>OU898281.1:35992230-36592230 GCA_918026665.1 Diabrotica balteata | reverse complement strand
TAATATTGTTGATTACTTCTCCACCTAGTCTTACTCCCTCTTGTCTGTCATCCAAAGCCTCCCTAAAGATTTCTTCAGAGTACAGATTAAAAAGAGTGGGCGACAAAACACAACCCTGCCGTACTCCACGTTTGATGGGTATTTTTTCAGTGGGACTCTCTCCAATTTGGATAGAGGCTACTTGATTGTAATATAAGTATTTCAGCAGTCTTATATCATAGTGGTCAAGTCTGCTGCCCGTAGGCAGTCGAAAAGTGTATTGTGTTGGACTCTGTCGAACGCCTTCTCGAAGTCGATGAAACAAACATAAACATTCTTTCGGAATTCACAACTTTTTTGTAATAGAACGCGCATACAGAATAGTGCCTCTCTAGTTCCTAGACCGTTTCTAAATCCAAATTGCTTATCACCCATCTTACTTTCGCATAGAAGGAATACTCGGTTTTGTATAATTCGTAAGAGTATCTTCAGTGTGTGACTCATCAAACTGATTAGTCTAAAATCGCTGCATTTGGTGGGCCTGCTTTTATTTGGTAATGTTATAAACAGTGACTCTAACCAATCATCTGGTATTTTTCCTTCGTTGTAAATTTTGTTGAAGAAAGTGGTTAAGCAGGCAATGCTTTCCTCATCCAAAAGTTTAAGTAGTTCGGCAGGGATTTGATCTGGTCCAGGTGCTTTATTGTTTTTGGCTTGCTGTATTGCCTTTTCGACTTCCGAATTCAGTATATTGGGACCTCTGTCCAACTGGTTGTCATAGGCAGTATTTGGAGCATTTTCCCTAGAAGCATCGTCAAAAAGGTCAGTGATGTATCTCTCCCATTCTTTGCACTGTTGTTCGTGATCACAAATTTTTCCGTCCGCGCTTTTAAGTATGTGAGCATTTTTCTGTTTTCTAATTCCGGTAGTATATTTAAGTTTCTTATGCAGGTTGAAGCTGTCATGCTTTTTTTGGAGGTCTTCTATTTCTTTACATAAATTCTCAAGCCAGGAGATATCTACAGGGAGATATCTAAGGCAACCTCATTTCACTCCTGGTCCCAAACCAATCGTTTCCTTCACCATTCAAGATATTTATGTTAATGTTCATGAGTAAGAGGTAGCACCCAGTATGGTCAAAATAAAAAAAGGCCAAAAGTGCTAATTGGAGGATAAATTGTTCGCAGTCCAATTGATCTTCCACATTCTGCAAACCATTAATTTGCAGTAGACCTGGTACTAAAGCAACGGTCTCATAGTGTCATCAACCTTAGGCAACGAGCTTAAAGCTCTGTTCTTGTTGGGTGCCACTCTGTGCCCCCCGTTAACATCTTCATATAGTATCTAAACTTCTGTAAACACTATTTGCAATTTCCCGAAGATAAAGTCAGGCTTATTTTTCTCCAAGTATCCGCAGCCTATCAAACTTGTCTAGTTAATGAAAATTTGCTCGACGTCGTTATCTAGGCATTGACAACGACTTTCAAAAAAAAACAAGAACCGTACACCGCTAAATTTTGATCCGTACTAAACTTAAAAGTTAAAATTTTTAGTGGTTAGCAAATTAAAAAAAAAAATAATAAAAACGATAAACCTATTTTGATATGGCTGAAATCCTAATTATTTTTTGTTTTGCTTCAAAACAGTGTTTTGAACATATTATATACAACAACCTTTTTAAATATTTTTAACTCTAAATCTTTGTCTCCTGATGAAGCTGACAAAAAATCAGCGAAATATAGAGAATTAAAAGAAAAAAGATTTTTTTTAAATAACAGATCGCATACCCGATACACCAATACAATTAATTAATTATATATATATATATAATATATATAATATATATATATATATATTATATATATATATAAGAGTAAGAAAAAAGACGTACTTGTGACTGGTTTGGAAAAAATATAAACTGTTTTGGATGGGTTGGAGTCAATAAAAGGGGCTATTTGTTAACTATTTTTTACTCGAGCTTTCAATTGCTTTTACAATTATTATCAAGAGCTGCTAAAAAATACAAAATATCTTACAAAGTTGAACTAGAAATAAAAAATTTGTTAACTCACCCAATAACTCACCAAATAAAATTAGTTTTGTATAAAAAATACTGCTAACATATTATAAAAAACATTAATACAAAAATGTTCTATTGTAATAAATGTTTCTCTGAAATTTTAATTTTAAAAAGCAAAAACAATTGAATTTGTAAATAAAATTGAATAGTTACAAATAAGCCTCAATATCATAAATACCAACTAAAAATTTTATCTTTGACAATTATATTGTCAATAATAAAATTTTGTTTAAAAATTCTTTTTCGTTTAGTAACAAAAAAAGAAAGATTTATTCACCATGATAGATGCCTGAAAAAATGTAATAAATACATGGAAAATAAAATCAAAATGTGATACAAACTACATAGAAATAATATAATTATAAATTTTGCTTAGATTTTGAATTTCTGACCTTTTGTTTAAATGATTATCACTTTTGCTAATATCAATTTTTGCTAAATTTCAGAACATTTTATCCAACAATCAGAACATCTATTATCATTCACTACCTTTTATACCATCCTAAAACACCTAAATTAATACAAACACTAAAGGTTATTGACAATATAAAAATAGCAGCAAAGAACATCAAAACCATTTCATCTTTATATTCCAAAACTAAGTATCCTATAGACAAATTAGATAAAACAAATGTAGTATACAGCATTAGTTGTACTCAGTGTGAAGCTGAGCATGTTGGTGAGACCGGAAGAAATCTCTCAAATCGCATTATTTCTCACAAAAGTGATGCAGAATTAAGAAACCATCTTGTGCTTTGGCAGAGCATGTAATAGACAAAGACCATATTATGGATTTTGATAATATTAAAATTTTATGTAGTGAAAGTAATAAATTTAATAGAAATTTTTTGGAAATGGTTTGTATTAGCAAAAGTGATAATAGTTTAAAACAAAGGTCAGAAATTCAAAATCTTCAATTTAAAATATAATTTTTTAATAACATCCCTAAGTTAGCCATCCTGATTGCATTTTGGTCTTCCTCGAGGTCTCAAATTTGTTGTGTTCATAATAGCTGGTCTTACAACGGTCTTAAGTAATTTATCTTCAATGTAATTGGAATTTTATTGTTGGGTAACACAATTTTATTTATAAAATGAGGTTTTTAACCATTGGCGAAAACATTAACTATTTAAATTACTTTTTCCAATGCTATCTAATGAGCAATTCGATTTATATTTTCTTTTGGTAGTCAATAATTCGAATGGCAACAAAAAAGTTAACTGAGTTCCGTGTCAAGTGCAATGCTCACAATGTTATCAAAGTAAACACTGCGAATTGCAAAATAAACACGGATTCTAACCCCAGAACTCGATTTACGGTATTTGCGTTCGGTATGTTCGTACACTTTCTATTCAGGAAAAATCCTGGAAAGCGAGCGAAATTGAATCGTGCATACAATTCTCTATCCACATAACCGCTCAGCCGTGTGGAGTTTGATGGTAAAAGTGCAACGCTAACCGAAATACTGTCTTATTATTCTTTTCAGCGGTTATACGTTTTGTTTGTATTTCATTAGCTTGTCTGAACATAGGTTTACAATGGCAATATTGCATTGTTATTGTTAAACAGTTGTAATTAATTCGATATTTAAAGGGCCCGGTCGTAAAACTTGTTACGTGACAAAATACAAAAAAAAAAGGTTATCACATTTTAAATCTAAAGACAATAACTTTTTCTAAACAAAAAAGATCTAAACAAAATATTTTTTTTAAATCAGCCGTTAAATAAAATATTTATACATATTATATACCATTTCCAAGGCAAATGGAAACCTCCTGCTTATATTTGAATCAAGGATCCTGTGGAAGAATATTCGGTGGCATCTGTGAAAATAGTGTTTGGAGAAGGAGGTACAACTACAAGATATAACACAGATATAAACATATACAGGGATGAGTGCCTTACCACCCGGCGTTTTAACGTAAGAGGTAGAAAATACAGTTACCTTTAAGAGGATACAAACCTATAATTTACATTACATTACATTGCCACTATCAATAATCTCACACCTTTAGACGTTAGCTTCGAGCTAACTAGTATTAGAAGTGTTTAAAGTTGCTTTAAAACCGGGCAAAATAGCGGAAATGATACAAGACACAGTAATTTGTGAGATAGTAAGAGATAAAGTTAGTGCTTAGACGTAGCTATTTGACTTCCGTCATAATTATATGGATGTCCTCGAAAATATTTTTTTTACATAATTTCAGATGTTAGAATAAATGATTGAATAAATTAAGATATATTATAGTATAATAAAAATAACTAAACTTAAATATTTGACTAATCTAAAGTTAGGTATGTTCTGTCCGAAAACAATTATTGTATGTGGAATTGGTGTAATAGTTAGAGACTTGATCTATTGACAAGAAGAAGGGGTTCAATTCACACCTAGGATAAATTTTTTTGTTTTACTCAATCAAAAAATAATAGAAAATATGATACATATTAGGTAACAAGTTTTCGAAAAACTCATTATTTACAATTTATTCTTATTTCAATGTTATAAAACGGAAATACAAAATAATTCTGTTTATGACTGTAATTACTGTTTATGTCAAGTCCATCACTAAATTCTCAGTGTTAATATCAATTCCTCTGTACAGGTAATGATTTTCAAAACAATTGACAACATTGGAATGGATGCGCGCGAAGCAAAGTCTTCAAGCCATCAAATAATAAAATATCGAAAAGTGTTTTTGCACGGTAAACAGAAACTTTTTATTGAAAAAACAATTCGTGAAAATGGTTTTAACGGTCGAGGAAAAAGTGTAAATTGTTGTCTGGCATGGGAATGGATTCTCAGACAACATGATTAGACAACATTGTAAATATGTTTCCAAATAAGCCGGCTCCAGAACGATCAACACTTTAATCTATTATACGTAATTTGTTTACTTATGGATCCGTGTTCGCTCCAAGAGGAGTTCGTAGACGAAGGGAGGTAAATCCAGATTTGGAACTAAGGGACACTTTGATTTGTGCAAGTATTGAGCAAAATCCTATACAATCAACATCTCGTCTCGGAGAACCATATGGAATTTCAAGATTTAGAGTTGGTAATATTTTGAAAAGACATGGATACCGTCCTTAAAACTTCATACATCCAACAAACAATTCCCTGGGGATCAATACAGACGTTTAGAATTTTGTCAAACTGCAATCGAAATGTCACATCAAGATGAACATTTTTTAGAGAACGTTTTGTTCACCGATGAATGTACGTTTTCATTGCATGGCCGTCACAATTCAATGAATGCTCGGTCTTGGTCTCGATAAAATCTTCATCAGATTTATGTCGCTCGTACCCAGCGTCCTCGAAAAGTAAATGTTTTAGGAGACATAATAGGGAATCATGTCATTGGCCCATTTTTTATAGACGGTATGTTGACTGGACGGAAATACTTAGAACGTCTGCAAAATCAAATTGTCCCAGTCCTTCTAATTTACCAATTCCTTTCGATTCCATATGGTTTCAATACGATGGTTGTCCTGCACATAATTCTCGCATCGTCAGTGAATATCTCAGTTCTACTTTTCCTAATCGATTGATTAGTGGCCACGGAGATATTTTTTGGCCTGCAAGTTCACCTTATCCTGCACCTTTTGATTTTTTTATGTGGGGATATATCGAGTCCAAACCTTATGGAATTAAAGACTCTCTCCAAGTTTTCTCTCCAAGAATTAAGAGAAAATATCTCTGATTCAATGAGAGGTATTAGTCCAGAAACATTAACTAATGTTAGACGAAACTTTTATAATAGATTGGGTTATTGTTCTGCTGCTAATGGAGGCTTATTCGAATATTTTTTGTAAATACATTTCATTAGAATAAAATACGTTTATTTAGAATATTTTTATAGAATTTCTACTTATTTGAACATTTTTTGTAAGTACATTTATTTAGAATGTTCTTCTATGTTTGAAGAATTTTTACTTTATTTTCAAAAGTACGACATTGTTTTTTCAATAAGATTTTCATGTTTTACTATAAACACTTCTAATAAAGACTGAAATAATGTTTTGTGATTTAAAGCAAAACGATATAATATCTGCATAATTTCAAATTTTTAAAAAAGTAAAAACTTCATGTGGGATTTGAACCCTAACCGCCTGCATGAGTACATCGTGCCTTGAATTCTGATCCATCAGACTTTTATAATTTAGTGACAGTTTCGGTTATTATTCTGGTGCTCATGAAGGCTTATTTAAACATATTTTTTTATTTTTGTAAAATTTTTACTTATTTAAACATTCTTAAACGTTCTTTTAATTTTGAAGAATTTTTACCTTATTTTCTTAAGTATGACGATACTATTTTTTCAATACGATATTTATGTTTAACTTTAAATAGTTCTAATACTAGTAACGACTGACATAAATGTTTAGTGATTCAAATCAAAACGATCTCTGCATAATTTCAAATTATTAAAAAAAAAAGAAAACCACTTGTAGGTTTTGAACTCTAATCATCTGCGTCGCAGTGTCGAATTCTTACCACTAATCCACGAAGGATTGCTAATTATTCCGTGACAAGATTGTATGAACCTCCTCAAATCATAGTAGAAATCATTCTTGGTTAATAATTTAAAACTTTAGAATAAATAATCACTATTAATTAAATTATTTTATTAACATTTTTGCTTTATTGTGGTCAATCAATTTTTACTTTATGCCAAATTAAAAAATGGAAATACGTCAGACATACGACGTCACGCATAATAATTATGACCGAGGTGATTTAGCTCGAAGCTAACGTCTAAAGGTGTGAGACTATCGATAGTGGTAATGTAATGTAATGTAAATTATAGGTTTCTATCGATTATTTCCCACCTCTACGAGTTTCATCTCCTTTTATTTCACAAGGTAACTGTGTTTTCTATCTCCTACGTTAAAAAGCCGGGTGGTAAGGCACTCATTACTGTATTTGGTGGTAAAGACGTAGTATCTCTTATAAAAATAGGAAGACTAAAATGGGCAGGACATCTGGCAAGATCACAGCAGAACAACTCTCCTAGAAGAATCCTTATGTCACAACCTGTGGGAAGTAGAAGTAGGGGTAGGCCAAAACTCAGATGGAGGGATGGTCTAGATGAGGATGGTAGAAAAATAGGCGCAGCAAACTGGCAACAGGTGACAATGTATAGAACTGACTGGCGTAATAGACTTGGGAAGGTCTAGGCTCTTTTATAGGTCTTTAGCAACAATGATGATGATTATAACATAATATAATAAAAAGACATTGTTTTTATTCAGATTAAATTTTTTTTCAAATTTTAACAGGAAGACATTTAAAAAAAATGATACTTAACAAGCTTTTTATGCGTCTTTGTTAAGGAAAGAAAAATCTGTCAAAAAATTATAAAGACACTTAACAGGGTATTAATCACTGGGCCAAGCATAAAATTGTTTAGTTTAAGATAACTTTATTTATACAAAGTTTATAAGAAAACAAGAGATGAACAGAATTTAAACAACAAATAACAATACATAAACATAAAAAATAATTTTAAACTGTTAAATCTTGGGATTTCAGTGAATAGTACTTGCCCATGTTAGTAGATGCCCATAGAAACTTGACGTTTCTATGGGCAACGCTTCTGGATACTTTTGAGTCAAGTTTCTATTAAAATCTTCGTGAGAGACTATGTCTACCCCTTTTTCTTTTAAGACTAATGGATTGTTCTAAATTCCATTGTATGTGTCATACTAAAGCATGACATAAGAAATATTAATATTAAACTCCAAGTTCACGGAGTTGCTTATTCCAAAATTAAATTTGCTGATATTTTTTCTTAATTCAGAAAAAATTTAAAAATCTTCTCGCTCAAGATTCGTTACAATAAATGGCCTTTTTTTTGCACACTAGAATACTACATTCTTAGTTTTTGCGAAGTTTTCCACTAATGCAAAATCTCTATCACTAGGTAGCATAGTATACTTGTGGAAAAATGTGAATTATTGTTTTACACCTTTTAGATGCCAGGAGTTGTAGCCAAAATCCTACGATAGTTCGATTCTTGTTTTGACCACAGCAGTTATCAGATACAGCATAAAGAGTGTCACTACCAACATCAAACTTATCAAAATATTTCTTTAAGCAACTAGCAATTTCATCAGATCCTTGTTTAGCAATGGATTCGTCCCAAAGGAAAAAGTAGCCATCTTCTGGCTTGTTGCAGCAATGACACTAAAATTGTAACACCAAAGTTTTTTTTATAAAAACATGGACCAGTAGTTAATTTAGGTGTAGAAAGAGCTTGTTACAGATCAAATGTTATAACATGTACGTCATTTTCCTTAGACTCTTCCATTGCTTTTTCAAGAACGTCTCTTGCAGCTTTTGCTTTTCTTTAGTGTAACTCTTCAGAAGTTTCTAGTTCCTTAAGTTTTTCATTATCTCCAATTTCATTAGAATGATTTATATTAATTTGGAACTCATCGCACTTTGCACAAGTGTCAGGTTTAGGAGTTTTAAAAGAAATATTATTGTCCTCTGTAAAAATTCTTCTGAACTTGTCTGAAGAAACAAATTCAAGTTTTTGTGCTTGACGACTTTCTATGTACTTTTCATATAATATTTCAATATTGTAATCAAGGCTCGTACACTCTTTATCCGTGTTATCAGGTTGGTTGTAATGGCTTTCATATCGAGGTAAAGAGTCCATGAAACGATAAACTGCGTCAATGTCGTTTTGCAAATACTTTCTTTTTTGGTTTCCATATGTCTTCGCTCTGCAATCTTTTTCAGGAACAACAACATCCTTCCTAAGCTTACCCACAATATATTCCACTCGACCTCTACGGATTCCATGCAAATAAATAAATGCATTTTTGTAAATTTTTAAACTCTTGTTCTTTGATTGAATAGAGTATTCAAAAGTAGAACTCCTCCTTGTATTCTTTTTTTCTGGTCTTTCGTTTGATATCGTTTCTACGCATACATTCGAATAGATAAGTACAGTCCTCTCTCTCTATAACGATATGCAAGGGACCGGGAATTTTCATCGTTATAAGGAGAGATCGTTGTACAAAGAGAGACAAAATTCGGTACTGTAATATTAATAATACTGTACTAAATAAATTATTTTAATTTAAATAATTATCAAAACGAATCTAAATGAATTAGCATTGTATTCCACATAGATTTATTAACGAATAATATAAGCAATACAGTATAAAAAATAACTGTACAATTAAAACATGTGTACTGTACAATAAAAAAAATAGAATGCTACTGTAAAATATATTTAGCCTACATTATCAAAAACATCTGTCACCTTGGTCTGTCTTCTTTTCCCTTTCCACAGAACTGACCTGACCGTGTCCTGAAGACACATCGAATCTTCCGCAGCACTCATATCGTCTTCCTGGTGGATGAAAAAATCGATGCAGTACTTTTGCCACATTCAATGCCTGCTGAGGGGTCGGAGCTGGTTCTGGCACAGCTTCCACTTCAGAGTCACTGTTTTCTTCTTCTTCTTCTACACGAACTGCTTGCAGGATGTCCTCGTCAGAAAGTCCATATGTTGTAGCTACATTTTTATCAACTTCTTCAAAATCTGTTAGCTCTTCCGGTCCGTAGGTGATAGTAAGTTCAAACTGTCTGGCACAAACATTTAATGGCAGGTCATCTTCATCATAAGTCAATCCTTGATCTTCAAGACATTCCGCGTGTTTGAAGGAATGTTGTATTGTATTGCTCGTCACCTCGTCCCAGGATTTACTAATCATTAGGATGGCGTCAATAATGTTTAGTTTAAGATCGCCATTATTCTCAACCAATTCCATCAAAAGTCTTCTCCTGTAATGGTTTTTCAAACTCTTGATGACACTTTGGTCCATGGGCTAAAGGACACTCGTTGTGTTTGCTGGCAGAAAACAGAGTTCGATGTTTTGAAGGTCGCGCAATACAGGATGAGCAGGACAATTTTTTTACTCGAGCTTTTTTACTTTGTCTACAAGCAAAAGAATTTTTTTTCCTTTAAGCTCGATATCCCACTTTCTTATCGCTTCTTAAAAAATTTCCGAGGTCATCCACGCACTCTTGTTTGTCTTATATGTCACCGATAGATTTTTTATGTTTTTAAAGCAACGCGGGTTTTTCGACTTCCCTATCACTAACAATTTTCGCTTCACCGAACCTGTCATGTTAGCGGCTACTAAAACTGTAATGAGTTCCTTAGAGAGCTTTCCACCAACGCACTTTTCCAATTTAAATTTTAAAGTTCTATTGAGTGTTTTCAGTGTTTCAGGCCACACGTTTTTTAGCCAATGATCCGTTACGTTTTTGTTAACATCGCGAGCCTCTCCGCTGATTTGCCCGTAGTTGATCTTGTGCCGCATCTTCCACTTGCTCAGCCAACCCTCAGATGCCTTAAAATTCTCAATTCCAAGTTCAGTTGCAAAAAATTTAGCTTTTGTCCTGATCACAGGCCCAAAAAGTGGAATATGGTTCATACGCTGCTGCTGGAACCACTGAAGCATAGCGCGATCTAAATCTTCGTGCTGAGGTTTCCGCAACTTCTTCCTGCTACTGCCCTCTATTTCCGCTTCAAGCCACTTTTTTCTGTCCTTTCTAGCCCCCTCCGGCGAACGACATCCGATTGCTTTTCACCTTTCTCTATTGCTCGAGTTATCGATAGCTTTTCCTCCACCGAGAGCACTTTACGCTTTTTCGAAAACATGTTGACTGTTGGCACACTAAGACACAACTCAAACTGGAAATGGAAAGTCGTCAATAGATGACAACATCTGTGTAATAACAGTTAGTTCGCCGCCCGAACAATAAACGTGAGTCACTTAACCCTCTGATAAGAAAGCGTATAAGCCGCATTCCTTAAGCGCAAAACAAAACAACCGCTGGATAATGACCTTTTCATTCGTGACTCTGGTAGTCTGAACTTTAAACACAATAACACATCTGATTTTTCATCAACTATTGAACGCTAAAAAGTTGTCGCTATAAAGAGAGAACGATATCGGTATAGAGAAAGAATTAATACATTGTTCTTATGACGAACCAACCAACGTTTACTATTTTCATCGTTATAGAGAAATTATCGTTATATAGGGAATCGTAATAGAGAGAGACTACTTTTGTATATCATAGTTTAAAAGCGGCCAGAACTTGCAAAATATTTTGGATCGCTCATCTGCTGATATTATCCATGGAGGCCCAACAGCTTTCTTGCTTACTCCACCACCACTTCCTCCGTATTTTTTATATTTCTCTCCAGAACCTTTTAATATTTTTCTTTTCTTTTTTTTTTTGTTTATCTGTCTCTTTCTTTTTCTTCCCTTCTATATATTAATATTCTAAAAAATATTTAAATTTAGTATGTTAAATAATGTTTAATAATGTCAAGTACTAAGTAATATGACTAGCTATTTCTGCAAGTAAAACATGTTATATGTATCAAATCGCTTAACAGATTTTACTAATATAAGAAATAAATATCACTGATACAAGTAGAACGTGGTATCCTCCATCACTTAACAGATTTGACATGCACTGGATAAAAACTTATTTGTTCTAAATCGGAACTTTTGATTGAAACATTACTATTTTTCGACATTTTTAAGCATAAAACAAAATAAAATAGGCAACTTGGTAAGTACACTTATAGTGTACACATTGCAGTTCACAGGTTTTTGCATGCAAAAAACATAACATTTGTATATTTTCGATTTATCTTCAATGCCAATGATTTTATTACTCCATAGTGTGTTGTTTGGATAGCCAGCTATTTTTGGTGCTCTCTTTGTTCTCTTAATGCATAATCGATCCATTCACCTCGAGTTTACATCTTACAGTTCTCGATGTTGTCATATATTCTGATGTAGGAATAGATGTAGGTCGCCTCATTTTTAGCATCCAATGTCGCGATTTTATCTTCTCCTTATATCCTCTCATTTTGCGCACTTTTTTTATTTTTTTTTTCTCGTATTATCTCATTGTCAAATCCTTACTCAAACCTGTCAAAATCACTGGTCTCTAAAAACTCATCTAATCACAAGAAGTGGCTTTATCAGCGTCCAAAGATATAGACGGCATTTGATACACCTTACTGCAAATATGGTCTATTGGTGCGGCCGCAATAGGAAAGATATACCTACCGCCGCTATATCAGGTGCAACCTTGTAATCCCTACGCAAAAACACTCTTAGAAAGCTGGACCTAGAGTAATCACAGGTTCTCTCTCTAAAGACTGCTCACTCAGGAATCATCTTTGTAAAGGTTGATTCAGACACATCAGTCCCGTCATAGTCTCGTTGCCGAACCGGTCCTGTTTGGTCACAGAACTATCAACTATCTGACAGCTGGGAAACTGTTTGTCAACTGATGAGTGTGAATACCGGCAACATATTTGTATTAAAGAATATTTTGTATGACGGATTGTTCGGTTCGGCGCAATCACTGTGACAAAATGTGTTTATGTGTCTGAACCGACCTTTAAATGGGTAAAGTGGACAGAGCAACGTGCAGATTTTGCAAAATTGCGGAGGTTATGACAGTACATATTGCCTGCAATGATATCACAAATCAGATCTATTTAGAATCTGATCAGGTAACAAGCGTCGCTCTTAAACGAATAGAAGGCTTTCCATGAAGCCTAGATATTTTATATTGAATATAGATGTAAATTATTTACAAATTATCTTTCAGGTATCAATTTGAAGTGGAGTACGAGGCTTAAGAACTAATTAAAATCGATAATCTGGAAGTCTACAGATCACAATAAAAATAAATAAAATAAAATACATTGTACTGTATCGAATAATTTTAACTTATTTGCAAAATAAATCTTTCAGAATTGTTTTCTATAACTTTTTAGGCAGTTTGTGTCTCGAAATCACAAGGTTTTTACAGTCTTTGTATTTGGAATTTGTGTAATATCACCGTTCGCGTGTATCTACACATCCATCTCAAATACTAGCATACTATGTGTTACTTAACATTTTTTCTACCATAATAGTAGCGTATAAAACAACCATTTATTCTGATGTTCCTGATGTTAAACTATTAATGCGTTTAATGCGCGACGTCTTTATAAAGATTATTAAGACTTGATTGTGCATTCTAACCATGCATGGAAAGTGACTACTACAGAAAAATAAACAAATAGAATAACTTAATTATTAACTTTGAATTTTTCTTTTTTAATCATAAAATATTTACAATGGCATTGTTTGGTTTCAGGTAATACTTAATACATCTTTAGTATATAATCAACGAAAAGCCTTAAAAGGAGTAAGTAGAAAGTATTTTTTATATTATAACTTTCATAGTCACTGAATTATTTCCAAATGAAGAATTTTCAAAAAGACTCAAGGCTTCGTCCTCTTTGAGTTTTTTTACTAGATAATTATTATCAAAGAGTTGGATAATGTCGACTTTCTCATGCTATCTTCAACAGTTTTCATATCGAGGTCTCTATGGAGATCTTGGTTGTAACAGTACCTAGGTGCCCCAATGATGTTTCTTAACTTTGACGAGTTTGTGAATAAATATTCGAATACTATTTACACATTATTTTATACTTTGCTTAAAGTAGAAAGAGTCAAATTATTTCTACATTACTATGCGTTCTTAGATATTTAATGAAACATATCAGGCACCATCTGCAGACATTTGGAACAGAGAGACAGATAATATCTTTGTAATAGGTTTGCTTCAATTCAGCTAGATTGCGCTAGTCAGTGAATGGCTGAAAGGTTTTATATCGATATACGTAGGGAAATATTCTTCATTGCTTCTTACCATCAGTTGTCCTGAAAAGCTAAAAATAGCGAAACACGTGTCAAAGCATGGCAGGTTTGACGGGATGTAAATATTTCTTTTCGTATATTATTTAAACATTATTTTGAAAAAGATTTCCGGGTTTAAAATCAAAACGTCAAAACAAATGGAACATGGAATTTTCATCACAATCAATTATAGTTTAATCCAATTTCACAGTAATTTAAAAATCATAATTTATGAGAGTAATGAATTATTTTACGAAGTATAAAGAAACTACAAGAATTATTTATAAAACAAATGGTAATATCGAGTTTAATACTATCCCTCTATATGTATTTTCACTAGCTATCGACATAAGCTCGCAAACTATGAAAGAACAATTAAAATAATATATGAAGATTTCATTATAATTACTTAAGGAATTTGAGGTCGAATCTACTCTTGAGTAGGAAAACAGTGGAAATGTTAAGAAGCACTTACGAAATGACGTTTCTTCTAGTTTGCTAAAAGCAGGGTTGGCAGGCAATAAAGAGACAATTGCGTTGGCAAAATATTTTTTTAATGAATAAATTTCATTTTTTTTTATTGGGGATAATAATCAACCATAGAAGGTTAATAGCAGTGATACAATATAGACTATAATATAAGAATGAATAATATAAAATGATTGATTATCTATTCCGGAATTCTAGAACTCTGTACCAGCTTTTACTAGTATAGTGGATGGGTATCAAACGTTTTAGACTCACTTGGTAGTTTCCAAAACTTGTTTGTAAAAAAAACATCTTAGTATATATTGTATATAAATTTTACTATTTTAATAGATGTCATTTGTCAATATAAATATAATATTAGTCATTCAAAAACAAAAATCGAGAATGATTCTTTAAGGCAGGGTTCCCAACTAAATTTTTTCAATGACCCCTTCATCAAGGTACTACGAGGACCCCCACTATTTTCTTAAGATCTAAACAAACCTAAAGTTACCTGAAAAGAGCCAAAATATGTGAAAACATAAATCAAACTAATGCTATTTAGGATTTATTTGTAAAAATACAGAGTACATGTACAAGTACATTATTAGTTTTAATGTTCACTCCTCAATTAATGAGATACGTTGAATTTAACCTTAGAATCCATTATTTCTGTAATGTTAGGTTCCAAACTTGAAACTTTCACTCTGAAATCTGACCGCATGTCAAACCGATTCCTATATTTATTTTTCATGAAGCCTTGTCTCCAAGTTCTTTGTAATCTTTGTGTGCTGTTGCCCAGAAGTCTGCTATTTTCTCGCCATTAAAAATGTCCTTCATCGTACCACAACTTGACAAATCCACAATCTTATCTTGTTCTTCTTCTGTGAGGCCTTGGATTTGTTCAATTGCTTGACAACTGAAAGGATTTCGAATCTAACCATCGTCAAGGTCAGGTTCAGGGAAGTATATTCTAAAAATCGTGGCTAGGCTACCTAGGCGTTGATCTTTATCGGGTCAGGTAAATTCTGCTCTGCAGACTCGAAGAACTGTTACAAATTACGAAAGTTAGTGAACGACGTTAAACATGTCTACATTTTTCCCTTGCCAACTGAAGTTTAATACATTCAAGTGTTCAAACACGTCAGCTAAGTAGGCAGTTAAGCAAAGCCAAGAAAAGTCAGTGACAACATTTTTGCGTACTTGGTGTCAAGAAGAAAAATACGAACTTTATCTCTAAGTTCAAAAAATCTTGTCAATATCCTCCCTCGAGAGAGCCACCTTACTTCCGTATGAATAAGAAGGTGCAAAGATTCAGGCAATGTTTTGGCTACCAAACTTTTACGATGAATACAGCAGTGTGTCCATTTCACCACAGGAGCTACTGCTTTGACACTAGCTTAAAGTCCTGATTGTGGCCAGCCATTGATTTTGCTCCATCCGTAGACAAGCCCACAGATTTTGTCCATGTGACGTCGTGTTTATTAAAAAAATCATTCAATGCAGTAAAAATATCTGCTCCTGTTGTTTGAAGTAGTTAGCATGAAAAAAGAAAATCTTCCAATATCTGGTTCTCCCACAAAAATCGAACAAAACATAGCATTATTGCTTTTTTTAATATGTCGGTGCTTTCGTCCAATTGAAGAACAAACATTTCGCTCATGCTAATTCTGACCAGCAATTTGGACAGTGTTGTTAGAGAGCAGAACAGTAGTTATTATCTTAACAGCCGCATCACCCAACATTCTCTTACACAGAATTATTGCTGAGATACCTCATAAGATTGCATTTTCATTTACATTTGCACCATAGTGTTTGTTTAGTAATGTTTTCACGAGATCTTTTAAGATCTCCTAGTTTGTTTTTAAAAAAATCGAATGACTTACTCTTGTACTCATGTTTTGTCTCAAGATGCCGACGGAGTTTTGCTGGCTTTATACACACATTCGAAAGACTTTCGTAGCAAATTACACATTGAGGTTGAGGCTGCAGCTCAGGGCCAGTAAACGTGAAACCCATTTCCAAGTAATCAGAGTTGTATTTTCTAATTTTTGCAGCACTGGTCGAATTACGTTTAAGAGACGCCGACGAGTTGGGTTCAAGAGACACTGACAAGTTCGGTTCGACAGAATGTATCTCTCCGTGAAAAACAAAGCTTTAAAATGCACAAAATCACACGTTTCAACACGGTCATGGACCGCACTAGCAATGAACTAACTAACTTACTAACTAGTCGACTGACATCTCTGAAATGCGAATTGGCCAATTGGCTGTGTAACTGTAATGCAAACAGACAGCGACAGCGATGTATTTTAACAGCATAAAGCTAAAATAGGGTCCCATCTAGTTCCAGTGACAGTGGTGGTGAAGAGGGGAGGCTGAATCTGTCTTACACAAAAATATTTTTTTTAGGTATTTAAACAAAATTATAGTTAACAATCTAAAATTTGATATAACTTTAAGTTTGTGCGATATATGTTATTAATTTTAAAGATTTAGAGAGAAACTGTTTTAACTCTCCTAAAAAAATTTGCAAAATGGACTTATATCGTTTTACTCTATGGCTCTTCATATATTTATTTTTATATCTTGCGGACCCCTTAACCATAATAAAATTTTTTTGGTATGAATTAGTAAAAAAGGTAGATCCTCCAGAAACAGTTCCTTTGGAAGTATTTACAATATTTATATATTAAAGAAATTGAAAGAAGAATACGAAATAGTGGACCCACTGTCACTGTTACATGGAATAAACTTTTTTTTGGGAGGTGAGAATTTTCAAAAGACCTCTGGGAAGGTGTCCCAGATGTGTTGAATTCGGACGGCTACACCTCACCGTACACCAACCGACGGGCCTGGGATCGCTCTTAGCGAGCATTACCGTCTGACCCGTCAGTTTTGCATTGCTCAAAACTCCTATCTGTCGTTCTCAGTATGCGTTCCGTGATTTTCATAACGTCCAACTCTAGCCACTCTACATACGTCTGCACTGGACTTGGTTTGTAAGGTAATCATCAAAGTCAGGCAAATATGCAGGCTAAAAAGTAAGATATATGCGCATATATATGCATATTATGTATGTCAAATATGCATGTATATACATTTATTTATGTCAAATATGCATGTATATGCAGATATTTTTTGTGTCAAATATGCATGTATATGCATTATTTAAACAAAATGTGCACTTCATAAACCGTTTAAATATAATAACTTTATAAAATATAAGTTGAGTGCTTGATATTATAAAATAAAACAAACCTTTTAAGCAACTATTTTAATTAGATAAATATACATTATACATAACTATTTATTTAAAAAACAATATGTGATAATATGTTTTTCAAAATTTTCTAACAAAAAGTTTTGTCGCCTATCTGTATACATATATTTGTATATAGAAAAGCTCCGTTCTACATCCACCGAAGTTATAGGAGCGTATTTAAAATTATTTAAAACTTCAGCCTCTATATTTAATGTTTCATCAAACACCCCACTTAAAACATTTGCAACCTTAGATAGAAATATGAAACCAGTATTTTTATCTATGACTGACTTAAATTTTGCTAAAATGTCTTTGCCAATTTGACCCTCAACAATTTTGCAAGATAGTTCAAATTTTTTTATTACTTTAACTGCTTCAATTAACGATAAATTCGTATCCTGTAGCTGAAGGATGCAACTTGGCACAAAATCATAGTTTGATTTTATGTATGAAAGTTGCTGTGGTAGTAATTTATTTTTCAGTAATTCTTTGGAAACTGTAAGTGCTTCGGAAGAATCGTCAGCTAATTCCATTATTACTGGCTTCAATTCAGAAAAATGTTCTGCATAAAACATTGCAGCCTCTAACCAAGTTCCCCATCTAGTAACAATAGGTTTTGGTGGAAGAGGAAGATTGGGCAAATGTTCTTTATACAACTGAGTTCTTATACGTGACTTAAGAAATATTTATTTCTACATAAAGTTTGTAGTCTTTTTCATAGCTTTTTTAAGAACAAAATTTTTGGAAAAATTACTTTTTGAGTTATTTATGAGAAACCCTCTAAAACGTGTTTTTTTTTTGAAAAATGAGCATATTCACTCGCAAATAACTCGAAAAATATTGACTTTGTAGAACAAAAGTTGCTTAGAATAATTAATCACTTAATCAGTTTATCCACTTCTGGACTTATTTTAAAGGTATTGTTTTCACCCCCGAAAAAAGAGGTGAAACTCACCCCCAGGGTAAAAACACACATCGGCACAATATCAGTTTTTTGTTTGACATGTTAGATTACGTGTATGCCAAATTTAATGTCAACTCAAGTGGCTTTTTAAAATTTAGAGCAAAAACCGTGAGTTAACGTACTGTAAAAACAGCTATTTTTGCAATAATTTATTAATAACAGAGTAGGGGCGCGGTTTAATTCATCACGACTAGTGATAATCGATTTAGTATAAAAATACTATCAAAAAAATTACAAACTTGCGGTGGATAGCGCATTATTTCGAGCTTTTCGGCGAATAAATAATTATTTTGTTATTAAAAAAATAAGAACATATTTTGAGTAACCGTGACTAGTTAGCTTCAGTGACCAAAACCACAAGAGAAGACCTGGACCTTAACACTATCAACTGGGCTTCTAATAATAGCCCTTTATTGGGGGTTTAAAATAAATATACCTTTTACACAGAAGATTTTCCTTAAATTTTTGTAATTAATGGTATACAGGCAGCTACAGGAAATTTTTCCTTGTGAACTTCTAAATGATACTTGAAAAATACTTAATTTTACCATAATTTGTTAATAACAATTAAATGGGTAATATTTGGGCTTCCAGTCCACTTTCATTAGATTCGGCGACCCAAAAACCCGAGAATACCACCATTAAATCACAGCGAGCTAGAATTTCCCACGGGACCCCTTATGTTGCAACTAGACTAATTATTTTAATGCAATTTAAAATATTCAGGTTTACTTGTTAGTTTTGTAATTGTATTTACTTACAATTTTACTGCATGCTGAGCAAAATACTTTTCCCATATCAATGACTAATTCTGGATTATGTCTTGATCCACGCAGATACATTCACTTCTTTCGACATTGTAACTACACTGGATAAAACTTTTTATCACACAGTACACTCCAAAAGTAGGTACAACAGTAACTTGTATTTAACAACTCAAGTTCAATAAATAAACTTGGTTGAAATTTTTCTTACCTAAGTAAATAAAAGGCCACTAATAAACCCCAATAAACTAATTCTTGGTAATGTTTACCTTTTATTTTAAGGTATCCATTTAGAAAGTGTTAAGGGATAAGAATAACATTTTATATTTTGGAAATACCAGGTGCTTATGAAGGTATTTTAACCATGAATCAACAAATAAATTCATTTTGAAAACCTATTATATGCACTTTATTTTTAAATTTACCAATATATGCAAAATTCAAAAAAATACACAAAAATATGCAAATGCATATGCATATGCACTCTTGCATATTTGCCTGACTCTGGTAATCATCCTTGTGCAGAGCGATGGGCAAGAAGGAACGATCGCGCCGTTATTTCACCCATCTTGAACTTTCAACTAACAGATCAGAAAACAGGTATAAGCAACTCCAAACAATCAAACCCCACTCCCGGGGGTGGTCATTACATACGTCTACAGCAACGAATAAACCAGTACGGGTAAAAAAGAAGCGCAGAAGTTGGATACTGTTTTGGGTAATGTAAAAATTAACCCAACGGGACGTTCTGCCTTTGAATTTAAATTAAAAGAGAAAACCCAGATTTCTTCTTCTTCTGGTTCCTATCCGTTTCGGATGTTGGAAATCATATTGGCAATCATAACCTTGCTCGCTGCGGCTCGAAACAGCTCCGTTGAGGTTTTCTTAAACCATGTTCTTAAATTCCGCAGCCATGATATTCTCCTTCTACCGGGTCCTCGCTTACCTTTGACTTTATAACCCAGATTTAAAGAAGTCCAAAATCTACCGGCTCTTACGGGTTTGAAAGGGGCAAAGGCCAGCGTTGGAAACTAGGTTAACATATCTAGATGGAGCACACGGAAATGGTTTATTTAAAACCAAGTCAGAAAGAAAAAAAAAAGAGAATTTTATGAACTAAAGTGAAGTAAATAAAATTGAACTAAATAAAAAGTCTAACCTCCAAGATGATCTCAACTCAACGGATGTCCCTTGAAATGTTCCTAAATGATCGTCCAAACGCTATTTTTCCCCGCGACTAACGCTTGTTTTCATTAAACAATTTAATTCAAGCGCAATAGTCTTCGACGTTGAAGCTTAATCGGGTTGTTTGGCTGTTTGAGATATCTATATGTATTAATAAAAATGAATCTCCGAAATGTTTGTATGCGCATAACTTCAGAACGACTGCACTAAATTAGATAATTCTTCTTTTGTCGTGTTTGTTATTATTTTGTTTGTTACATTATTATGGCGGAAGCCAGAAAAATTAAGTGTATTTGAATTTTCTGCAATAAATTCGTGTTTTCTTTATTTTTCTTTCAAATATGTATCATTTTATCGGATGCCAACATGAATGAAGCGATGTGTTACTATTCCATTAATGCTGACCTCGATTTTGGTAAACTGGTTTTGTATATAGTACATCGTTTATTTTTACGAGGTCTAATGCGTCCTTTATAACGATAAAATATAAAAAGAACACTTCATTATATTTATCTATAAGTAAAATCAGCCATACCTATAAGAGATTTTAAGAAAATATCATCTTATACCTACCCTGGAATCGAATCTTCTTGATGTACCTTGAAAATGCGTTCCATCTATTCCTCTCATTCGCCAATGGTTTGTTTGAATCAAGCGCGGTCGACAGAAAGGCTATTTCCGGATTCCTGTTTCGAGAGATAAGGATTAGAAGAGCGAGCTGGGGAAAGGACTAAAGGACGAGGATCGATTAATCGTTCGTGATTAAACAGAGTACGGTATCTAATATCCGTTGAAATTATTTTGTCATTAGTTGTTAGCAATCAGTTCCGTGATTATGAAAAGTAAGGAAAGTAAAATTACTATATATCCGCTGTAGCTATTTCTGATTGTCTCGTTGCTAATTGATAAATAAGAATGTCTGAACTCGGATGAAAGTGGTCAGAGATTGATGACGTTGAAGATCTTACGAATTAAAAATGCATGACTTTGTTTGGATATTTTTTTTTTGACACCGTCTATATCAGTCTAGAACCGATGCAGAACTGCCCAGAATAGTTTAACCTTAGTATTAATTTAAAATCTAAAAAAAGAATAAATAATTTTTTAAACTTTATTTCTTTCTAAGTTTTAATTTATTATAGAATCTAAAGGATCTTAATGTTTAAATAGCCTACTGAAAAAAATCTTATATGAGTCACCCAGTTGCAAAACTGGTCTATTGTCTATTTATGTCTACTTTTCAACATTTTTCTTCTTCTTAACGTGCCCTATCAAGTCCCCTTGACGTTGGCGATTAACATGGCGAAACTGTCTCTGTCTCGAACTATTCTAAAGAGTTGCTCAGCTTTCTTTATTCCTGTCCACTCTCTGATATTCTTCAACCAAGAGGCCTGCTTTCTACCAATTCCTCTGCGTCCTTCGATTTTACCCATCATAATAAGTTGAAAAATATTATATCGGTCTCCCCTTACTACGTGTCCAAAATAGGCCATCTTTCTACATTTGATGTTATCAAGCAGCTCGCGAGCAGCATTTGCTCTCTCAAGGACTGCCACATTTGTCAGCATAGCCGTCCATGGAATTTTTAGTGTACGTCTGTGCAGCCACATTTCAAAAGCCTCCAGACGATTAATGGTGGATATTTTTAATGTACATGCTTCGACACCGTATAAGAGGACTGACCAAATGTAGCATTTAACAATACGCTTTCGAAGTTGAAGTTTCAAGTTATCATTACAGAAGAATGACCTCATATTTAAAAATGTCGTGCGGGCTATCTCGATTCTACATTTTATCTCTTGATCTGGATCTAGTTGTTCAGTAATTTGGCAACCAAGATATTTAAAACTGGACACTCTTTGAATTATATGACCAATTATATAACATTTTTAGAAACATCAAAAAACTATAGAATAGAAAGTAATGTATATTGAAAGCCCCTTTCACATTTTTGTTTGTATATGAAGGGCTCGGGTGTAAAAAATGGTATGTGACATTTTTTAAATGTTAAAGAAGACACCCTTGAAAGTTTCAAAATCTTATGTAAGAAATCTTATATACTAAAACGCTAAGCCCTTTTCTTGTCCACCACTTTACTCAAAAACCATATTAGATAATTAAAATATTTTTTCGGAATATTATTAGTATTACGTATGAGATTGTCAAGATATACTTTTGGTACAAAAATTAACTTCCGGTTTTGAGATGACCGGAAGTTAAAATTTACTTTTTAGACCCCACAATGTATATATGGATCGAAAGGTCTCGTCGAGACGAATCTAAATATGTACTTCCGGTTACTATCCGACACCGGAAGTGACCCGAAATGCGCATAAAACGTCAAGATAGAGCAAATCTGACACCGGATTTGTGATCAGCATGCAAAATTAACTGCTAAATGATATCCATGTCGACATTTGATGAACTAGTTAGATGATGAACTAGAACTAGAAAAGTTTTCAGAAAATGATGACATTCTAACAAAAAACATTGTTTTCGACGAAATATTTCGTGATATTTAATACACTTTTTACTTGCATTATTATTGATGAATGTTATGTATATTCCTGCTTATATTGTTTGTATTGATCTCTTAATTTTTCTCGCAAAATAAAAATTTCATTTAAAAAAACTAGATGTCGAGTTGGTCCGCTAGTATATACTCTAATTACGACAAATTTGATACTGGAAGTGCAATAATACAAATCGTAAAAGTACAGTAACAGATTTGTGTGCACTGAATTTTTTCAAAAATATTACAAGAATTTTTGAAAAAAACATGCAGTAGATACCATTATTTACACTTTTTCAATTAATTCACTGCAGTATATATCATTGTTTGCATTATTTTATTTAAAAGTAAGTTACATAAACAATACAAGTTTTTTGAAGAAAACAAGTATATCCTTAAGTAAAAAATAATTCAAAACTTTAAATTCAAGCATTGGATTTAACACGTAATTTGGTATAATGTACGATGCACTGAGGGTATCCATTGGATGATCTCACATGTTCAAGTTCTCCAGACTCAATGGGAAGCTGAGCTTCATATTTTCTTTCTAGTTTGTTGAGAAACTGTTCTTTAAATCGAACCGGTCTGCCTCTTTTTTTAATTAAGACACTAGTAAAATGGCCAATATATGAGTTCGATAACTCTAAAGGCCCGTTTTCACGCTACGTCTTATTGTACGTTTTGTTGGTCATATAAAACGTACGACAAAACGTACGCTTTGTACAGTGTATACATACTATGTGTTTCCTTCCGACAAAACGTACGTTTTGCTGTTTACATGCAACGTTTTATTGTATAGGATTTGTCCTATCCAACAAAACGTACAATAAGACGTAGCGTGAAAACGGGCCTTAACATATCAAGATGTTCAGCTGAAAATCTCATTCTAACAGCGTTTCGGATACTCATCTGATAATTGTCGGATGGTTTTGGCTGTTGGTAATAATTCCTCATATCATAAATTTTTAAAAAGTCTTCCTCTTTCATACGATGTACTAGGAATGGTGTTTTTTTTCTGTGAAGTAAGTAAAACTGTTTCCCATTCCTTTGGAGAATATACATATTTGCAGTGAGCTCTAATATATTTTTCCACTAGGGCAAAATGTCGATCTGAAGGAAGCATTGTATGCCCAAGTTGGGGAAACACATGAATAATTTCTTTGAAACGGCCTTCTGCTACTAGACGAATCCAAACCGAGGCAAGTGACCAGTTATTATTTTATCCACTGCATTTGTCAGAAATGGCAATAAGTTTGGAACCTTTTATATCACGGAATGAAAAATGTTTAATTATACAGCTTCCAATCTCGTCAACTCCTCTTCCAGAAGTTGCCTCATCCCACATGTAGAAATACCCCTGGGAGAGATACAAACTATGGATGCTGAAATTGTAACAAAACAAATTCTTTTTGTAAAAGGTTGGCCCTGTCAATAATTTAGGAGTTGGCAGAACCTGCTGAAGATCGAATGTTATAACATAAATTCTATCAGACGTTGAGGCTTCCAGAGTCGCTTCTTTTATGGCGTCTTGGCCAGCTTTGGCTTTTCGGTGATGCAATTCTTGTTTAACACTAGAAAGTCGGAGGGGCCAATTTGGCCCCTGTTGCGATTTGAAGTTATTGTAGTTCTTTTATTTGACACAATAATAATTTCATATTTTATGACTTAATATTTTAATACAAAGTCTTATTTAACGCAAAAAATATTGTTTACGAAATTTATTAAATGGTTTTTCTAACAAACCTACCATAGAAGTCTGAAGGGGCCAAACTGGCCTTGTATTAATTATTATCGTTTTCTCGGAAATTGTTCCAAATGTTTAAAATGAAACTAAAAAATTAAATCAAATTCTATCGTCAACAGTTTATATAATTTCTTAAAACTGTTTATTTTTATTTTTTGTTTATTCCCAAATAAATAGTTAATTCTAAACTTGGTTTTTATTGAGTTAGGAACTTGGGGCCAAAATGATCCCTTCGGGCTTTTAAGGGAGGTATGCTAAGCCCGACTTTCTAGTGTTAAATTTTACCTCTTGTATAGCGCCTTCATCAGTTTTTGAAGCTGCATTCTTAAGACCGACGTTTATGCTGTCAAAACACCGCAGGTATCTATTTGTGGGTTTTTAAACTTAATATTAAATTCTTCGGTAAACATACGTCTTAATTAGTCTGAAGATACACATACATTATGTATTGTCCTTTGTTTTTAAGTATATCTTCTAAGTTGGTGAAAAACACTAATCACACAATAAATACTATTCAATTTTTTTGTCTCCTGAAAAGTGCATTTTTTAACATATGACATTTTGCATTAAATATGAAGAAGAAAAAGAGGAAGACCATTTAGGCGGATTTTAGGGAGTTTTATTTTGGTCATAACTAGTTTTGTTACAGTATGCTGGATTAAACGAGTTTTGCTACACTATATGGGAGAGAAAGATTCTTCTTCTTCTAGTTCCATGACCGTTATCGATCGTTGGATATCATGTTGGCCACCATATTCGCTATCGTGACTTTATTGACAGCAGCTCTAAATAACGATGTAGTTGATTTTCCATACCATTGCCTTAGATTTTTCAGCCATGATGTTCTTCGTCTACTAGGACCACGATTACCTTGGATCTTTCCCTGAATGATCAGATGTAAAAGCTCTCATTGATATTACTGCCGAGATACACGAGTTTCTCTACTCTGTCCAGTGTGGCATCTCCGACTTTTATACCGTCATCCTGTATATAATTTTGTTTGCTAACTATCATATATTTAGTTTTCTTAACGTTGAGTTTTAATCCATACTGATCACAAGTCTGTTTAATTTTGTTTATTAATCTAATATTGTTGACGGTTACTCCATTCACAATAATACCTTCGGTTGTCTCCATTAAGGTTTCCTTAAATATTTCCTCCGAATATAAGTTAAAGCTTATTAGTTCTTGTTCAACCTTTATTCTTGCCACTTGATGCCAGTATAGATTTGTAATTATTTGTAGATCTTTATCGTCCAATCCAACTGTTTCCAATATTTCTAGCATTTTGTTATGTCGGACTTTGTCAAAAGCTTTTTCAAAATCGATTGCACAAATGTACACATTTTGATTTATAT
Source organism: Diabrotica balteata (assembly GCA_918026665.1). NCBI lineage: Eukaryota > Metazoa > Arthropoda > Insecta > Coleoptera > Chrysomelidae > Diabrotica > Diabrotica balteata. The sequence goes on along the minus strand of OU898281.1, from coordinate 36,566,163 downwards.
CTCTGCATCTCTGTACTAGCACCTGTATACTAAACAAGGCTTCTTTTATACCCAAGCCACTACTAAACCCAAATTGAGTATTGCTAATTATGTCCTCTAACAGCGTGTAAATTCTGCTGTGTATTACTCGCAGGAAGATCTTCAAAACGTGACTCGTCAGACTTATTGTCCGATAATCAACGCATGTCTTTGGACGATGTTTCTTGAGAAAGATTAAAATAAAGAAAGAGAGATCATTTTAAGAACGTATGTTTAACGTAACAAAAATGTTTCAGAAATATATACAAATAAAATCTACAAATTATTTCAGTTTAAATCTATTAAATGTCCATGTTCATTTAGCTAACTCTTCTGCAGCATCATCGATCTCACCAATATCTGATTTATTGTCTTGAGGATTAGCAGGAGCTTTCTGTTGATAAAAACTTTTATAAAGAAAGTGAGATCCTGGTTATGTTCCCATTCTTTCGTAAAATGTTTTGTCAGAAGTATAATTAAGTCCTTTAATTTCAATTTTTTATAGGTACAAAAAAGGTTTTTATAGGTCCAAAACCTTTACAGGTTTTGGATTCCCAGTTGACAACTGTTCCCCAGGCTTAATAATACTTTTCCCTACTCCTAAATCAACATTGTAGTTAGTCTGCCCTCTTACCTTAGAATTTCGTAGTTGTTTTGTCCCACTAAACGTGTCATCATGTTAAACATAAGGACACGTTTAGTGGGGCGTAACCTAAAATGCCAATCTTTAGGATCTTTATTCACTGTGCTGATACCACTTTTTTCCAGTTTAACATAGGACACTCTTGTTTCAAGCGGATAACTGTGGCACATGACTTCAAAATGTTGACGTAGTCTTTGGCAGTCAAAAGAGTAATATGTTTTTTTTTTAATTTTAGCCTTCGTTCGTCCAAAAACCCAAACAGCAGGAATGAAGGATTTACCGACTACTGGGAAGAGCAACAGAGCTTTTTTTACAGACGGCGGAGCTTTTTGTGCAGGGAACTTGCAGAGCATACCAATAACGATCGTATTCTTGTTTTGGCCGCCGCACTAATTAGCGGCCACTTTGATAGTGAGCAGTGAGATTTGATTGGAACCTTTTTATACTTGTTTTCTAATCAAACAAAGGAGAAGATTTGTTTCTTCGTCTGAGCATCTTTTGAGGAACCCTTACAGATAGTAAAGTAGTTGTAAATGTACAATTGGCGTAAGTAATACGAGGATTGGTCAGGAATTTTGGGTATTATCTGTTTTTCTGATAGTCAAAACTAAAGATAATTTCACGGCCTTTCTGCTCCCTAACCAGATTGTAAAAGCCACCTGTGCTTTTTTTTGAAATTCTGTTTTTAACGTGTCTTTTCCTGCTGATTCCTGCAACGCTTAATCTTGTCACGAAGGGACAGGCATGTTGAACAGACATCTGTTGTAGAAGAGCCGAAGCCTAAATTATAATCGTTCTCGAAAATGTTTCGAAAATAACCATACTTAACCATACTTTAAATACTTCGTTATCAGCAGTATCAGCCTTGATACTGCTCCCAAAGTCCTCTGGTGGGTAACTCGCTTGGGAGATATTGACAAATTACATTTTTACTCCGACAGTAGTGACTTTCGAGTACTTGAGGGACTCTATAAAAGCTTTTTTAACATTTTTGTATCTATATATTTCATTGACCTTGTGTTAACACAATGTTGATCTTTGAGTACATCTCCTAATTCAAGAAACTTTTTAGATAACAACTGAATTATCTTTTTGATACACCTAGGGTGTTTGCAAAGAGATTTGTGCACACTGGAACTAGTTCTGGCCGATCACATCTTAAAACAGGTATGAAGAATTTAGTTGATACCTTTCTCTTCCGGTTTCCCTCATCTCCATTTCTAGGCCTGTCCTGCATGCGCTGACATTCAGTGGCGTATCTTAGTATAAAATTCTGGTGAGCCTCTCTATTTGGATTTGCAGAAAACTTTTGATGCATTTGCCTAACATCCTGTGCACTTACTTTGCTACATTAAAAAGTCTCTGTAGTCGAATGGTCACATGAAGGTAGTGGAGGCATGTCCATGAAGGTCCAGGTGAAGAATGTGTAAAGGAAAAATAAATATTTAGAATAATTTTCATTTTATAAGACAAAGACATTGTATATTTATTCGGTGTTATGAATGAAGAATAAAGTTTAAGAGTTACCAATTTTTATTCACTAATAATAATACAAAAAATTTTATTAAAAATCCTTTATAAAAGGTATATATTTAAAAACCCTAACGGGCTATTTAAACAAAACGTTTTCGGAATCCATATTCCATCATCAGTGCCCTAGAAAATATAACCACTTAATTAAAAAGAACATGAGGTTGAAATTTTGACTAAGGTTAATGCAAAGTGTAACTCCGCCTGTGGTGACTAATGGGTGGATTGAATAGCTCAGGAGTCACCATTGCTGGTCCTAAGCCCGGGTAAAGGAGGAAGGTTGGGCAGTGGGCTAACAACCCACTCCCGGAAAAACACACTGTTATGAAACCTAAACATTTGCCTCGGAACAAGGGGAACTTTCGGAAACGACTAAAGCTACGAAACATGGACTATGCATTTGGAAGTTGGAATGTGAGGACGCTAAATAGACCAGGAGCTCAAACTGCACTTCTACAACAACTAAAAAGATATAATCTTATGATCACTGCTCTTCAGGAGACAAGATGGCTGGGGAAAGGTGTCAGGGACACCAAAACGCACACAATTCTATATAGTGGCAAAGAACAAGGAATCAAAGAATGTGGAGTTGCATTTGTGGTAGATAATGATTTTAAGTCAAAAATCATAGACTTCCAGGCAGTGAATGAAAGGATATGCAAACTAAGAATTCGCACCCACTTCTTCAACCTTACTATAATAAACATCTACTGCCCAACAGATGAACAAGAGCAACATATAAAGGAAAGCTTCTACCAACAGCTGGAGATAGTATATGACAACGCGCCAAAAAATGACATTAAGGTTATAATGGGTGATATGAATGCCAAAATAGGCAAGGAACCGCAGTTCTATGGCACAACAGGGAAACACTCACTGCACAATGAAACAAGCGAGAATGGGGAGTTTTTGATAAATTTTGCCACCAGTAAAAACATGGTTATAAGCTCCACATGCTTCCCACATAAAGACATACACAAAATGACGTGGATCTCACCAGATGGAACCACAACCAATCAAATTGACCATGTGATGATAGACAAAAGGGCAGCCAGTAGTATCTCTGATGTGAGAACACGACGAGGAGCATGCTGTGGATCAGACCATCTTTTACTGCAAACCAAATTTAGGTGCAGAGTTAACAGAGAAAGAAACGAAAGACAACAAAGAACAAACAAACTAGACCTGGAAAAACTGAAGACTCAGGAATGTAGAGAGAAGTTCGAGCAAGAAGTCACAAATGAGCTAAGGACACAAGAACTGCACTCCATAGAGAGCAAATGGAATAATATCAAAACAGCAGTGCTGACAGCAGCAGCGTCCACCGTGGGAAACAAGAAAAAGAAGAGAAGAGGAACATGGTTTGATGACGAGTGCAGGCAAGCGATAGAAGAAAGAAACGAAGCGCACAAAATGTACATAACAAGAAGAACACGGGAAAGACGAACATCATTTGAAGTCGCAAGACGGAAAGCAGACAAGATATGCAGAAACAAAAAGAGAGCTTATGAAAATGGACAAATAGAAGAAATGGAACAAAATTTCAAAAAAAAAACGAAATTAGAGGAGCTTACGAATACCTAAAAAAGATAAAAAGTGGATATAAACCTCAAACAAGCCTATGCAAAGATGAAAGTGGGCAAATAATCAGTGACCAACAGAAAGTCACAGAAACCTGGAAGCATTATTTTCAGACCCTACTTGGAACACAAGTAGATATGGAAGATGAAATGGGTACGAACCATGTAGAAGAGAACGAAGTTGAAGTAGAAGCTCCAACCATAGAGGAAGTTCTCGAAGCTATTAAGGCCCAGAAAAACAATAAAGCCCCGGGAGTTGACGAGATTCCAGCAGAACTGTATAAGGTAGGTGGCAACCACCTATCAAGTCATATCCACGCGCTTATCAAAGAAATATGGCAAGAAGAGAAAATACCCGACGAATGGAAGAAAAGTATAGTATGCCCAATCTATAAAAAAGGAGACAAACTCCAATGCAAAAACTACCGTGGAATTTCTCTACTATGTACAGCGTATAAAGTCCTCACGTATATTATAAACCAGCGACTCCAACCACTAGCAGAAAATATTATTGGAGAATATCAGACGGGCTTCAGACGGGGAAGATCGACAATGGATCAAATATTTACAGTCAAGCAGGTCTTGAGCAAATCGTGGGAACACGACATTGATGTTCACAACGTGTTTGTAGACTTCAAACAGGCATACGATTCAGTCAAAAGGGACAGACTATACTATATATTGGCAGAATTAGCAATACCACATAAGCTAATTAGACTCATTAAAGCCACAATGGATGAAACTCAGGCATGTGTACGAATACAAAACAACCGGACAGACTTTTTCAAAATCTCGCAGGGACTAAAGCAGGGAGATGGGCTGGCACCAACATTGTTTAACCTGGCACTGGAGTATGCGGTCAGGCAAATGCAAACTGGACGAGAAAACCTACTGACCAATAAAACGGTTCAACTGGCTGCCTACGCCGATGATATTAATATTATGAGTAGAACATCAACAGGAGCACAGGAAGCATACGCAGAGTTAAAAACACAAACGAAAAGGCTAGGTCTGGAAATTAACACAGAAAAAACAAAAATAATGGTACAGACGAGAAGAAATATAATCCCACAAAACATTATACATGAAGATGACATTGAAACGGTTGGAAAGTTTACATACCTGGGAGTAGAAATATATGCCGATGGAGCAGAGGATGGAGAAATACGAAAAAGGATAACGCAGGCAAACAAAGCTTATTTTGCCCTCTCCCATATATTTCGGTCTAAAAGTGTCCACCGAAATACAAAGATGAGAATATATAAAACTTTAATTCGGCCAATAGCATGTTATGGCAGCGAAGCATGGGTCCTGAAAGAAACATCCAAAAACAAACTCGACACATTCGAAAGAAAAGTACTGAGGAGAATACTAGGACCTGTGAGGGAAAACGGAATCTTCAGAATTCGATATAACAACGAGCTCTATCAACTGTATAAGGAAACACCCCTGTCAAACTTCATTAGAATCCAAAGATTGCAATGGGCCGGACATGTGATACGAATGGGAGAGGATAGGCTACCAAAACGAGCACTGAACGCCAGAATGCAGGGAAAGAGACCAGTTGGAAAGCCAAGAAAGCGCTGGGAAGACACAGTAAGCAGCGACGCACAAGCACTTTTAGGAGTCCGTGTATGGAGAAGAGCAGCCACAGACAGACAAGGGTGGAGGCAAAAAATAAAGGAGGCCAAGGCTCATTTTGGGCTGTAGTGCCGTAGAAGAAGTAATGCAAAGTGTGGTTAATACTTACTAGGAGTACATGAATGTAGCCACTAAATATATGGGTAAAAACCCGTTAACAAATAATTAGTTACATTTGGTATACGATATTTCTTATAATATGTTATGAAACTAATTATTTGTTAACGGGTTTTTACCCATATATTTAGTGGCTACATTTATGTACTCCTAGTAAGTATTAACCACACTTTGCATTAACCTTAGTCAAAATTTCAACCTCATGTTCTTTTTAATTAAGTGGTTATATTTTCTAGGTCACTGATGATGGAATATGGATTCCGAAAACGTTTTGTTTAATTAGGGTTTTTAAATATATACCTTTTATAAAGGTTTTTTAATAAAAATTGTTTTAATATATGGTATACAGCCAACTGCAGGAACGTAGATTCCTTGTGGATTAATAATAATAAGTACATAACATTGAATGAGATAATTTAAACAATAAACCTAACCTGCAGATGATTCTATTCCTTACCTTCGTTTCTTATCTTTATTTTTTTCTATTTCTCTTTATTTGGCCTTTTCTTTCTTCTTTTACCCAGTGGATCTTCCAGAACTTGCAGTGGATTTTTTTTATTATTATTAACAGATGGAAAATATCTTTATAAATGCACTTAAAAACAAGGTTTTTAAGTGCATTTCGAAGCCTATTTCTCGTCTATGAGTTAATGAAGAAAACTTAAGATTTCTTAGTTGGGTTTCATAATTTAATCTTCCTTAATTAAAGGGTAATTTACTACTTCGTTGTACTCCTTGTAATAAATTAATGGCCCCTTTGCAAATGTCCAAACTGACACTGCAAATTCTAGGTGAGGTCTGACATAACTTTTGTAGTGTTTCAAAATCAAGTCTGAAGACATTATATGAAAAGCTTTTAATATAAAGTATTAAGCAGAGTTCGCTTTACTAACTACTTTTGCTGCTTAAGTAAAGCAACTTAATGTTTGGTTGGCCGTAACACCAAGATCATTAATTTCCTGTACCGATGTTAGAGAAACTCTATTTAAAAAATATGTTATATCGTTGATTGAATAATATCAACGGTTATATATATTGAATATTATATCCACATTAAACGACACAACACCTACGTGTATTTATTGGAATAGCCCATTTTATGCTCCGTTCTGAGAGCTGGTTAATGTCACTTTGAAGAGTATTAACGATACCTGGACAGTAATATAACTTTAAATGTCGGCATATGAAACCGATTTTGAGTTCTATCCACACGTTAAATCAGATACGTACAGCAAAAACAAATTAGACCCTAATACTGATTCATAAGAGACACCACTGGCTACTGCACGTGGAACAATGCAGTCATTTTCCACTTTGATCGAGAAAGTTTTTTTCAGAGAAGTTTTCTAAACAAAATAGGAACTCACCACGCACTCCATAATGTTCTAGCTTCAACATTAATTTTTTTATAGATACCTTATTAAATGCCCAGAAAACATCTATATAAATAATATCAATCGGCTCTTATCGGTCCAAAGATAAATTCTAATTCAGTCCATTAAAAGTGCATTCATTAAGTTTGTGCACTGAAGTCCATTAATTGTGCTCTAACCAAAAGGGTACTAATTTTTCCATTATTTAAACTAGCTGATGTTGGTGGAATTGTTACCGGTCGATAATTAGAGTAATTAAGATATCGGTATTACTACTAGATTTCCATGAAGTTGGCATTGAGTTTGTTTGCAGAGATTTGGCCAGTAAAGATGCTATTAGAGCCACTAAACTATCTGCATAATTATGACATAATAATAAGTAAGACCATTTGGAATACAAGAAGCCAAGTGGCATAAAACAACTATGGCCAAAGTTCAAAAAAAAATAGTCGCTAAACGTATGTAAATTACCTGAGTAGAAGGTGTTGTGAGTCATAATGTTCCACCTTTTTGGCAAAGCCATAGGTATATTACTAAATTGAATACACAGAAATTTTTGGTTTTTTGTAACGCAACCTTCTACCGTATATTTTCTATTTCATCATGATATAATCAAAAAGATAAATAGAAGTGAAACCGAGTTATGTTCTAATTATCTTAAATTAACCATTGTATACAGGTAATTCTAAACTAGAAGTTGAGAAAGTGCATCATAAAATTATATGCACTATGTTCACATGATCATTGATAGACGCAATAATGTTTCATAAATCGGAGGTTTTAATTGCATTTATTGTTATTTGCTTCAGTGTTTGTCGTCTACTGTAACAATATTGCACAAATCAGTAAATATTACTACGTTATCTCTTATACTAAAAAAAAATCAATATTTTTTTCTAATTTATAGAAAGTCTCATGCTGTTTTTATTTTACAGTTTTATGGACTCAACACAATAAGACGTCTATAGGTGCTGGTTTTCATTCCGTTTATGATAATCTCGTTCTGATATATGATATACGTATACTCCTGCTACTACTCTTTTTTTCTTTTTCTACCCCACTACAGTACATCAAAAACTCTCCATAGTGTGTTTGTCATTTCCCTTTCTTTTTGGTGTATTGGGTGCGCAGATATACAATTACTAGTTTTATTGGAAATCAGCTACGATTTAGGTTTAAAATAAGTGTATTGAAGTTTCAATTTCCACTTCGGTAAACGTTTTCAAAATACAAAACATTCATAAATTAAACCAATTTTTTTTTGTTACTTGGTGAAAAAATCTTTTCATAATTTAATTTTATCTGACTCATTCATATTGACAATTCAGACATGTATTATACATTTTAAAATAGACGACTTAAAAATGATATTGCCAATATTGCTGGTTGCCTTTCCTGGGACGACTTTATTGTAAGATATTTTATTCGATTACATGAAATCAACTTTAACTTAAAAATATCAGCCAGAAAAATCATAGCACGTGATTCGCCTTTAAAAAGACATCCAAATTCAATCATGACAGTAACATTTTTCTGTTAGTGATTACATAATAAATCATAAGGAAAAAACCAGGAAAAATCCTCATAATACTATCCCGACATTGTAAATATTTGGTCTTACATTTAGTTTACTCTCAATAAACACCAAGATTTTATATGTATGTTATTTAAAAACATAAATGATGTATGTTTACTGTTACTGACTTATTAATAGTGGTATTTTCCTTTTAACAACTTTCCCTTTTAATATGGGTAACCAGAGCTCAAAGAAAAGTTCAGTGAAGCACCCGCGGAAGCAGAAGAAACAATAGAAAGTATTTGGCACACCTTCAAGACAACAATCACAACTATACAAAGAGAACAACTACAAGACAACATCAGAAAAACAAAAAATGCATAGATGACAGAAGAAGTCCTAGAACTGATGAAAGCCAAAAAATAATGGATGAGCAGCAACTGTTAGGAACTGGGAGATTTACTAAAAAAACATGACTGCTTTCTTCTTCTTCTTAGTCTTTAACCTAATGCAGGTATCGTGATATCATGAAGCTATTAGCTAAATTTCCCAATGTTCCTCCACGTTTTTCTATCTTCTGCCATTCTAGCACATTGTGACAATGGATCGCCAATGGTAGCAACAATATGGTCCGTGTATCGTGTGGGAGATCTATCTCTATTTTTTTTGCCTTCTACTTTTCCCTGGATGGTAAGTTTTTCAAGTCCATTTCTTCGAAGCACATGTCCAAAATAGCTTATTATTTGTCCTGATATTTGTGTTCTTTAGTCTTTTTTTATGTTTAGCTGGTCCAGTTTGGATTCATTTGTTCTTCGGGCCACCCATGGTATTCTTAGCATTCGTCTCCAGCAGTACATCTCAAATACATCTATGTTCTTTTTGTCTTTCTCAGTAAAGGTCCAGCATTCCGATGCATAAGTAAAAACTGAAAAAATTAGACTTCTTACTAGTCTCATTTTTGTATCGGTAGTTATTTCATGGCTTTTCCAAATTTTTGTTAATTTTGCCATAGCGTTTTTTGCGATTGCTGACCGCTGCTTTATTTCTTCAGTACAGCCTCCTTTGTTTGTTATTAATGAGCCCAGACACACAAATATATCTACAACATCGATATTATTTATCATGACCAGATGATTTTCATTGTTGTTAGCTCTGTCAATTATCATGATTCTCGTTTTATCTCTGTTTATTTTGTTATAATTTAAGTTAGGTGAAGTTTTAAGTCATCCAAAGACAAGGCAATATGTACTTTATTTCTTTTGTGCCTACAGAACAATACAAAAATTGACTGACAGTAGTTAATACATTTTTTGACATTACATTAAACTATCAACAATGTCACTTCATAATAGAAACACTATATGACAACATCCACTTTTTATGTTGGATATTCTAACACTCTCCCTCAACATGAAAAGTAGATAAGCTAAATAATAGACCTTAACAAAATAAACATTATTTTAAATTCAAATTCTGTCAGATTAACTGCAATTTCTTTGAATTTAATGACTTGGTAAACATATCAGCCACCATTTCATTCGTCGACATATATTTTAATTGAATATCATTGTTAGCTACTTTTTCACGAATAAAATGATACTTGACATGAATATGTTTCGTTCTCTTATGGTATACTTGATTTTCCGATAACTTTATGGCACTTTGATTATCATTAAATATAACCATCGGAAAACCTTCAAACAAAAATTTACAGTTCACATTGTTTTCAAATATTTCTTTACATAAATACGTTAAGTATAATGATTCTTTTGCTGCCTCAGTTATGCCAATATATTCAGCTTCAGTTGAACTTAATGCCAAAGTTCTTTGCTTTTGACATTCCCATGAGATAGGACCACCAGCCAACGAAAAAATAAATCCATAAAATGACTTTCTATCTGAAGTGTTATTCGCCCAATCTGAGTCAACAAAACCATTTAAACTAACATTTGACTTTCTGTAATTAATTCCTACAGTTCTTGTACCTTTTAGGTATCTCAAAACACGTTTGGCTGCTAACCAATGTTCTTTTGTATGAATCTTATTAAATTGGCTAAGATAAGTGACAGAGAAAGCTATGTCAGGCCTTGAACAAACTGCTAAATACATCATCGAACCAATCAATTCTTGATAAGGACATTCATACAAAGTTCCTTTATAAGAAAGCTTAACGTTCGGTTCTAAAGGAGTATTTACAATGCTACAATTAGTCATTTCAAATCGTTCAAGTATTTTATCAATATACTGTTCTTGACTTAATTTCAATTCAAACTCTGACCCACTTCTCTCTATCTTCATACCCAAACAATGTGTAATTGGACCCAAATCCTTAATATGAAAGTTTTTATCTAATTCATTTTTCAAAACTTTAACCTTATTATGATTATTGTAAAAAACAAAAAAATCATCTACAAAGAGTGCTACAATAAGAATTGAATTCTCACTATTTTTGACAAAAATACATGGTTCAATTTCACATTGTTTAAAATTCAAATTTAACAAAATTTGGTATGCCCTCTTATACCACAATCTCGAAGACTGTTTGAGACCATATATAGCTCTCCTGAGCAGACAGACTTTATTTTCCAAGTCTGGTTCATCAAAACCTTCAGGTTGAGCCATATATATGGTTTCATCAATCTCACCATTCAGGAATGCAGTCTCCACATCTAAATGAACTGTATCTAGATTTAATTCAACAGCCATCGCTAACAAAAGCCTAAAATTACTAAAACGAATGACTGGAGAATACGTTTCTGAATAATCAACCCCATATTTCTGTGGAAAACCCTTTGCCACCAATCTTGCCCTGTACCTTACTATTTCACCCTTTTCATTTTTCTTTATTTTAAACACCCATTTATTCTGAACAATATTTGTATTTGCAGGTTTATCAACCAATTCCCAAGTATTATTCATTCTGAGAGCTGTCAATTCATTTTGAATGGCTAATTTCCATTCATGGCTGTGACTACTTGACAGTGCCTCAGAAAGACTTGAAGGCTCAAATTCATTTGACATAGTAAACATGGCAAGATCAGGTACATTTTCCAGATCTTTATCTAACAAAAAATCATTATACAATTTTGGTTTATTTCTAACACGTGTAGGGTATAGCTTAGATTCTTGAACAATATCACTATTTCTTTCTTCTCTATTCACCTCTTGATTTTCACTCGCATTTTCTTCTACACTTTTTATATTCTCAGATTCCACAATTTCACCGACACCACTTTTCACTTCTTCGGAGTTTTCATTCACACTAAAACATTCCAACTGATGTTGGTTCACTGATTGGGCTTTACCTTCAACAATTCGCAAGTTGCATATAACCTCAGGTTTAAATCGTACGTCGTGGCTCAGTACGATTCTTCTTTCAGATGGAATCTATATCCTAAAACCATCCCTGTCGTTCACATAACCAACTAAACAACCATGTATCGCTTTGTCATCAAATTTACTGCGAAGATTCTTGTTAACGTGAACATAACATTCAGCGCCAAATATTGTTAAATGTTTCAAACTTCCAATTGGCTTTCCATACCACAATTCATAGGGACTTTTACTTTCAATTGATGACTTTCCTGTGCGATTCAGAATGTACACTGCAGTATTGCATGCTTCTGTCCACAATTGTTTGGACAACTTACATGTGTTTAACATGGAACGTGCACACTCTACAATGGTGCGGTTTTCCCTTTTAGCAACACCATTCTGCTGAGGTGTATAGGGTGGAGTGATACAATGCTATATACCTCTCTTCGCAAGAAGTTCAGATACCTTTCTATTGTCAAACTCTCTCCCTCCATTGCATCTCAGTTGCTTTACTACATGGCCATTTGTACTAGTTTCATTTAAAAATTGTTCTAAGAAAGTACATACCTCACTTTTGTGTTTCATAAAGAAAACTTTCCGAAACTTACTAAAGTCATCTTTAAAACATACGTAACGACGTGCTTTTCCCAGTGATTCTATAGACATGGGCCCATTCACATCTGCATGGATCTGCTCACCAGTGACTTGTGGTCGATTGATCCTAGATTTGAATGGCAATCTATGCATTTTTCCAATTGCACATCCATCGCAAAAGCTTTCTTTGCACCCATCAATGTCTATATTCATTTTCTTCAATACCTTCTTTACATGTTGCTTATGCTGATGACCAAATCTTTCATGGTACACTAGCAACATATCTGTTGACTCTGCTAAGTTGACTTGAACGGAATTTGTCGGTTTCATAACATGTATATCAAGTGCATACAGGCCATTACAGAAGTACCCAGTCATTACAGATTCACAAGTGTTTTTATCATATATATTTACACCTTTTTCATCAAGTACTGTAATAAAACCCCTTTGTGCAGCAGCTTTCACAGAAAATAAATGAGCACTTGCTTCAGGAACATAAAAAACATTCTTCAAGTCAGCACCTTTCCATTTATTATTCAGATGCGTTTGAATTTTCACTGTTCCTTGTCCATGGGCTAACATACATACATCCTTCTTACCAAGTGATATACTTTCTGGTTCAGAAAATTCTGTATAAGATGAGAAATACTGCTTATCTGTAGTGATATGATTTGTGGCTCCACTGTCACAATACCATTTTCCAGCTTCAATATAATTGTTAGATGAGGCACTTAAAACAACAGACAAAAAGCAGTATCATTACTTTTATTCTTACCTACATTCTCACCTGATTTTTTCAACGGACACTTTTTCGCCCAATGGCCTAATTTCTTGCATTTATGACATGGAAATTTTCCTTTTGCACGATGTACATTTTTCTTTGACTTCATAGTTTGGTTTTGATTGTATTTTCCTGTCGGGCTATTGTGTGCAACAAACGCAAAAGATTCTACAGTACTTTGGTCACGTAATTCAATGGTACACAATTTTTCAATCAGCAAATTCAAAGTTTGATTCTTTGATGGTATCGTGTCCCACAAATCTTTGAAATTATCAAAGTCCTTACCCAAAGTTGATAAGATCCGACCATTTAACATTCTTTCGGATAAAACATTTTCATCATGCTTCTGCAGTTCATCATTCAAATCTACAAACAGTTTCTGCTACTTCGCAACATGTGTACTAATATCTTCTTTTTCATCACGTTGGACTCTAAAAAAGGCTTCAATTAACATGTTTAACCGTTGCGTACTGCTACGTTCAAATCTCGCACGCAATTTGTCATATATTTCACTAGCGTGAGTATACGTCAACACGAGCTCGGCAACAGTTTTTCCTACGTACCTGCTAACAAACTTGCCGCTTTCGCATCGTCTTTTAACCATTGCTGATGCTTCTGTATTTCCACTGAAGTTGAATCTTCACTAACCTCAGGACACTTACACATCTTCAGGGTCTTCGGGTCTTCAGGACCCTCTAGTTTGTCAACTTGAATTTTATAATCGTTGTTGCTGGTCGCCATATTTTATTCACCGACAATAACAACAAACAAAACTGAATGAAGTACGAACCTAACTTGTTCACAATTCACACGTGGACTGGGCCCAAAACCTGTTATAATTTAAGTTAGGTGACGTTTTAAAGACAAGGCAATATGTACTTTATTTCTTTTGTGCCTACAGAACAATACAAAAATTGACTGACAGTAGTTAATACATTTTTGACATTACATTAAACTATCAACAATGTCACTTCATAATAGAAACACTATATGACAACATCCACTTTTTATGTTGGATATTCTAACATATTTTAAAGCCCATCATTAAGCTTACGTCTTCTATCCGTTGTAGCAGGTAAATCAATTCAGCTTCAGACTGCTTTAATGCATACTAAAAGATTAAGGAAGTCACAAATATGAAGAAAAAAATCACTACAACTTTAGTAGATGATAACAACCAAATAGTATCTAGTCCAGAAAGTGTAGGAGATATGTAGGAAAAATACATTAAAGATCTGTTTGATGACGAGAGAACAGAACCACAAATGAATATAGTACAAGAAACAATACTTGATATATTAACATCGGAAGCTACAAAAACAATCGATACGGCAAAGCTACGAAAAGCCTCAGGTCCAGATGAAATATACGTAGAGATGATAAAGCTTATCAATGAAGAAAATCTTCAGACGTTAACACTATTATTTAACACAATATATACCACTGGAATCTTCCCAGAAGACTGGCTTAGATTGATATTTATACCTATACCCAAGAAAAATAAAGCAAATAGATGCTCACACTCAATTAGCCTAAATGAGCCATTTTCTGAAAATTTTACTCAAAATTGTACATCAACGAATATACAGAGAATGCGAAAGAAACCTGAGCGACAATCAATTTGGATTTCGTATGGGGCTTGGTGCAAGGAAGGCATTATTTAGCCTCCAGATATTACTACAAAAATGCCGAGATCAGTGACAATCGTCTGACAGCAGAATTGCCAATAAAAAGAGGAGTTCGTCAAGGCTGTGTATTTTCTCCACTGTTATTTAATATATATTCTGAAAAGATCTTTCAGAATACTCTCGAAAATATTGACTGAGGAATAAAAATCAACAGAGGATACGTAAACAACTTAAGATCCGCAGACGACACCGTTATTATTGCAAACAGTGCTGAGGATTTACAACGACTTATGAATGTCATAACCAGAGAGGAAGATAGCTTGGGACTAAATATAAACACAAATAAAACAAAAGAGATGGCTGTCACACGTACACTAAATGTCGACAT
The DNA here is from genome assembly GCA_918026665.1 of Diabrotica balteata. Lineage (NCBI taxonomy): Eukaryota > Metazoa > Arthropoda > Insecta > Coleoptera > Chrysomelidae > Diabrotica > Diabrotica balteata. Next base: position 36,551,039 of record OU898281.1, on the reverse strand, counting down.
TAATATTCTTATCTATAACAAACATATTATAGAACCAGTACCAAGATTCTAGTATCGTGGTTGCTGGATATCAAACGATCTTGACCACAAAGTCGAAATACGTGCTCTTATAGAATATGCTAGGTCCGCATTACAACGAATGAAAAAATTCCTAATAAACGCTACGTTATCGTTGGATATCCGATACCAATTTGTAAAAACGTTTATTTATTCCATATTGCTATACGGAGTGGAAACATGGACTCTCGGAATTACAAGTATGAGACGTATAGATGCTGAAGATCTCTTGGACAGAGTACGTGACCAACAACGAGGTGCTACGACTTATAATGGAAGGGAAAGTGGAATTAAGAAGAGGTCCAGGAAGAAGAAAATGCTCCTGGTTGCAGAATGTAAGAGATTGGACACACATTCGATACTAAGAACAGCTCAAGATAGAGAGCAATTTGCTGTAATTATAGCCAACCTTCAGTCATGGAGAAGGCACCTTAAGAAGAAGAACCAGATCCTACTGCATTCTGCCGATGGAATTTGCGACCCATCTCTGTATTTATGCAGAGATTTTTCCATTTCAGGTAAAAATTGTTATTAAAACTTGTTCAACATACAACAATATTTTATAAATAGGTTTGCTATGAAATATTTTGCTATAAAAAGATCTTGCTGATAATTTTCAAGTGTTTTTTAAAAAACATCTATAGTTTAGGGACATCGCTAATCTATTATTTCACTCGAAGGCACGACTATGCCTGTTAAAAACAATAATTTAATGTTTAAACCCATTTCAAGTGAACGATAATCAAGTACTACTTCGTGAATACCGTTTAGTGATCGAATTCTTTACTCCTTTAATCATTACCAGTTGCATAACAGTGTTTTATTTTTGCTATTCAAAGTACAATGCACAAGTTGATTCATCGACATAATTGCAGTATTAAACCATAAAATAATCATTTATTGCTTGATTATTAAAAAAGAATGTTTATTTATTATTTATATTTTAAACAAAAAAATATTATATATGTATATATATATATATATATATATATATATATATATATATATATTCGGTTTTATAACGTCTTATGACGTTGTGCGACTCCTAAACGCCACTGTATTCTGTCTTGAGTTAGGTCTTCGTCCAGATTTCGAGCGCTAATCGCTTTACTAACTCCCAGGTTCCAGCTCTGTGGGGGTCTTCCTCGTTTCCTCTTCTCTGGGGGTTGCCACATCATCGTTTTTTTTATTCAGTCTTTCGTCCCCCTTTCGGCTCACATGCCCATACCATATGAGCTGTTTTCTCTCAATATCCTCAACTATAGTGCCTTCTATACCCATTTGTTGTTTTATCACTTCATTCCGTATTCTGTCGGCTCTTGATATTCTCATCGATCTTCTGATGGCATCCATTTCCGTGGCTTCGACCTTTTTTTTATATTTCTCGGTTATTCTCCATGTCTCAGCTGCATAAAGTAGGCTAGTTTTAACCATTGTCTCATAGATGTTCCATTTTCATTTCTTTGATATTTATTTACTCCATAGAACTCCTTTCAGACATGCTATAGCTCTTCGTGCTTGTACAATTCGATGTTCTATTTCTCGTTCGTCTTTTCCACTACGGTCGAAGATGACGCCTAGGTATTTATATTCGTCACATGGATTTATTTTTTGATTGTCATCGATATCGAGTTGTTCTGCTTCAGCTCCAATTGAGAGGTATTTTGTCTTTTCTAAATTGATATTATAATGATTTTATTAGTCCTAATTTATTTGTCTTTATTCTAATTTATTGTCTATAATCTAATTTATTAAAACTCACGATAGCTAATTACTAATTTATTAAATAACTTTACAAATGTATTTATTTCACGTTTCGTTACATTTAAATATCGCGTTTACCGATCTTCTTATGACTGACTGCCAAATAAAAAATCTTTCATTATTTATATAATTCCAAGCCTGTAAACAGAAAGGTGTAGAAAATACCATGATGTTCTCGATGTAGACACAGCGGCGCCTGGTCTCAAAACTGGTATGTTTTTTTATCGGCTTGTCGTCCCCAGAACATTCGATTGTTGTTTGTTTAGCGAAGGGGACCCAAATGATGTCAGGTATATTTTTGACCTAGAAATTACGAGAATCAATACAAAAGAATTAGTCATAAAATATTTACAGTTCTATACGCCATAACATTTAAAATCGTAACATTGCCCCCCTCTTAAAAGATGGTTCCTCCTGGAACCTTGTCGGGACTGGAACTGGAACGACATGCTGATATCGGCAACTGGACCCTCTTTTACAACTTCCAGTTGTATAGAAATGACAAGGGACGGTTTTCTCTCCGCACCAGTAACTATGCGGATTGCAACAGACTAACACCTGGACTTCGGTGTCTTTAAACATCTCCTCCACCATATTTCGGATAACCCTCCAATCTAATTGGCGGCACTCCAACTTTGGCATGGCTAACTTTTGCACGTCGGACTCTAGTACGTGCTCTCTCAACTGAAGTAAGGCTTCCCATACATCTCGGTAGGTAGGTTGGTCACGGGCAGTGTCTTTTGTTACCAGGTAGAAAAGGTAACGTGATGCATCTTGAAGTTTCAAGGTTTTACCAGGAGCTGGCACTTGGCATTGAAGTTCTGCAACTCGACCAAACTTCCTTCGAAAGACGGATGCCAACCCTGGTGCATCTTTGATACTGGCCGGGATGGTAAGGGCCAGTGAGTAGTCATCGGGAAGCGCGAGTAGATCTTGCCTTTCTTCAGTGGTAACACCATGTCTTGCTTTACCGGTACCTCCATAGGCACCCATGAATTCCTCAAACGTGAGGTCAGACACATCTTGGACTTGGTTTATTTCCACTTCTTCATCTACGTCGTGGTCGCCTTCGAAAGACGCCAGCCGATTATGGTGTACTATCATCGGCTTTCCCCTCGGAATCTTGCTTATTCGATAAATGACATCATTGATCTTTTCCATAATGAGGTATGGACCTTCCCAAAACTGCTGCAACTTGGGGGAACAACCTTTTCGCTTTTTGGGATTATAAAGCCAGACTTTGTCGTTCTTCTTAAAACACCCCTTTTCGGCTTGCGTATCGTACCGTTTCTTCATTCGGTCACTAGCGATCTGGAGATGGGAACGGACCAACTCGTGTACATCGTCCATTCTTCTTCGCAATTCGATCACATAATCTTCACCTGCTACATCTTCTCCAGGTCGACACCCAAACTCTAGATCACAAGGTAGTCGCATCTCGCGTCCGAATAGGACTCTGGCTGGTGTCTGGCCTGTTGATTCATTAACAGCAGATCTGTAGGCCATTGTGAAGAACGGGAGATATTGGTCCCAGTCTCGCTGATGATCGGACACCATCTTTGTCAAATACTTGCCAACTGTTCTATTCATTCGTTCTACCATACCATCCGATTGCGGATGATAAGCCGTAGTTCTTGTTTTCTTCATACCTAGTCTATCACATATTCCTTGGAATAAATCGCTTTCGAAGTTCCTGCCTTGGTCACTATGGATCTCCAAAGGCACTCCAAATCGGCTGATATATTCTTGGATCAACTTATCTGCAACGGTGGCCGCCTTCTGGTCTGGAAGTGCGTAAATCTCGACCCACTTAGTGAAGTAATCCATTACTACCAACATGTACTTGCCTCCATTATCACTTTCTGGAAACGGCCCAGCAATGTCCAAAGCTATTCTTTCAAACGGGCTTCCAACATTATATTGTCTCATAGGAGCTCTCCTTTTTCGATAAGGCCCGTTACTCGTAGCACAAATAGTACATTTCTTACACCAGTCTTTTACATCGTCGGAACTGTTCATCCAATAAAACCGTTCCCGAATTCGCTGAAGGGTCTTCTTCACACCAAAATGCCCTCCTGATGGACTGTCGTGTAACTGACGAAGTACTTCGGCTATTCTGCTCTTTGGAATCACCAACTGTCTTCTCTTCTCTGAACCGTCATCATTTTCCAGGACTCGTTTGAGCAAGCCATCTTCCATGATAAATGATTCCCACTGGGCCCAATATGTCTTAACTACTGAGCCTAGGTTCGATATTTCTTGCCAAGGTGGTCGACGGTTTTCCTCTTTCCATTTTCGGATTTTCTGTATAACTGGATCTCTCTCTTGTTCTTCCCTGATCTTGGTAGGCGTCCAGTCGTCGTTGATCACCGTCGTTCTTAGCACTGCTGCTTCCTTGGATTCCGTTTTGTTGCAGTGGGAACACTCTGCTGGGCATGGCCTTCTGGAAAGAGAATCAGCGTTTCGGTGGCTAACTCCGGCCCGGTGCTCAATCTTAAAATCATATTCTTGGAGTCGTTCGATCCACCTGGCTATCTGACCCTCTGGATTCTTAAACTGCATCAACCACTTAAGGGCGGCATGGTCGGTTCGGATTAAAAACTTTCTTCCATAGAGGTATTGATAGAAGTGCTCTACTGATTTCACTACTGCCAGAAGTTCTCTTCTCGTGACGCAATAATTTCGCTCAGGTTTTGAGAGAACTTTACTAAAATATCCAAGGACTCTTTCCTGTCCTCCTTGAATCTGAGACAGCACTCCTCCAATTCCCACATTACTTGCATCTGTATCTAAGATGAACTCTCCTTCTGGCAGTGGATACCCTAAAATTGGTGCTGTGATTAAATGCTTTTTTAAGGTTTCAAAGGCATTCTGGCAGTCTACATCCCAGCGGTATTCTCTTGCTTCCTCTGTAAGTCGCGTTAATGGTTTAGCGATATCTGCAAACTTCTTAATAAACCTCCGGTAGTAAGTACACAGTCCCAGAAAACTTCTCACTTGATGTTTGTCAGTTGGTTTTGGCCATTCCTTAATAGAATCGATTTTTCCCTTATCCACGGCCACTCCTTCTTTACTGACTATATGACCCAGATAATTGACTTTACCTTGAAATAGCTGGCACTTCTTGGGGCTTAACATCAATTGGGCAGCTTTAAGTCGATTAAAAACGTTTTCTAAATTCTTCAGATGGTCTTCAAATGTCTTCCCCAAGACGATTATGTCGTCTAGATAAACTAGGCATGTTTTCCAAGATAAGCCTCTCAACACATTTTCCATAAGCCTCTCAAATGTCGCAGGAGCGTTACAAAGTCCAAATGGCATAACGTTGAATTGCCATAATCCAGATCCTGTGGTGAAGGCTGTCTTTTCTTTATCTACCGGGTCCATTTCTACCTGCCAGTATCCAGACTTCAAGTCCAAAGTAGAAAATAATTTACTTCCAGCCAATGTGTCTAATGTGTCATCGATCCGAGGCAGAGGATAACTATCTTTCTTGGTAACGTTGTTCAGCAAACGGTAATCCACACAGAACCTCGTTGTTCCGTCTTTCTTCTTAACCAGGACCACCGGAGAGACCCATGGGCTCGTAGAAGGTTCTATCACCCCGTCTTTCTTCATTTCCTGAACAATCGTTTCAGCTTCCTCTCTTTTCGCCTGTGGTAATCGTCGAGCTGTTTGACGAATTGGCTTAGCATTACCAGTATCAATTTTATGCTTAACAACGGTAGTTCTTCCCGTCTTTCCTCCTTTCGGTACGAAAATATCACGATACTGCCGAAGAAATTCCCTTAATTTCCTTTTCTCAATCTGATTCAGAGACTGTCCAGCAACCGCAACCATTTGATCAAATTTATCGTTGGAATTATCAGACGTTGTCGTCTGACGGATTATGGATGTGACAGGTACACAAGTTCCTACTTTTGTCTCTTTCTTGATGGTCACTGGGTAGTCATTGACATTAATAAGTCTCACAGGAATTTCTTTAGCCGAAGTCACTAATTCTTTTCCAATTATGATTCCACGGCCAACTTCGTCGTCATGATTCCAAGGCTCCATCATAACAGGTGTTCCTTCGTCCACAATTCCCTGTAGCCGCGCTACTATTATCGTTTCACTTCTCGCAGGCACGACTGTATCTTCTTTAACGGCTGCTTGCATAGTGTTGTCATCATGTGGATGGAGAAATACCTCCTCGTTACCAACTTTGATTACCTTATTCTTAAAATCCAATTGGAATCCATGCGTATTCATTACGTCCATTCCTAATATAACATCCTCTTCGATGTCAGCAACTATAACAGTATGGACGAACTTTTCTGTTCCAATTCCTAATTGTACCTGGATTTTTCCATGAATGTTGGCATTTTCACCTGTAGCGGTCCGCAGTCGCAACCTCGTTGGTAACAGTTTCTTATTGCTGTTTATAACTGTCGGGCGAATAATGCTTCTGGTTGCTCCCGTATCCACCAACAACGTATGCTTTTTACCATTTATTTCTCCATCTACATATACACTATCTTCACGACATTTCAAAGAAGCTATTAGTATCAGAGGGTCTTTGGAAAAGTTCTGGGTCGAAGCTGCCCCCCTAAGGCCGACCCGTTCTAGTTTTCCTGATGGTGAGTTTCTTGATTTGTGTCGTACCTAGGATGCTTACATGAACTTCGTACGTGTCCTATTTCGCCACAATTCCAGCATCTTATGGTCTTCGTTTTCTTGTATGTCATGCTTTTCATCATATTAACGAGCTGGTCAAGTTTATCTTCATCTCCTTCCTCTTTTACAGTCCTAACTTTGCTATACCCGCCAGAGGCCTGCGTAGCTGACTCGTATTCGAGGGCGGCAGATAAGACATCCATCAGCGTCTTGTGACGAGCTAATCGTAGTGTTCTCTGCATTTCATGATCACGAAGACCATCAATAAACGTTTGAATGGCCAACTTTTCTATCATGTCTTCGGGAGCTGTTGGATAAGCATATCGCGCTAATCTGGCGATATCTACTTCATATTCTTGAAGAGCCTCATCTTTCTTTTGTCTTCGATTTTTGAGCTGCGACTGATATACATGTTCCAAGTGTTCGTGGCCATATCGCATATTTAACCTCTTTTTCAGTTGTTCGAAATCATCCGTCTCCTCTACGGCTATGGTCTGGAGCACATCTAAGGCATCTCCTCGAAGAGCTATAGTCAGGTTTACAGCCTTTTCTTTTTCTGACCATCCATTCGCTCTTGCAGCTGATTCGAACTGTTTCATGTAGTTGTTCCATGACGATTTTCCGTCGAAAGTTGGAACTTTGACATGAACATAACCTCCGCTTCCTTCAAATTTTGGCCGTGTTTCCAACTTACATTTCGTCTCGTCTTCTTTTATCTCTACCGGATCTAAAACTACCGTATTAATTGGTGGTAGCCCTCTCGTGTTAGTTATCATGGTCTCTAACTGTTTGATTTTCTCTTCAACTTTATCAAATGTTTTAGAGACTTCTTCAAACTTCTCACTATTCTGAATACATACTTCGTCGAATCTTCTAGACATATTTTCAAATTTCTCGTCGTTTTGTCTAGCTGTTTCTTTAATAATTTGAGAAGTTTCTTCGATCATTTGAGACGTTTCATCGAATCTTTTGGAAACAGTCTCGAATTTTCCATCAATTATTTTCGTTAAAACGGCTTCTTCTGCTGACTGGAACTGGAATGTCTCTGGGTCATCTCCATTCTTGTTAAGAACATTTTTTAGTCGTTCTTGGAGGATCTTCTTGGATCCGCTGCAGTCTTCATCGCGTTCTTCTAGTTGCTCACGCAACTGTTTTACTGACAGTTCTACTAGCAGCATCTTTGGTCAGGCACACACGTACTTTTTAAATGTTCTTTCGTACAACGATCACTACTGAACTACGCGGATGTTCCCGACGAACAATACCTTTCAAAAGTTCAAAAGTCTTTTTCAAAAATCAAATTAAATTTATCTACAATCCCACTTCTGCACCACTATAATGATTTTATTAGTCCTAATTTATTTGTCTTTATTCTAATTTATTGTCTATAATCTAATTTATTAAAACTCACGATAGCTAATTACTAATTTATTAAATAACTTTACAAATGTATTTATTTCACGTTTCGTTACATTTAAATTTTGCGTTTACCGATCTTCTTATGACTGACTGCCAAATAAAAAATCTTTCATTATTTATATAATTCCAAGCCTGTAAACAGAAAGGTGTAGAAAATACCATGATGTTCTCGATGTAGACACAGCGGCGCCTGGTCTCAAAACTGGTATGTTTTTTTATCGGCTTGTCGTCCCCAGAACATTCGATTGTTGTTTGTTTAGCGAAGGGGACCCAAATGATGTCAGGTATATTTTTGACCTAGAAATTACGAGAATCAATACAAAAGAATTAGTCATAAAATATTTACAGTTCTATACGCCATAACATTTAAAATCGTAACAATATTATACCCCATTTCTGGTATTCTTCAATTAGTTTTCTAAGCATGTATTCCATGTCATCTTTGTCATTTGAGATCACCACCTGATCATCTGCAAACTGTAAAGTATATATGTAATCCTGATCGTTCAATTGTATACCCATTCCTTTGACTTTCCTTTTCCATTGTTTCAGAGCTGCAGAGATATAAATCTTAAACAGAGTCGGAGAGATACAACATCCTTGTCTGAGACCCTTAGTAACTGCAAATTTTTCAGCTAAGAGGTTTCCGAATTTCATTTGGGAGTTTGAACCATAATATAGATCTTTGAGAGCACTAACCAATGTTTGATGTGCCCAGGACTTCCCATAGTTTATTTAGCGGGACTGTGTCATATGCCTTCTCAAGATCTACAAAAGTCATATGTAACTCTCTATTTGTCACAACTTTCTTTTCTATAGTTTGTTTAAGACAGAAGATGTTATCTGTACATGAACGACCTGCTCTAAATCCTCCTTGTTCTTCGTCTTCAGACGATTAATAATCTTCCTCTATCAGGTCCCGTAGTATTCGACCGTATAGTCGACTCATTGAACTTGTGACCGATACCCGTCTATAGTTTTTACAATTTCTCCTGTCACCTTTTTTATATATTGGGGCCATACATGCTGTTTTCCATTCATCTGGTGTTGGATGTCCATTAATATATTCGTTAAATACCTCCGTGATCATTCTGTGTAATTTCTCTGAGCCATTCTTTATTAATTCCGTAGTTACTCCCTCTGTTCCACTTGCTTTCCCATTCTTCATCCCTGCTATAGCTTTTTGAACTATGTTGATATCTATGGGAATATGCTCTCCCAGAATTTCGATTCTTGATGAATTCATATCTTCTTTAAATTCGTCTCTGTTCTTATTTAATAGGTGTTTGTAATAATGTGTCCAGTACTCGAGATTTATGGGATTTAGAATCACTTTCTCATTAGTAGGCTTCTTAACAGAGTTTATAAACTTCCACGCCTCAGTGCATTGTCGTGCTCCGATAAAAGTAATCCTGATCGTTCAATTGTATACCCATTCCTTTGACTTTCCTTTTCCATTGTTTCAGAGCTGCAGAGATATAAATCTTAAACAGAGTCGGAGAGATACAACATCCTTGTCTGAGACCCTTAGTAACTGCAAATTTTTCAGCTAAGAGGTTTCCGAATTTCATTTGGGAGTTTGAACCATAATATAGATCTTTGAGAGCACTAACCAATGTTTGATGTGCCCAGGACTTCCCATAGTTTATTTAGCGGGACTGTGTCATATGCCTTCTCAAGATCTACAAAAGTCATATGTAACTCTCTATTTGTCACAACTTTCTTTTCTATAGTTTGTTTAAGACAGAAGATGTTATCTGTACATGAACGACCTGCTCTAAATCCTCCTTGTTCTTCGTCTTCAGACGATTAATAATCTTCCTCTATCAGGTCCCGTAGTATTCGACCGTATAGTCGACTCATTGAACTTGTGACCGATACCCGTCTATAGTTTTTACAATTTCTCCTGTCACCTTTTTTATATATTGGGGCCATACATGCTGTTTTCCATTCATCTGGTGTTGGATGTCCATTAATATATTCGTTAAATATCTCCGTGATCATTCTGTGTAATTTCTCTGAGCCATTCTTTATTAATTCCGTAGTTACTCCCTCTGTTCCACTTGCTTTCCCATTCTTCATCCCTGCTATAGCTTTTTGAACTATGTTGATATCTATGGGAATATGCTCTCCCAGAATTTCGATTCTTGATGAATTCATATCTTCTTTAAATTCGTCTCTGTTCTTATTTAATAGGTGTTTGTAATAATGTGTCCAGTACTCGAGATTTATGGGATTTAGAATCACTTTCTCATTAGTCGGCTTCTTAACAGAGTTTATAAACTTCCACGCCTCAGTGCATTGTCGTGCTCCAATAAAAGATTCTATCTCTCTGCACCTTCTGTCCCATGTCTCATTTTTGGAGGTCATAATTATCTTTCTAGTTTTCTTCTTCATTTCATTGTATCGGTCTTTGTCTGCGTCATCTTTTGTATTCAACCACTTATGGTATAATCTTTTTTTTTCTGTTACCGCATTTTCGACGTCTTCATTCCACCAAAACTTGCTACTAGTTTTGTTTTGTTTGATTCCTAAGACCTCCTGTGCTGTTTGATGAATACTTGATATTATGTTCTCATATATGCATTTGGTATTTGTTAGTGTTTCGTCAAGTTTGAAGTCCATTCGAGTCTTATATAGTGTACGGGTGCTCTCATGAATTAAACTGGACAGATTGTATTGAGGAAGTTCAATTCTTTCTAAAAGTTGTTCGTCTTGGCTTGATAAGACACTGTCCTTTAATCTATATGGGAAAACAATTTTTGTCCTGACCATGTGGTGATCTGATCCGCATACTGCTCCTCTCGTAGCTCTAATATCTCTAATGAGTATTTGTGAATTTTGTTTAACTATCACGTAATCTATTATAGACTTAAGATTCCTTGTTTCTCGGTTATTTCCAACTCTAGTAATAACTTCGTTTAATTTTGCAAAGAATTCGTCTCTTGTGGTTACATTCTTATCCTCTGAGGGGGCATAGATTGCTATTATTGTTGTTTTTTTATGGTGTAGGGTCATATTTACTTGCAGGATATTTTCATCTATTGCAGTCCAGCTGGTAATTTTCCTTTTAAACTTTTTGTTAATAATTACGGATATTTCTCTCTTAGCTCTTTCTTCCTTTAGTACGCCGCTATACAGGTGTATGTAGTCTCCTATCATTACTGATCCAACGTCCTTCTTCTTTGTTTCAGTGAGGGTCACTATGTTGAGGCCAAGTTGTTTTACTTCTTTGACGATCTTCAGTTTTATCCCTTATTCCTTGTACATTCCATGTACCTATCATCATGGTCTATTTTAGTAGCCGTTTTCGTCTTTGTTTAGATCCGTCTATATTTCCGAGGCTTGGTTTGCGATTTTTAGCAGTAGTTTTTTTCTAGATATTAAGAAGCTAGTTCAATGATCCAACCCCCAATCTGGAGGGCCAGGAAATTTGTCTTAAGGTTTTTATCCTTTAGACTGACTGTCTTTCTGGACTTCAGAGATCAATCTTTCCCTCGATTTTATACAAGCCCTAAAACCATTGGGCAAAAGCAGTTCCTACCCGTTACCAAATTAAATTATATTTAAATAATTAAATTATTATGTTTGTCGTAACGCCACCTGTTGACATATTAACAAAGCATACGTTGTTTACTTTTGACAGACCTGTGAAATTCAAACGAAGTATTAAATTATAATAAGATATAAATAAATATCATTTAATGGTAAATTTAATTATCATATCAACTAAATAATATATTAAAAAATAATATAATATAAACATTTATATGAAATTATTTTAAAACGAGAAGTGCGTTAAAAATTTAAATAGATGATTCACTATTGTTCAATAATCAATTTGTTCATGTATAATTTGTTTAAAATATAAATAAAAAATAAAATTACTTTATTTAATTTTAACAATATTTAAGTTTTAAAGATGTAGAAAATATAGTATAAATAGTATAAATAAACATAGAGCTAGTCTGTACCGTCTACTGTAACTTTTTTTTTATAATCAAGCAATAAATGATTATTTTATGGTTTAATATTGCAATTAAGTTGATGAATCAACTTGTGCATTGTACTTTTAATAGCAAATAATAAAACACTGTTATGCAACTGGTAATGATTAATGGAGTAAAGAATTTGACCACTAAACGGTATTAACGAAATAGTACTTGATTATCGTTCACTTGAGGTAGATTTAAACATTTATTGTTCTTAACAGACATAGGCGTGCAATCGGGTGAACTAATAGATGACGTTTTGACATTTATGACCTTTAAATTTTGACAATCCTTACGAATCGAATCTTTTCTCGGAAATCGTTCTCGATTTCCGAAGTGGAAATTGAAACGTCAATAAACGTATTTTTATCTTTAATTGTGGCATATTCCCAGTTAAATAGTAATTAACATAATAATTCAGTGAATTATTTAAATACAATATAATTTGTTTAAAATATAAATAATAAATAAATAATTAAATTCCTTTATTCAGTTTTAAAAATATTATTTAAATTTAAAAAATATAGAAAACGTAGTTTCGCGCTAGCCTACTGTACCACCTACTGTAACATCTTTGTTAACTAACCTTTCAAGCTTTTAAGCTGCCTTTTAGTTGTAATGAGACATTTTTTCCAGGTTTGGAGGCCGTGGCCAGAAATGAATATGTATTTTATGATGTTCCATCTGCACTTACGATAGCTATTACTAAAGGCCGTTAAAACGTTTATGCCCCTCATTTCTTCAGACGAAACTACTTATTTTATTTCGCCTTTTAGGGACTTTTTAAGTTTGGCACTTCAATATCTTTTTGGTTGGTGAAATTTGTTCACGTTTTTGGAGGAAATATTAGCATCAACAATTTTCTATATACTCTTACATCTATGGAATATGTTTACATTTTATATTTTCGTTTTCCTATACATTTGTATTCGTTCTTCCTTTATCATTTATGTAATACTACACGTAAAATCGGCATACATTTATATAAAGTTCTTCTTTGTGGTAATTTCTGGGGTTTTCGGTTCTAGCGTAGTTTGTTTGTCCTCCGAGGAAGAACTAAAAATAGTAAACAACATAAAAATGCCATAAGAAAAATAGAACAATAAATTATAGAATTTTCTATTTTTCCTTTAGTGTGTATTTGTATTCTGTGCTCTTAATGCATCTAATAATTTTTTTTCATCGAACAAACTAAATACGTATTTAGATAATACAAAAGATATTATTAATTTCTATCTCGATTTTTAAATGGGGCCTGAATTTCTGTATTGCCATGAATATTTGCCACCTTTTTGATTTTGTTTTTTTCTTTCTTATTTTTCAAATAATTATACATTTTCACACACAGAATCATAGTTTTTATACAACTTTTAACCTTTAAATTTACAAGACTTAATAATATTTCCGTATTGGTTTTAGCCCATTCAGCTCATATCTACACCGGATTTGGTAAATTTTGTAATTTGTGGTAATTAATATCAATATGTTTAAAACTCTTCCGATCATTAATAAGTCGTATATTACACAATCTCGTAATTGCAGGAGCAGAAATCAATTACAATAATTAGAAACTAGATAATTTTTCGATTTTACAAACCATCAACCAATTGGTCAAATCCGTGATTTCAGTCATGTCCCAGATTCTCTTTCAACCTTGAAAAGAATTGATTTGTTCGGTCCACTTCGAGATCTAAGAAATAAAGAGCTACTAGTTCAACTTTCACTACTTCGAGATTTTTCATAGATAATTGAATAAATCTGTGTTGATTCATTCAAAAGCGTTGGAACTCCATGGGTGGTGGATAATATATGATCGTTTTTAATCTACACCTGTATATTGCTTATTGTTATCTATTTAAATGCGTTTATGTGGTAATGCTTCAAAAATATTGGATAAATGGATTGGTTGAGTAAATGATGATAAACCGATTAAACTTTATTAGACTTTTATAAACCAAACTATACGATATTGAGCCAATTGTATCTTGAGTCTGTTCAACGTCTATTTTATTATAAATCAACGTACCTAGTTGAATAATTTAATTTATTTTGCCATACTTTATTGCAAGCAAATAGCCATTATTAGTACAAACAATAAACAATCGAAGCTAATCAAAATCGATCAAGGCGAAAGATAGTGTTAGATACGCTCTCCCACCCTCTTTAACGTTTGTTATGATGTAGCATTTTAAAATTCTTTTGTATATATTGAAATTCCCTGGTATATGTTAAAAACACCGAAGAATATTGTCAATGTATTTCATTTCCTATCGTACGTATTTAAAGCACCGAAATATTCTTTCAATAATTTTTGCGTCGCCGCCGTCACTCATATTTTCATTTGCCCCTCCTGTTAAATTTATAAATTTGCAGTTTTAGCGGTATTGAATTTGATGTGCGACTTGTCACAGATAATACACCTATAGGGTAAATTCGGCCCTGACACTACTCCTATCTCCTCCCAAGTCAGAAACAGAATGAGAAATCTCGATACGGTTTTTGAGTAACGCCATATAGTTGTTGATACGTCTTTCGGTTACCACGAGGTGAGCTATCTAGTGGGTGGTTTATAATCAATGGTGATGCGCCAATCATTGTTTTACTCGTTAACACGGGAGTTTCAATGCTAGGTGGTAGTGTGCTATGGTTAAGGTTTTCTTATCGTATGACTTCCATGTTTTTTTTTGACATAGCCAGTAGTTTTTGTGTCATTTTTATAAATGCGATAAATAATTCTGAGCTACATGGATATTTGATCGAACGCGTAGATGCGACGAGATCATCAAATGACAGCAGTACGTCACAAGTTGACAACAAACATCAGCATGTTTGTTTGTTTTGGTAAAAAAACTAAAGAACTTATTGATCCAATGTGAAAATATTTGCTGTTAATAACTTTTTCTGTAGAGATTACTGGATATTTCTTGAATGTTATTTTGTAGATTTCGTCCCGCTCATATCAATATCATCAACACCCATATTGTTGCGAATTGGTTGATAATATTGGATACCATTACTTGGACAAAACACCACTATCTAATTCCCACTGCCAGCAACATAGCAGCTGACTTGGCTTTCTTCACCAACAGCCTTTCCTAGTCTTTGGATTTTCTCGCGCCCAGTAGAAGGATTAAACATGGATTAAACTCTAAGAAGACTTCTTTTTGTTAGAAACATCTGTTGGAAAAAGGATAAGCTTTTGTTATATTTCATATCAATATTCTGGTATACATTTACAGCTAGAGTAAGGTTTTTAATTTGCATATAAGGCAGGTACATTATCTCTAGTTTTTTTTGTCATCAGTAAAAGGTTTTTTTTTCTTTTGTTAAATAAAGCAGGATTAAGTAATGGTTAATAATATTTAAAATAAAGTTATTTTTAAAATTTAAGAGATGGGAAAATGTATTTTTAAAATGTAAAGGAGGTATTCAATAAGAGAAGGAAAAATTAAATTTATATAGGAATCTTAAATAATATTCGTATAAAGGGTAACTGACCATACTCATTTCTAGCGATTTGTATTTCCCAGCATCTATATGTAAGTGTAGTGCCTACATATAGATCTGGTATTTTGATTAGTACTGTGGTCCTATTTATTTGTAAGTTCATTTCACTTTTTAGCTAGGTAAGGTAATCAGTTTTTGGTAACCTTAGTTGTTCTGTTCTCCTTTTTGACCTTACCTAGTCAAGGATTATTTTAGGTAAAATACTAACCTTAGTATAGGACTTTTGTTTTTCATCTGGACACTGATTTGTTTTTCTAGCAATACCTTTTCCGTGGCGCAGTAGTGGTGGTAATTTATTTTTTCTTCAAACGTCAAATAATGATGACATTCCTTATCTAACTTGATCCTGTCAAAGTTTGATGTCTCCGCCGGCAGCAGTTTTTTTCCCATTTCTTTACGGCGGAGGGAAAAATGTTGTCATGGCAACAATATGAAACATGTCACAAAGCAACAATACAAATGTCATTAACAACAATTAAACATCATTTTTATTTATAGTAATATTGAAAGTACAATCAGTTAATGAGGCATTTTCAAAATTGAAACCGTGCAAAAATATTCCCGACTCTTGATACGCATTGGTAATTGTTGATGATACTGATCGTCGAGAACAACTTTCAGCAATCTTTCCCGATGTTGGCGAATCATGGCGAATAACTAGCTACTTTTTGGGCTACTGCGCTGATCGAATGTATTCCCATGACGCTTCGGTAACACTTTCCATTTTGGTACTTGATAAAATATCGGTTTTCTGTGAAATTTTCAGGCCGCAGTGATGCATACTTTTTATACAGTTTAATGTAGTTTTGACCAATTATCGTAAAAGATCTAATTTGTTGTGTTTTACTGTCTGGGATTTTGATAATTATTACATTTTCTTTGTAATGTCCTCAATGTTCACAGTTTTCATTTTTACCATTTCGTCGCATCGACAGGCGCCGGTAACCCCAATTAACAAAACAATCTGAAATATTTTTATAATTTAGTAGAGTATATTACATGCTTTGTAATATAATTTTTTTTACCTTTAATCCTAAATACAACTTATCTGGACATCTAATGATGAAAGAACTGGACGTAGAAGCTGGAAAGATAGGCCTTAATATGAATTACAGCAAGACCAAAACTATAACAAATTCAGATGAAGACATCACAATGAGAATCGGACAAGATGAAATAGAACAAGTTAAGGATTATATATATATATATATATATATATATATATATATATATATATATATATATCTTGGTCAAACTATAAAACTTAACAAAGAGAACCAAACAGCAGATATCAAGAGACGAGTTAGACTGGCATGGGCGGCATTTGGCAAACTAAGCTACATTCTTAAAAACAAAAGATATCCACAGCATCTTAAGACCAAAGCATATAAGCAATGCGTACTCCCTGTTCTTACGTATGGCTCCCAAACGTGGACATTTACAAAAGCAAACATGGACCAAATCATAAAAACCCAAAGAGCAATGGAAAGACAAATGTTTCACATAAGACTAATGGATAAGAAGAGAAACGAGTGGATAAGAGAGAAAACAAAAGTGAGGGATGTTAGACAAGAAGTTGCAAAATTGAAATGGAGATTTGCCGGACACAATATAAGACAAAAAGAAGACCGATGGAACAAAATTCTTATAAGTTGGAGACCGTGGGAATATAAACGAAGCAGAGGAAGGCCCCAAATGAGATGGGCAGATGATATCAAGAAGCACGTGGGCTCTAGATGGATGACTGTAGCGACAGACAGAGAAGAATGGAAAAGGATTGGGGAGGCCTATGTCCAAAGATGGACCGAAGAAGGCTAATTAGATAGAGATAGATAGAGACAACTTATCTGGCGCTTCAAACAAAAATTTATCAAACTCGTCTTTAGTGAAAACTTTAGTCTTCTTTGCTTCTATATCCTTCGCTTGCTTTTTTCAGAAAGGCACGTAACTTTAAAAATTTACTTATATCCATATTTTTTCGAATAACTAACTCGGATTTTATCATAGAGTGTTTATCATTATCATTTTCCATTACATTAAAATATGCCAGTAAAACGTCTTCGGTAACTTGACGTACTCCTCTTGTATCGCACCACTCTTGGAAGTGCTTGTACGCTAACCGATACTTTATTCCGGACTTGGAGGGCCCCAAACGTGCTACTGCATCATTTTCGCACTAAATTTGCGCTTGCGGTTGCAACAACAATAAGCTGTCTTTAATAATTGCAAACAACTGTAACCAGGGAGACGCAAATCCCACCGACGACTTAATTATTTTAATTTCTAACATCTAGACGACTTTGATAGTTGTCACAGTTAATTTCGAGTAAAAATAGCGTATGAATTGTACTATTTATGGTTGAAAATTGCTACGTTTGAAGAAAAAATAGTATACTTTATTCGGCAAAGAAGCGACTTTTCTTGACTTGCCTTCTATTACGCGCCTCACTTCGTTCGACGCGTAATATCGGGCGCGTCAAGAAAAGTCATGCTTCTTCGCCTCATAAAGTAATATACTATTATGTAACCGTTTGATTCTAGAGTTCCTCCACCCCCACCACTACTGTTTATCTTAACGTGTTTTTATATCTGTATGTATACAAATTAATACATTTTTATTAATAAATATTGTTTAATAAATAATATATTTGTCATTAGTATTTTTTCTTTTTATTTCAGTTTCTACTGACCAGTATATTATATAGCAAGGCAAGGTAAATAGGGAGTTTTTTTAGGAGGGAATAGAAGGGAGAGAAGTTTTCTTAGGCAACTCCATATATCTGCGTATAGTACCTTTTTGTAATCTTATATTTCCAGTAGTCTTCTCTCGTTTAATTAAATGTTGGTGTTGAAACATATCATTCTCTCCCTTATCTATATACTCTCATTATCCCGTATATTTGTCGTTTTAGAATCTCTGTCTATTTCTCAGTCAAGCCTTAGTGTAGAAAAGCTAGCCTGAACCTCCACTTGAGATTTTGTATCTCTTTGGCCATCTAACTTTGTTCTTCTGCGCTTAGCCAATTTTTTTTGTATTTTCAATCACTTCTCTTCCAGTTCTTCTTTAATTTGAAAGGTCCTACCCTTCCTAAAATCCAATACTCCCAAAGTATTGCGTTTTAGGATAAAACAAAATATATAAAATATTTACTAAATACTTTTCTAAACATTCAAACTAGCTCCATTAAGACTTCTTCTAATTGTATAGTTACTTACTTTAGTTGGATGAAGTTCTTCCATTTCCAACAGCTGTATCATTGCTTTTGTAGCTATGATAAAGCTTTTCATCGTTATAGCCATATCAGTTGATACTAAAACACACAGTATTCACTTTTGTACGATAATGTGTGTGTGTGTAGTTTTATTTTTTGACTAGAGACATAGTCCATTAGCCTATTATGTTTTGAGTTATT
The DNA here is from genome assembly GCA_918026665.1 of Diabrotica balteata. Lineage (NCBI taxonomy): Eukaryota > Metazoa > Arthropoda > Insecta > Coleoptera > Chrysomelidae > Diabrotica > Diabrotica balteata. The sequence continues at coordinate 36,532,231 of OU898281.1, read as the reverse complement.
AATTAATTTTTTAAACAATTGTTATAGAGAGAACCCGTAACAACAATAAAATCTTAACTTCTATTGGCTTACATATAAGTACGTACCTACATTAATTTTTTTTTTCATTATATTTTTTTTATTTTATTTTTTTTTTATTTTCTTTTTATTTTTTTTTATTTCTTTTTTTTTAATTTTTTTTCATTTTTAGTTTTTTACTGGAAGGAAAAGGAAAATATAAGGTTTTGCTGATTTATTACATACGCCTAGGGGTCTATCAAGGCGATTTTCACAACACAAAATTAGACCACGGATAGAAAGGTTAACAACTGGGTTAAAACAAAGGACTTATATAACTACCTTTTTATGTTTGAAATATATACACTGTTACCATAATACATTTAGAAATTCAATTTCATTTCACGTAGGTGGCGAAAAATTATTTCATAAATATGCAAGTTATTGGTTTTTGTGGAGATAGTATCTCCACAATTATTCTCCACAATTGTACTATCTCCACAATTATTCAACATATATGGGGAGTATATTATGCGAAGAGCACTTGAAGGATGGGAAAAGGGCATCTCAATAAATGGTCATAAACTAAACAACCTACGTTTCGCAGATGACACAGCCCTTCTTGCAAATAGTCAAGCAGTGCTGATAGAACTTATACGACTGATCGAAAACGAAAGTCAAATATTTGGTCTGCAATTAAACATATCAAAGACAAAGATCATGATAGTGGATAGACTACACAACAATCATCCACACATAACCACAATTGACCGGTTCGAGGTTGTGAGCTCATACTTATATCTGGGATCATTAATCACAAACACAGGGTCATTACAAGAAGAGATTAAACGTAGATCTGATCTAGCAAAAGTTGCCACAGCAAAAATGACCAAAATATGGAAGGACTGTCAAATTTCAAGAGCGATAAAGATGAGGTTGATCAACTGCTTAATATTCCCAATACTGACCTACGGATGTGAATCTTGGACTCTGAGACAATCGGAGAGAAGAAAGATAGACGCCACTGAAATGTTCTGTTGGAGACGAATGTTACGAATTCCTTGGACCGACCGCAGAACAAATAATTCAATTTTAAGAGAGCTAAAAGTTAGCCAACGACTCTCTAGTAAAGTCCATCTCCAACAATTAAAATATTTTGGGCATGTTATGAGAGCAAACACAGAAAACATGGAAAGACTCATAATACAAGGAAAGGTAGAAGGCCGAAGATCACGAGGAAGATCCCCAACAAGATGGATAGATCAAATTACAGGAATATGCCAAAGACCTATGCATGAATTAAAAGAAATGACCAGAGACAGAGATCTCTGGAGACGGACCATACACGACATCACGTCGACCACTACACTCCCCCTGGGGGTCAGGATTGAAGAGAGAGAGAAGTTATTGGATTTTATTAAATCTGATAAATTAAAACGTCTTTTAATTTTTTAAGAATAAGAATTTTTTCTTAATAAGAATTTTTTCCTTATTGATATACTCGTATATTTTTGTTATAAATTGGTTTATACATCGTGTATTTAATGAGCAATTTAAAACTAAATGCTCAGTTGAGCCTACTTCGCCACATTCGCAAAGTGGAGTTTTAGCTAAATTAATTCTGAATTACGATAATGTGGTAACATTAAAAAAAATAAAACAAAAGTTCAAAATTTACTTTAAAAAAGAGTACAAACTTTGATGAATAGAAAAAATCGTTTAAAATTTAAGACAACTTACTTGTGTTAATACTGTATATTCAAATTGAACATTAATTAACTTAATTGTAATGTACAAATGCAACAATAATAGTAGTAAGAACTTCATGTTAGTCTTAATTTACCCTACACAATCATCAATTAAATTTGCAGGTGTTGTATTCTAAACTAACGGCTAAAAATTTCAAATTCACTGTGTTATCTGACGTTCCAGATTTAAAAGGAGTGTGGGCCTACGTTGGAGTAGTATTTTTAGAAGAATGTCGTTACTAGAGCGCATAGATTTGTACGCGGAATTTTTAACTTTCGCTTATTATTATTATCATCATGAAGCAACACACCGCTACAAATTGCAGGTGTGTCGTAATGATAGATGTTAAACTCCTGAATTTTTTTGAGACACGTATTTCAACAGTACAAAATGTCTCGACAGAAAAATAAAACAATTACAAGTATATATTTTATAATACATCGAATGGTTCATAAACTGTTTTATACAACCATCGAAAAGATCGTAATAATATTGGACTATGCATTAGAAACTATACATATTAAAGTTAGTCTGGATAGCCTTATGATAATATACTCATGAGAGTTATTTTTTTAGTGATGTAATACAACTCAGAAGCAAGACTATTCAACGCTAAACCTCATATTTTCCTTTATCTGTCCAATTTAAAGTATTTTTCAAAATTATATACAAAGATAAGTGCCATATTAAAACCAAACAAGCCAGTCGAAAAATAATTAGAGCTACCGGCCAATAGCTCTCTTGAACTGCTGCTATAAACGGCTGGAAAACAGAACTGCTGCTCAACAGCAACAAATAATATAATAGTTTCCTTTTATACTGCCAGTGCAGCTTTGGGATTATAGCAAGGTAGTCTGCTATTCCTTGGACCTACGGTATACAAGCAATACACGAAATGTCAAAAGAAATTAAAAAAAATAACATGTAATAAATGCATTGTTTAAATAAATATTCCGTACTCGTACTATTGCAATAAAATAATAAAACCAATAAACGATAAGTTTATTGGGTGGCAGGTAGTACTCTTCTACAATCCCAGTAGAAGACAGGCTGCTACAGGGATTAGTGACCCTGCCTTATGCTAGCTTCTGGTTCTCCCTCCTTCCTTGCCTGAGGAAACCAGGTCCTCATACCCTTTTCCTATCCCCCCTTTTAAAACTCCTACCTTCATCCTACCCTCTACCAACTCGCACTGGCCAGCGCGGTAGAATATGGCTAAAATCCAAGCATGTTTGACACGACAAAAACACGGCCCTCAGTCCCCGGCAGTGAGCTGATCCTTGGTCAAGGTAGCGATCAAGAAAGACAGCAAACAGAGGGTGCGAAAAATACCCAGGTCAGATCAGGCTACCACGGACGACGACAAATGTATATCGCCACGTACAATGTAAGAACACTGTCATCTGAAGAAAAATTACTGGAATTAGAAGAAGAGTTAAAACACATAAAATGGGACGTTATAGGTCTCTGTGAAGTAAGACGTGAAGAAGAAAACTGTATAACTCTTAAATCAGGGCATCAACTTTTCTATATGGGAAACAAAGAAAAAATAGGAGGAGTTGGACTTCTTATACATAAGAGACACACTAAAAATATCCAACAACTTAAAGATATCAACCCAAGAATAATACTCTGCATACTGAAGCTTAATAAAAAAAACCAGCCTTAAAATAATTCAAGCCTATGCACCTACATCTACACACTCGGACGAAGAAGTGGAAACCTTTTATGAAGACCTAGAAAATGCTGTAAAACTAGCGCCTACTACACACAACCTAGTAATGGGTGACTTTAATGCTAAGTTGGGATGTAAACTAGACGGGACCGAAGTAGCAATAGGTCCCTATGGATTCGGCAAAGAGTCACCAAAAATGAGATTGATTTTGTCTTAACCAACAACAAAGACATGATCCATGATGTAAGAGTTCTTAATAGCTGTTCAGTGGGAAGTGATCATAGAATGGTAAGAGCGAAGATCGTGCTAAATCTCCAAAAACAAAGATACAAAATGATAACAAAAACACACCCAATAGAATGGAATCCAATCGAAAACACCATGTCCTTCGAAGAGGAAATTCTGAGATGTCTAGAGACAACAAATATAGACGTTATGGATATCGAAACCTTAAATGATAACTTAATAAAAGCTATTAAGAACGCAGAGAAAAAGTGCAATACAAATTCTAGGAGAGATAAGGAGGAAAAGCTCAGTCAAGAAACAAAAAGACTTATGGAGGCACGAAGAGAACTTAAGAACAAAAACGATACGAATGCACGCGTACTACAACAACTTAATAAAGATATTAATAAAGCAGTGAGAAAGGATGTACGACAATATAACACAAAAAAGATTACAACGGTTGTCGAGAAAAATAAAAGTTTAAAGGTGCTGAAGAGATGTCAAGCTCTAGGTAAGAAGAACATTGTTAAGCTCGCAGATCGAAATGGAAAAGTGGTAACAGATAAAGATAAGGTAATTAAGGTAGTTGAAGAATTTTACACAGAATTATATAGAGAAAGGGGGAAGAAAGACGGCACCAAGTTGAGAAAAGTCCAGAATGTGGGTTCAGAGGATATCCCAGAAATAACAATCGAAGAAGTCTTAAAGTCATTAAATAGAATGAAAAACAATAAAGCAGCTGGTGATGATCAAATCGTTATTGAGGCAGTTAAAGCAGGAGGGAAGACAGTATTGAAAGCATTGACGCAATTATATAACTTATGCCTTTCAAACGAGGTTACACCATCTCAGTGGAATAAAGCTGTTATAGTAGTCATGCACAAAAAGGGAGATATAACAGAGCTAAAGAACTATAGACCTATTAGCTTGTTATCTCACGTTTATAAGTTAATTATGAAGATAATAACTAATAGGTTGACATCAAAACTAGACTTCTATCAACCTTGCGAGCAAGCAGGATTTAGAGCTGGATACGGAACAAATGATCATTTGCAAACCATTAAGTCGTTGATTGAAAAAACCATTGAATATAATAGACCCCTGATACTTGTCTTTGTCGACTTTGAAAAAGCATTTGATACGGTCAATCAAAGTGAAATGCTCCAAGCTTTAACACAATGTAGAATAGATCACCGATACATATCTCTCATCAGATACATCTATCAACATGCTACAGCCTGTGTAAGACTTAATGAAGATACTGGGACTTTTCGTATTGAAAGAGGCGTTCGGCAAGGAGACAACATGTCTCCTAAATTGTTTACAACTGTGCTAGAATACGCTTGTAAAACAATAGATTGGAACGAAAAGGGCATCAATGTAGATGGAAAATTTTTAAATAACCTTAAATTTGCAGATGATATCGTTCTTATTGCAGACAGCTTTGATCAGGCATAGATAATGCTCCAAGAACTCCATACTGCCACAAAAAGAGTTGGTCTTAAAATAAATTTTTCAAAAACACAATTTATGACAAATTTAGTCCACAACAAAAACATCTCAGTAGAAGACAAAGATATTGAGCCAGTTGACTCCTATAAATACTTAGGCCATGAGATCAGAATAAGTCGAGACAACCAAACAATCGAGCTGAAAAGAAGAATAAACCTCGCTTGGGCTGCATTTGGAAGGATGAAGGATATTTTTAGGTCTAAGATTCCAATGTGTCTGAAAAGAAAAGTATTTAATCAATGTATTTTGCCAGTGATGACCTACGGCGCAGAAACCCTAACGCTCACAAGAACAACAGTGAGTAAACTACAAGTGATAGAATACCCAATGCTACTATACGCAAAAGATCAGGAGTAGCAGACGTTATTGAAAGGATAACAACACTAAAGTGGAACTGGGCAGGTCATGTAGCAAGATCAGTTGATGATCGGTGGACAAAAAGAATTTTTGGAATGGAGACCCCGAATACAAGCTAACAGAAATAGAGGTCGACCCCCAACGAGATGGACAGATGACATAAAAAGAGTGACTACAAATTGGATTCAGATGGCGCAAAATCGGACTAAGTGGAAAAGCATGCGAGAGGCCTATGTTCAGCAGTGGACGTTAGAGGCTAGTTGATGATGATGAAACGATAAGTTGTTGAGCAGTGCTGATTGAAACAACAGAGCAGAAAAATATTATTCATAAGGTAGTGTAAAATATATCGCCAATTATCTGATCTGCTAGTAATCTAGTTACCAGAATTTAATTGCAAATCGGTCTTCTTAGGTGAAAAATACTTTAGCTCTTTCGCACAAGGCTTTTCGATCGTCTTCCATTTTGAAACTAAACCCAATCTATTTGAAAACTCTCCAGAGACTTGAAATTTCGAATGTATATCTGTCATTTAATTTTTTTAACACCGTCTTTATAGAAACATGTTTTTTCTTTTCACGCATTTTATATATAATGTCTCGAATTTCAAACGTACACTCTCAGGAATATCTTTAGTATAAGTTTCTATTGTTCGACCTCTACTATTTACACATTTTCTGTTTTTTAAAACTGATTTGAGTTTTGTCTCACTAATATACAATGCATCACACACACGTTTATGTACGGATTGAACTTGTCGAAAAGGGCCTCAATTAGCTTTTTCAGCTTTTTGACCGTCATTTTTTTGCTGTCAATACACTAACTCTTTTCAATCACAAGTACTACTTTAAAAAACTTATTAAGGTACCACTCATCTGCAACCGGTTTGGAAGTATCGCTAAAGTATAAAGTAAGGTATGTTTCTCCGAATGGTCAAAAACACAAGTATAGACTATGTCATAGTCTATACTTGTGGTATATTGAATACCTCATAGTCACTATGAGGTATTCAATAAATATCTACGCTTATGTTAAACTCTCAGAGCTCACTAATTAGAACCATATTAAATTAGTAGCAAGTAATAACTAATCTGGTTGAAACAAATATTTCGCAGGTAAATATAAAATAAGAAAATGTTTTAAAAATCTAAATATTCTCATAACCTTGTTAATTAACATTGAACTGTCTTTAATATTGAGCAAAAAAGGTAAAACTGCTAGGCAAACACACATTTCCGTGTAAAATGTACCGGGTGTCCAATAAGCCGATCTCTCGGCTATATATCATAAACTATTAATGTTATAACCTTAGGAGAAAAAATTCCATTGTAAAAGTGGCCAAGAGAAATCGCTGGAAATAACTTTCAAGTTACTGGGTTAACCGCTAGGGGGCGTAGCCTGTGAAAAAAAATTTTAAAACCAGTTTTTTGTGAAATATGCCCAATTATAACAAGTGTTAAATAAGTAAACTAGAAAGAGGCCTTAATTCCGCACAAAGTTGTTCAAGTATTTTTTTTTATTTTTTCAAATAAAGGGTAGGGGAGAGTGGGAAATGATTTGTGGATAAATACCTATAAGTTTGGTTTGGATCAACCGATTTTAACGAAATTAGTGTCATTAAAAAGAGTGTGGATAATTTAATTTACATCTACTATAAAACAATTGCATTTGGTTTTAATTGTTATGGGTAGAGGGTACTTTCAAATAGAAAAAAATCAAATTTGTTTTTCTTCAAAATGTTTAATGGAAAACACCTTTTTATTGTAAATTATAATGAAACTGGATTAAATTCGGAACAAAATGGCGCAAACCGCATGTTGATAGCTTTTGTCGAACTTAAGATATGAATAAAAACGTATAAACATAAGTAAGTATAGTATTGACTCACCCTTTATTATAACTTAAAATTAAATATGTGAAATATCATACAAATATCTCAATCATTAAGACTTGATGTCCAATTAAATGTTAAAATTGTTTTCCATCGTTGTCCATACAAAGGTGTAATCTTTCGCGCGTAGACATAACAGCTGCTTCAATCTCAGCTGTTGATATACTATTTATTGCGTTTATAATGCGCTGTTTCATGTCGTCTCTCGTGGTTGGTCGAGTTTGGTACACTAAGTCCTTCAATCTTCCCCACAGATAAAAGTCCAGACGTGTTAAGTCTGGAGATCTAGCTGACCATGAAAGTATACTTCCCTTTCAATCCATTCATTTAGATAACTTGCATACAAATAATCTCGAACTCGTCTGGAAGTTGCGTAGGACACCCATCGTGTTGTAATATCATATCTCTTTTTGTTTGTAAGAAAATATCTTCCAATAAAACAGGCAACTGATTTTCCAGAAAATCCAAATATGTTTCGCCATTTAAAGGTATATCAAAGAAATATGGACCTACGATCTTTCCATCAACTATACCACACCAAACATTAAGACTCCATCTACCTTGAACCTGCACCTCATGTATCCGGTGCGGATTTTCTTCAGCCCAATAATGCATATTATACAGATTAACACCACCCGCACTATAAAACGTAGACTCGTCTGTCCACAAAATCTTTGACATGATATGCGGTTGTTCTTCTAGCAGACCTAACATCCAATTGCAGTAATCCAGCCTTGCATTAAAATCTCTCTCATGTAAATCTTGGTGGAGAACAGCATGATAAGGATGCAGTCTAGAAAACAGAACAACAAATATTGGCGAAAAAGAAACCACTATATTTACTAAAAATCAAAAAAATCTTGAAAAATCCACAATTGTTTCACAAGATAAATCGTGCATAAGTATTTTTAAGAAACGGATAAAAGGATAAAAGCGCTGTGTTGCCGTTTTTATCGGAATATTAAAATAATAGTTGAATGTAAAGTTTAAAGGGAATTCCAAGTTTCTGACCTAAACGTTCACTTTATAATATGAAAAACCAACCTGTGATGTTTTAAAATCCTTAGAACAGTGTTTTGGGTATGTTTAATTCTATAGAGATTTGTCAACTACTTATGTGTGGATTTTGTTGAGTTAAAGCAAGAACATTGATTGAATTATTTTCGGTCATACCTCTACTACGTCGTTTAAAACAAGTATGATGAAAACTACCAGTTTCTCTTAATCTTCTTGCCTTTCTCTCAAATACTTCTTTGCCATAATGTCTCCTGTTAGGATATCTTACAGAATATATACGTGAGGCAATAGCGGCATTTTGGTGACATTATAAATTACAATAAATAGGTGTTTCTATTAAACATTTTGAAGAAAAATAAATTTTAATTTTTTCTATTTGAAAGTACCCTCTACCTGACAATTAAAACTAAATGCAATTATTTTATAGTAAAATTAAATTAATTCATCCACACTCTTTCTAATGACACTAATTTCGTTAAAATCGGTTGATCCAAACTTATAGTTTGGGTTAGTCCAAAGTTATAGGTATTTATCCACAAATACTTTCCCACTCTCCCCCACCCTTTATTTGAAAACAAAAAAAACTACTGAAACAAGTTTGTGCGGAATTTAGGCCTCTTTCTAGTTTACTTATTTAACACTTGGTATAATTGGGCATATTTCTAAAAAACTGGTTTTCAAAGTTTTCTTCACAGGTTACGCCCCCTAGCGGTTAACCCAGAAACTTGAAAGTTATTTCCAGCAATTTCTCTTGGCCACTTTTACTAAGAAATTTTTTCTCCTAAAGTTATAACATGAATGGTTTCTGATATATAGCCGAGATATCGGCTTATTGGACCACCCGGTACAGTGCACATGAATTATATTAAAAGGATTTACTATAAATAATTATTAATACTGTAAAAAAATTTTATAAAAGGATTAAAAAGTCGTAAATTCTTGAAATATGCTTTATAATACAGGTCACTAATATTTTTCTCTTTTGTTTTAGGTAAACACAAGTTTCATTGGTTAAGTGTAAGTAAAGATTTAATATGTAATTTGTTTTATTAATGGTAGCTAAACAGTTAGATTTCACTTTTAGTTTATTTTTTTCACGTGCCATATCAGAATTATCCGATGTTGGCGATCACCATTGCGAAGGCTTTCGGATCTTCTGCCAAGTCATGTAATCGAATGAACTATCTTACAAGTAAAGTCGTCGCAGGAACGCAACTCAACAATATTGGCAATATCATTTTAAAGTCGTCTACTTTAAAATGCATAATGTATGTCTAAATTTTTAATATAAATAAGTCAGATAGAAAAATTTTTCACCAAGTAACAATAAAACAAAATTTGTTTAATTTACTAATGTTTGTATTTTGAGAACGATTTCCGAAGTGGAAATTGAAACGTCATTAAACTCACTTTTCTCACGTCAATAAACTCACATCTTTCAATTGTGGCTTATTCCCATTTAAATAGTTTTTAAGATTAATAAAATTTGATATCTGATTGTATATTACGTTTTAGACCATGCAGAGCATTTTATAAAGAATAACTTTTTTTCGTAAAATTTTCAACGACAGTGATCAATCATCAATACTTATTCTTCGGATATTCTTATACCTATGACGGGTGTTAGATCAATTTTAGAAAACCTAATTTATTTCTGTAAAATGTAAACTATTTTTTTCTATTCTACATAGAATAGTTTGTGATAATTAGCATTTTGAGGTATACTTTTACCTTTTCTGATCTGTTTCCTCCTACCCTCCTCGTGTATGTATCTGTCAGATTATACTTCGGAAAATAATTTTCCAATACCGTTATCGAGTAAATTTTTTCACCCAATAGTCAATCATCGACGTATATGCATCTTTATCGGAAATACTGAAATTTCCGGTTTTCGATACGAAAGCAAAAAACTAAAAATAGTACAAAAAGAAGCCGGCGCGGCGCGTTAAATTGCGAAATACCTATGTTCACACGTCTGTTAACAATTTTTTCTGCCTCGGGCCCCAAATGAATGCTCAATGGCCCAGATTCTTCTCCAGTACACGGTGTTTCAGGGTCGGTACATACAGAAAAGGCGACGAAGCAAACTAGCAGTTGAGTTAGAGAATGTAATAGTAGAATGTACTATTGTTAAAATTTAACAAAACGTAATTGATCGTTGTTGTGTAGAACTTACGGCTGTAGTTTAATTTGCCTTATTTCGATTGACACACATCTTTATTATTGTTAGGTTTGGGATATTCATGAGCGATCAGATCTGATCTTGCTAGTGAACTTTAAAAAAAAATACTAAATATTGTTCTAAATGGGCCACGGATCTTTTTTACGTAATACTTGTATAAACCGGGCGTACTACTAAAAATTGGCCTATTTTACATTGTATATTGTAGTATGTTTCTTGTTACTAAGTAAAGTTGTCTTTATTGTCGCTTATTATATCCGGTACCTTGGCAGTCATTGGCGATACAATAACCCGGTAAGAGTTATGTTCTGTTCAATTCTAGACCTTTGTGTTTTGGTTACTACCATGTATTTCGTGGTTTCTTCATTTATTCGGAGAACCAGATTACTTCCGCCTTCCTCAAGTTGTGAAAACACTTCTCGCACGTCTCTGATAGAATCAGCCACTGTATCTATGTCATCGTCAAATGCCAATACCACTTTTGAAACTTGATTGACAAAATCTTCAATTAGCTCCCACGTTATTTTCCTTATTGCATGTTCCATGTCAAAATTGAACAGCAACGGCGACACGGGATCTCCGTGTCTGAGTCCTGATGTTACACTAAATGGCGTTGATGTTCTGTTTCCTATCTTTACCTGGACATATGAGTTTTTTGCCCATATTTGTGTTAGTTCCACTAATTTTCTTGTTAGCCATAGCCTTTTTCTTTTTATGCAATCTTGCTGGAAATCTACGAAGATTGGTTGTACATTCCGGTTGAATTCCCTTTTTTTTAAATTTGTCGGATTGTAAATAGTTTATATATCGTTGACTTTTCAGCACAAAAATCGCGTTGATAGTCGCCTATGATACCTTTTGCATAACAAGAGAATTCTTTTAGCAATATAACTGCTACAACTTTATATGCTGTATTAATAAGCAATATGCCTCTAATGTTTCAAAATTGTTCTATATTCCAGATCTTATTTATGGGTACTATGACGCTTCCATTCCGTTCCCTATGGATGGAAAAGACATTGCAAGTAACGGCCCCTAGTCCGTGGCAGGCCTTAAGTGGCCAAGGGATGCTAAGAATCTCTGCGAAGAAAAACAATGCTAGGAACCATCCGAAAGTGAAAAGAACCCCAAAGCTAAAACTGGGTACTTGGAACGTTAAAAGTCTTTATACCGCTGGTAAACTAGACAATATAATACAAGAAATGGAACGATGCGACCTAGACATCATAGGACTTAGCGAAATCAGATGGCCTAACAGTGGTAAATGTACTTAAGAAAAAGCGACACTATATTACTCAGGAAATAACTTATCCCATCATTATAACGGAGTTATAATGTGAATGAGTTATAATGTGGAGTGAAAATACGAATGCTTAAATGTTATGTTTTCTCGGTCCTGTTATATGGGGTGGAGGCGTGGACACTAAATAAGCAATGTATGGGTAAGCTGGAGGCATTTGAGATGTGGGCGTACCGAAGAATGTTAAAAATCTCCTGGAAGGATAAGATAACTAACCAAGTTGTATTAGACAGGATGAACAAACAAAAGGAGGTCGTATTGAGTGTTAAAATGAGGAAACTACAGTACCTGGGACATATTACACGTGGGAATAAATATCAACTGTTGCAACTAATTATGCAAGGAAAGATTGAAGGTAGGCGCAGCATAGGTAGGAGAAGAATGTCATGGTTGAGAAACCTCAGGGAGTGGTTTGCTTGCACTTCCATACAATTGTTCCGAGCGGCAGCCTCCAGGGTCAAAATTGCCATGATGATAGCCAACCTTCGTAGCGGAGATGGCACGTGAAGAAGAAGATAACGGAGTTGGATTTTTAGTTAACACAGCCTCAAACAAATCAGTAAGGAATTTCGTGGCATACTCAGATAGGGCAGCACTACTACAAGTCCAAGCCGATCCTGTTGACCTTAACATTATACAAATCTATGCACCAACATTGGACAAGCCTGAAAATGAAGTAAAACAATTGTACAGAGAGATTAAGGAGTTAATGAAACTGATCAAGAAGAACCAGACTCTTATAATCATGGAAGAGTTTCAATGTGAAGGTAGGGCGAAGACGTGTTGAAGTTGTCGTGGGTGACTTTGGTTTGGGAGATCGAAACGAGAGAGGTGATATGCTAATCCAGTTCTGTCAAGAAGAAGAATTAGTCATTGCGAATACCTGGTACAAACTGCCACCTCGGAGACTTTACACCTGGCAGTCTCCACAACATACGCATGACAACATCGTAATAAATGAAATTGATTTTTTATTGATTAATCAGAGATACAGAAATGAATTGCAAGGAGTAAAAAGGTACCGTGGAACAGATATTGGATCTGATCACAATCCCGTAGTAGGAAAATTGAAAATTAGGCTTAAGAAAATTAAAAGAAAATCCATAAAGCAAATTGATATAAACAGCTTAATACAACCTAACGTTAAACTCATCAAAGTCAGAGAAAGATTAAATGAGGCAATAGCGGATATCACGACAAGATCTAAACAACCGGCCAGTATAGAAGACAAATGGAATTGTATTAAAACAGTTATCGTAACCACCACCAAGTCTCTGATCGCTTCCCAAAAGTACAAAAAGAAGAATTGGATGACTGACGAAATATTATCAATGATGGACGACCGCAGATCATTTAAAAACAAAGACCGAACCAAACATCAGCAGATCAACCGACAAATACAAAAAGAGTGTCGCAAAGCTAAAGAACAGTGGCTGCTAGACAGGTGTGCAGAAATGGAGGAATTGGAAGAAAAACATGACCACTTTAACATACATAAACTTATTAAAGAAGTGACAGGTCATACAAAACCTTGCAGTTTTAACAGTATTGTAAAGGACAATAAATTAATTACTGATCCCAAAGATCTACTTCAACATTGGTCAAACTACACACAGTTACTATACTCAGACACAACTAGAAGAAACTTGGAAGTGAGTATAAAAGTGAACCCTCCCCCAAAATATTGAATTCAGAAGTTGTAAGGGCAATCAAACAGAGCAAATGGGGAAAAGCACCAGGCCCAGACGACATATACATAGAGGTTCTAACAATGTTGAGTGAAGACAATTTAGACACCTTGGTAGATCTTTTTAATGACTTTTATGGGTCCGGTCAAATACCACAGGACTGGCTTCAATCAACCTTTATACCAGTCCCAAAAAAGCTAAACGCTAATAGTTTCGACCAATTCCGAATGATCAGCTTATTGAGCCAGGTCCTAAATTTATTCTTAAAGATAATTCATACAAGAATATACAACAGCTTAACTGTCCTACTTCAGTAATGCAGAGATCAGCAAAAAGATGTCTTTCTATGCTTTATAGATTACCAGAAAGAATTCGATTGTGTTAATCATTCAGAATTAATAAGATTGCTCCAGGAACGTTCGATAGATGAGGATGACCTTAAAATCATAAAAAACCTTTATATGAATCAAGTGGCATATGTAAGAGTAGGACTGGAATCTACATCATATTTCTCAATCGAAAAAGGTATACGACAGGGTTGTGTTCTGTTACCCCTCCTTTTTAATCTTTACTCTGAAACGATTTTCGATAAAACCTAAAGTGACACTGAAGATGGAATCAAAATCAACGGGCAGACTATTAGTAATCTCTATGCTGATGATACAGTCATAATAGCTGATAGGAGAACGAGTGGGCTTGAAGATTAATATAGACAAGACGAAGGTAATGGTGGTTAGTAGAACACGAAATATGCAATTGAATATAAGAGTAAACAACAAGAACATCCAAAAGGTCCCCAAGTTCAGATATCTCGGTAGTTGGATAACTGAAGATCTAAATCCAGACATAGAGATACGTAGCAGGATTGAGCAAGCCAGAACATCATTTACTAATATGAGAACCTTTCTAAGCAACAGCAGCCTCAACTTAATGCTTCAATATCGCTTTGTAAAATGTTACGTTTACTCCATACTGCTATATGGTGCATACCTGGACCATAAAGGCCAAAGGCCAGAGAACGAGAATTGCTGCCAATAATAAAAAGAAGAAAAACTGCTTATCTGGGTCATATATTTTAAAATTCCAAGTACCAATTATTAAAGCTTATTATGGAAGGGAAGATAGAAGGAAAACGAGGCATCGGAAGAAAGAAATACTCATGGCTTAAAAACATAAGGGATTGGACAAATCTCGATGCCCATGCACTTTTTAGAGCCACACAAGATCGCGAGGAGTATTCCAGAATTGTCGCCAACATCCACTAATTGGATAGGGCACCATAAGAAGAAGAAGGTCTACAGTATTGACATCGAACCGAAGAGCTCATTCTACTCCATCGCTGTCTTTGTGATTTTCACCCGTATTTCTTACCAGAAGTGCTAATTATACCATACTGAACTGGGTCCTAATCTCAACTAAATTGTATATTCACTTCGGCCTACTAAAGTGACAGAAGGCCATCCACTACCCAAACGCAATATTTTTTACTACCTTTTTTTTATTAATAGATATTTGTAATTTTGTTCTTGTGGTTTTTATCTTAAACCAAAATAAAGGTTTTTTCAGTGAAAGTGAAGGTTTTTATGAACATTTACCAAAGTGTTTTGTGTGAAATTTTTATGTTGCGTTTTATACAAATAAAGTTTTGCAACGAGAACTATGGTTTTGTTATATTTTTGTCTTTTGTTAATTGCACTATATATAAGACTCACAATCCGTATAAAGTTGGTGCAATAAAGGGAAAATATAACCATTAAAGGCTTTAACTTTATTAATAGCAAATAGCAATTAATTGCGAGATTCGTCCGCAATCATATATTATTTCCTTGGAGACATCGCAACCGGTCAGTCACCTCTTGGAATAATCCCGATTGCAAAAACAACATCCTATAAATCCTGCTCTTTCCACTCGGTCTCCATTCCCCATTGTCAAATCTTCATTTTAATGCCATCTAACAACAACACATTCACCGTCTTCCATACCGTACGAACTACTGAACTACGCATCCTGAGACGCCATTAAAGGGATTTATGATGCCCAAGCGGATTTAGGAAACTCGTCTAGCTCTCCGGAAACTCGAAAATCTACACTACCAGCAGGAAGTTGCAGAGATGGATGACGACACGATCCAGTGACTGCTGCGCTACACATACAAGTCTCGTTGAATAGTTTTCTTTATTTTTTATTATTGGCGTAGTGAAGCAGCTGTACGTAAAATCATAATTAATTTCTTGTTATTATGTAAAATCTTTATGTCGTTCTATAGCATATGAAGAAGGTCCATTTGCATTTCGCAAATCTTAAATATAATTTTTTCTTACTTTCGAAAATTAAGGAAACCCAATTTTACAATTTTAATATATAATAATCAATATGGGAAACAAAAATTTAAGTTAACTTACACAAAAGGTAAGGTAATTGACCAAGTATTAACACTTTTAGAAAAAATTTTGAGATTTTAGGTTATATTAGGTAACTAAATGACTATGTGCCTTCCATTTTTCGATTAAATATCCATTAAAGTGTTCCAGTATCGATTTCTTTTAATAGAAGTGTAAATTTTGCAAAAATAAAAAAAGGGGCTTAAAAAATATGCTTTTTAAAACCAGTTACTAAATACCTATTTCAAGAAAACATTTGTTGTCAGTTCATTTATTGACATCTAAAATTATGACAAATTGTCTTAGATGTATCAATTGGCTTAGATGTATCTAAAGCTCGCAAAAAGCAAAATATAAGTATGTAAGCAAGGCACTGTCCAATAATATACATAAATAAAAAAAACTGCTTAGAACATAAAATTCAAAACTTATTTAATAGATAGCCGACAGAGAAAGGTTTCAGAAAGGTTTCAGGAAATTGTAAACATGATGACGGCCAACGTCTGAATACGGACACGGCACCCAAAGAAGAAGTTTCTAATTAGAACTTTTTATGCTTCAAATATAACAACAGGTAAGGAGAATTTTTTGCCTCTCTTCTGTTCCCAGAATTTCTGGAATGGGTAAAACCCCTAAAACACAATCTTTAGTAATGCACGATAACTTATTGGGCGGGCATGTTTTCGACGCTGAAGTACCTGAGGGTCTTAAAAGTACCCTTGTTTTGGACGCTGCCGGAAGGATTATCGCAGGTACCAGATATTAGATATAATTAGGGTTTAATGATGGTCATTGAAATTTACTTAGTTACTAGTTATTAGTTTGTCAGAGAATAGTGAAAAGTGAACATGGAAATTTCAACGTTTAGTAAGTAATCGTGGTAAAACTGTCGTGTAAAGCGAAGATATTCACGAAAGGGCCAGAAAAGTTACTGATCCGAAGTAATCTAGAACATAATCACGAGTGTGATATCAAGACGCTTAATAGACAGATTGTGCGTAGCAGTGCCAAAAGGAAGGCTAAGGATAATTTGACCGAAAGGCCGTCCAAAATCATACATAGTGCATTGAAAGAAAATGTAGATTGCTTGAGCCACATGTCTGTTAAAGACGTTAATTTAATACGAAATCAAATATACAGTGAACGGCGAATGGCTCAACCGAAACTGCCCAAAAGTAAAAAAGAAACTATTGCTGCGGTAAATATTATGAATATCAAAACACTTAAAGACGAGAATTTTATATTTGCGGTTGAACTAAGTTCTAACATTATCATCTTCTCGTGTAACACTAACATGCGTTTTCTGTGCGGCAGTGAAACGATTTATATGGACTGTACATTTAGTTACTGTGCTCAATATTTCAAGCAATTTTTTACCATACATGTATTTATCAATGGACATTATATACCATTGTGTTATTGTTTACTTCCCGACAAATCGGAACAAACCTATATAAAACTAAAAATTTTGTTAAAATCCTTTATAAAAGGTATATAAAAATGCCTCAAACGGGCTATCACAAACACATTGCAAAACGTTTTCGGATTAAACAATCCATCATCAGTGCAAACCTGAAAGTATATAACCACTTTAATTAAAAAGAACGTTAAATGAAAATGTTGACAAAGGTTAGAGCAAAATGTGGTTAATACTTACGGTTGTACATGCTAGTAGCCACCAAAATATATGGGTAAAAACCCTTTAAATGTTATAAATTTGAATTTGTTTTACATTATTAGTATTTCTAATTTGTGATGGTTAAGTTACCGTTGGATAGGTAACATGGCGGCGTATGACTCTACATGAGTAAAATAGTCCTGAGACGAAGTGTCTACGAGGACCTGTTGATAACAACTGATCAAAATGACATTATTGACAAGTTAGAACGGATGTTGTGTCAGAGCAGTCAGTGTAACTTACGGTAGTTGTCTAAAATTGACAGATGTCAGCCTTATTTAAAATTGAAAAAGTTAAAATTATAATAATGTAACAGTATCAACCATCAATATTGTAATCTGTATTGTAAATTAATCAAATAGGTATATTTGTAACATTGAAAATTGGTTTTTTAAAAATTAATGTAGGTCAACTAGAATTTATGAAGTTTTGTAGGATTGATAGGCAACCAACTATACATGTGTAAGGATATATTTATTTTAAGCTATAGATTTTGTCAAAAGGCCCTGTATGTTGTGAGACATTTGGTACTTAGAAAATGGTAAAAAGGCACATGTGGGAAGATGGGTCCTAAAAGATATATTATTGAGTATTGGTGTAATGGGTGGAGGTGTGTTTAGATATGTTATTGAGCTGAAATGTAAATATGACAAGAATGTGATCATGATGTGGTGTTCATGTAGTACTCAACTTAAAACTTAAGTATGGAAGGCCCTCTATGTCACATAGAGGGCCTTCCTAAATCAACTATCTTCCTTATTATCAATGTCCCTGACAGAATGCTTGAAAATGACTACAAGCTATACTGGGACCGCACTGTGCTCACAGACCAACCAGTGGCACATAATAGACCGGATTTTATACAAAAATAGTTAATAAACTTACTATGCAAACAACAACATAATTTGCGTGTTAAATACAACGAAAATATCTCCAAGTACAGAGATCTAGAAATACAAATCAGGAGACAATGGACAATGGGAAGTACCCAGACAGGACCTATTATTCTATCTATTACTGGCGTTATTCCCGAAAACCTCTTAGAAAACATAAAACAGCTAGGTCTAAATGAACATCTATATAAGGCCATGCAGAAAGCTGTACTCCTCGCGACGTCCAGATGTGTACGAAAATTTTTGGGAGATACTCCAGCATACCAAGTCACCTAGGATTTGATAACACGGAAAGAGTTCCACTAGAGCTCAATCCTTTTGATACTGTAGGTATCTGGGATGAGTGAATGTTCCCCTTAGAGGGAGTGTGAGCCATATGGCTAAATCTGAAAAAATGTCGCATTAATAAAAATATATTAAAAATATGGACAGTAAAACGTTTATTAAATATTTTATATATAAAGATTTTTGATGATTTTCCGACAATTGATTCCATTTAATGTAATAGTATTGAAACGAAAAATCATAAATTTATTTGCAAATAAAGTTAATGACCTAATATGTTGCTGCAAATTTTAATATGGTGATCCAATTGACTGGCCTAATAGAACTGCAAACTTTTTACAACCGGAAAAGATACGACTGATTTTGCGAAGGTCACACGTTATTATTGAGGTAGGTCGATTCATAATATTTGCTTTGTTTTCGCAAGTTCGCGTTATCGCAAATCTTTACAATGGTTAGATGAGTAAGTGGATTTTACGTATTTTTATGGTTTGTTTTTAAAATTTGTCAAGGACGAATTGAGAAAGGTCTGGAAATAAAATATATACTTGTGAAGTTGTAAAGGTTATTTGCTCTGTGGCAATAAAACCAGTGCATGTTATTTATAATTACAGATATTCTGATAAACTGATAGTAGTGTATTCACCATATTTCACAAGATTTTGTTGCGAAACGTTAATAGAAAACTATATTTCATGTTGTAAAAGCGTATTTTTATTAATATTGGTTTGGGCATTTATTCTGCTCTGCAAAATTAATTGGACACCTTTTTCAGGAGCTATAAGTTTTTTAAGATAACCAAATAAATTAACGCAATAGTAATTCGCATATTTGTTTACGTTTCATATACGAAGAACTCTAGAACTAAATTAACAGTCGACCAAACCACTGCAAAGAGGCTCTAAAATCAACAGCCGAAAACACAATGGTTACAATCACATACAGAGAAGAAAGAAATGGGTATTACGAAATAACCTGTTATACCGATTCGAATTTTATATGCGCCAGCGATAAACATTTTCTTTTTATAATCAGAAAAACATCGTAAGAAAGGCATTTAAACCAAGAAATAAAGTACAATGCAACGATAAGAATGACAAGTCTCTTACTCCTCCCACCTCTCACCATGGACCAACTACCATAAAAACTATCCCAGAGGTACACGACGGATAAAAAAAACCAATGCAATGTACAGTTGCGGTCACGGAATAGTTTACAGGTTCACGTATCTAGGAGCCCATTTTTTAAATTTTTACTTCGTTTAAATGCACCTTTTACGTCAAAGTGACGTTGCCAGTGGTGTACTAGCTAGAATAGGTAGATTAAAATTAAAATATCAAAATATTTTACAAAATGAAAAATATAGAAAACAGTTTTTTTGAATTAAATGGATTATGATCTTAATAACGAAAATAAAGAAGTCTTTTTTTTTAATATGCATTTTATTTTAAATCTATTTTATATTAAATAACGATAAACAATGATAAATAATAATTAATATTTGGTGAAAGCCCCATTCTTGTCAATACAATTCTGCAGTCTTCTGTTCATAGATAGCACCAATCCCCTCATGTTATAGTTAACAAGCTCTTCCCATGCCTGCTCAATTGCTTCCCATAATTCAATTCTATTCCGTGGTCTAAGGTTTCTTTCATTTAGTTTCTTTGTTAACTCTGCCCACACATTTTCGACGGGGTTAAAGTCTGCACTACGGGAAGGCCACGGAAGAACATTAACATCAGTTTCTTCTAGCCATTCTCGAACAATTCTACTCGTATGCACCGGGCAATTGTCATGTTGGAAGATAAAGTCGTTGTTGGGGAATCTCTGGATCACCGATGGCAACATTGTGTGCTCAATAATATGTTTGTAATATAATCCTGTTAACTTCTCCTCTACATGATAACAAACGCCCGGGCCTTCGGCACTTATCCATCCCCATACGTTGACAGAGAATCCTCCACTATTTCTTAAATGATGCGTATACTGTTCATCATACCTATGATTTCTCGGCCTATAAACTCTTATTCGACCATTATTATACGACTGAAATACTTTTTCATCGGAAAATACAACCCTAGACCAAAAATTCTCATCGCGGTTTATAAATTCATTACAAAATTCAACTCGTCTCCTCTTGTGATCCTCAGTCAAAAAAGGTTTCCGTGCAGCTACACAATTTAGCAGTCCACTTGCTTTAATTCTTCGACGTGCAGAGCGAATACTGCCTGGAAATGCTGCCTCTTCTCTTGCCTTTTGAGCTGTGGCAAAAGGAGATTCTCTCAAATAATCAACTAACATCTCATCCTGTTGATCTGTGGAAATCTTCTGCCCTCCTGAACCGCCCAACCGTGGTATAGAGTGAAAATTATCCCATCTTTGTTTAATCTTCCATATGCACATATGACTCACGTTCAAATCAGCAGCAACTTGCCTTAGTGACCAACCTTCTTCGAGTTTGGCAATTGCTCTTGCTTTTTGCGCATAATTCAAATGTATTCTAACCATTTTGGAAGAGTTTAATTTACTTTTATTTTATTGTTGAACACTCGCGAAAGCATTGACGTTTTGAAATTTTTTGACTTTGACATTTATCAAATCCGTACGACACTGCAATTTTACAGTATTACAATATAAAAAATAAGGTGTAAACTATTCCGTGACCGCAACTGTACAATATAGTCTGTAAGATCTGAGGATCAGAGGAACAAATGCCTGAGGTATTGAGTCTAGACCCAATATTCCCATTGCACAAAACGATAAACTTTAATGATATAACTATGGATGAATAACTCTTTTAAATACCACCCATAAAATATTGTCAAATATGAGAGATTGAAGCTTTACACCAGATCCTGTCTAGGATCATATCAGTAGGATACATAAACGAATTTCATAGAAAATATGCACTTTTTTATCAAAAAACATTGATCATCAAATTTGAGAGCACAATCTTTTCACCAATTTTTCTTATTCTTTAGTACAACGGGGAAATCGTGCTTTTTTGCGAAATTTCAAAAATAAAATGAGCGAAAAGCATTATTCCACGAACCCAGTATAATTTTTTTACCAATTCCTTTTCAACAATTCGCTCAGTGAAATTACGACCACTCACTAAGAAATATAATTAACACATGTGCCAATGCTTCTATTTTCTATACAAGCTAGGCGCAATACCATTTTATTGTCAACACAAGAAAACCAAATGAATCCGTTGGTAAAATTTAAATTCACAATTAAATTAATGGACTTTGTAGTTAGTGCTTTGTAGTTAGTTGTTCATATGTGTTTTTGTTCAGATATTTGTTCTATATGTTGAATAACTTTACACTTTCTATTCTTCATTATGTTTTGTAGGAAACTGAAGAAACTTTTAAAAAATTTAAAAAAAAGCGAAACGTATTCAATAAACCAATGAAGTAGCTTACTTCTTTTTTTTTGCCAACATAAATGACCGAATAAACCTCATTGCATGCATTCATTTGCTGAATACTTTTGAAATTTAAATTGGCGGTCCACTTGCTATATTGCTTATATTGCTATATATAAGTAAAAAAGTTTAAAAAATATTCTATAGTAATAAATAATTGGTTTAAAACCAAAACACATTTACATGGGTTTTTAAACATGTATTTAGTAGCTTCAAACATGTCAATCCAGTAAGTATTAAGCCAAATTTTTCTATTAACAGTTAAAATTTTAACTTTCAGGTTTGCTTTAACTAAAGTGGTAATACTTATTTTAGGATATCACTGATAATGGAATAGTTATTCCGAAAACGTTCTGTGATGTAGCCCATTAGGTTTTTTTTATATTAAAATACTTTTCATAAAGGATTTTTTTTAATAAAAATTTCGTAAATCATGGTATACAGCCAACTACAGGAATTCAGTTTCCTTGTGGAGAGTTAACTGGTTATCAACAGTCTATTTATAGAAAAAAATAAAATAAAGGGAGGCTTCTGTCTAAAAATGGACGCGACTGGTTAAGGAGTAATAGTTGAGCCATAGACACAGAAAATATTAAATTTTTGACGCAAAATGTCGTTGATAAAAATGTAACACACCATTATTATAACTGGTTCTTCAAAAGTAGGGTAATACATTCCTAATTTCATGGCCGAGACATCTTAGTACCTATAATAAGTCAAGTCTACTAAATATTTTAAATATAACGCTATATTCGGACACTAGGGAGTCACTATCGAGAGGAAGAGATTTTTTTATGGGGAAACTTGTAAATTATTCCTGTTGGTGGATCTGGATATTCGCGGAAAAAGTTGTTTGAATTATGGTTCTATCTGTCATCATTTATCTTCTCGGGCGACGAATTTTAAAGAGGATGAACTACTCTATTTTGTTAATGCGGCATTATAATTAAAATGGTGCAGGATACTGAAAAAGTTTTGGTTTTCGCGATTTTTGGCGGAGTTTTTATATTTTAAAACTATTCCATTAATATTAATAATATTACTGGTAATATTACTGTTAGTATTACTGTTAATATTACCGAAAAATATTTTTTTATAAGTAATAGTTTATCAATCATTAATATGCTGCGTTGGCTATCATAAGGTCTCAATAATTTTTGTCCCATATGTAGAAAAAATATGGGCTTAACTATGTTTAACTCTGTGTAATACTTGTAGGAAATTTATAACTGTCTACTCGTTATAACACAGCTGTATTCCATCAAATATATTATCTTAATCGATTTATATGTATTTTATTTCAGCTTCTGATTTTTAAGTAAACAAATTAATAATAAATATTTCATGTAAAAATTTACTATTTATTGGAAAACATTAACATTGGGAATAAAAAACACTGGGAATGTAAACATTATGTGGAGCAAAATCAAAGATTCTGTTATAAAGACACAGAACGAAACTCTACAAAAGAAAGAGGAAAGCTGAAAATCTTGGATGAATCAGGAAATACTGGAAGTCATGGAACAAAGAAGAAAATATAGAAACAAAAACCCAAATAAATACAGAGAAAACAAATTAATAAGGAATAAAATAAAAGAGGTTAAAGAAAAGTAAGTTATAGAAACATGCATTGACAAAGAGAAATTGTAGAAAAAACACGATCGTAATTATTTACATAAAAAAGTCAGAAAATGATAACTTGTCTGTTATCTGTATCATTTGTACTGGCTGTAAGCTGTTATCTTGGAATACGGGAAGAATAAAAACTACCACAAAGTCTGATAATATTATATAAATGTTTATATATCGTTGCGAAACTGCAATACTAATTATATTGAAGAATTCATGGACAGAAGAACGGAACCATCACAAATTGATAGCGAGGAAGATCCAATAATATTAAAATCTGAAGTCCAACTGTGGTAATATTAGATCGAAATAGCACGGATGCGCAACAGATAAGTAGAGGTGTGAGACAAGGCTGTGTACTTTCTCCATTACTATTTAATATATACTTCTAAGAGTTATTTATACAGCACTTGTAAACTGTACAGAAGGGATAAGATAAATGGTGAATATATAAATAACATTCGTTATGCCTACGTTACAGTCATTATCACTGAAAGTGAGAAAGATCTACTGACGCTACTAAACACTATTTGTGATACTGCGGAACAGTTTGGTTTAACAATAAACATAAGAAAAAAAATCATAGTTATCAGTAAAATGGGTAAATTCATAATTCGGATACAGATAAAAAATGAAGATATTGAACAAGTGGACAAAATGAAGTACTTAGGAGTTTGGATTATTGAAGATCTAAATTCGAAATCAAAAATTCGATCAAAAATAGAACAATTAAGAGCAATCTTTTTAAAGATGAGGAAATTTTTAAGTAACCAAAGTATCAATCTGCAAATCCGATATCGTATGGTAAAATGTTATAACCACTCTATTCTTCTTTAAGGTGCCGAAGCTTAGACTGTTAATGTTGACTTAATGAGGAGGCTGGAAGCTTTAGAGATGTGACTTTTTAGAAGAATTTTGAAAATACCATGGACCGATTATATTACGAACGAATTGGTGTTGCACAGAGAATGGAAAGAGAGTGAGAACGTTTGACCACCATTAAAAAAAGAAAGGTAGCATATTTGGGGCACATAGTTAGAACTAACAAGTACGAGTTGTTGCAGCTGATTATGAAGGGTAAAATCGAAGGAAAAAGGTGTCCTGGTAGAGGACAAATATCTTGGCTGAAAAAATGTTTCGACTGGACCGGGTTAAATACACAGACGCTTTGTGTCTGTGTGTTTAACCCTCCATTAAAAAAAAGCGAAAAAATGGGGGAGTTTAAGGGAGGCCTATGTTCAGCAGAGGACGTGATAAATGAAGGCTAGATGAAGATGGGGATGTCTTTTAGTGCAAAGATTTCTTCTTCTGGTTTTTTTATTATGGATTGAAAGTCTAGTCATGTCCAATCCTTAACGTTTCGCATCCAGGTCATTTGTCTTCTGCCAAGGCCATGCTTCCTTCAAAGCAAAGATTAACCAACCATGAACTTAAATTAAATGCATTAAAGCGGTAAGCTAAAACTGCGGTATTTATGCATCAAATATAGACCAGCCATTGGATATTGGAGATGGGACGATAGTAACAATCGACTCCTTTGTATATTTAGGAAGCGTTATAACAGGAGATAGAGAGGCTTTAGATGATGTTAAAAGTAGTATTAGAAAGGTGAACACTGCATTTGTTCAGCTCGATCCTGTCTGTAATAATAGACACATTTTCCTAAATACCATGCTTTGCATCGTCAACACGAACGTGAAGTTTGTTCTGTTGTATGCTTGAAATATGGAAAATAGATACAAACATTACATCTCTAGGTGTTTGGTAATCGTAATTTCAGACAAATCATGAACATTAAGAGTAAGACGAATAAAAACTATCGGAATAACGAAAGAACTGGTTATTTGATCTTCATGAATATTAAATAATAATAAAAAATAAAGCTGTTCCCGATAAGTATTATGATTTATGTGAATATTGTGAGATATATACGATAGTGTAACAACTAGTTGTAAAAGATGTGTGTAAGAGACTGATAAATTTCACGTGGAAGTACAATTGCATCAAGCGCTTCGTTTTTATTATTTAATCACACCATTACATTCCTTGAATTCTGTTGTATGCTGCTACCATGCTAATCAAACTGCAAATAATTTAAAAATATCTGAAGAACCCGCCACTATAAGTAATAATTTTAAAATACGTTATTGATGTACCCTCAAAATTGACCAAATTGTTGAAAGATATACCGTGTATAGAGTTTATAAGCAGCATAACAATAAATAAAAACACCATTTTTTAGTGCCATAAACATCAGTGAGGAAATTGTTTTAATTAAAAAGTTGAAGTTAAACCATAGCTCAATAAAATATCAAATAGCTTAATAAAATGTCTATGTGAGCTAGCAATACCAATGTAGGTATCATTTCTTTATTCTACCAACTATTGGGATGAGTAATATCTGTGAGGCTTTTAGGCTTTTTTATTCTTAAAGTATATTGAGTCCAGCAAGTAATGGTTCTGAGAAAATGCTAATAAAAAGGGATTGTTGTTGAAAGGGATTCCATTGGGAATCTCTTTTGTTTTGGCAACATTTGACAGTTTAAACCAGTCAAATTTGCTGGAGATATTGGAAGGATATGGCATCAGGATTAAGGCTGTTTTATCGGTGCACCAAAATTTTTTCTCTGTTATTTACCGACGAAATGTCTCGAAATTTGGACATGTTATACGAAATTATGTTGCCTTTAAACTGATGGTTTTACTTTTTTTTTTTTTGAATTTTCTGTTGAAAAATTGGATTATACTGTTTAACGTTCTATTATAACCAAACTTTTCACGCCCATCAGTTGAAAGAGTTTTTTTTTCTGTAATCGTTGATTCTTTTTTCACCTTTCTGGGTCCAGTAATAATCGAGAAAAGCGTATTCAAACTTTGAAGAAAATTGCTAAAAAATACTGAAATCTAATAGTGAAACGTGTTCCTCATCATTGTCGCTGAGCTTGATCGTTATCGCATTAGTGACGTCAAATCTCATGAGCGTACGGTACGGTCTTATTTTTATTTCTCTATGGGTACGGTCAGTTAGTTCGCTTGAATTAGAATCCATTTTAGTTCTTTCATTCTTGTATTTTCTTTATCAACTTGCTTAGTTTTTACAGTTTACAGTATTCTTATTTATTTTGAAAACATTGAAATTATTTAGTTTACGTGTATGTTAAGTAATATATTATTAGTTTAGTGGTATAAGTTAAAAGTTCTTTAGTTTACGCGTATTTTTAAGTATTACATTAGGTTAGTGATATAAGTTATAAGAGACAAGATAAAAAATGAGTCCCAGTAAACGTCCTATGTCAAGGAAAAGGAGAGCAATTGCACTGCTTTAGTATTTATTATTTATATTACAACCGTTTTTAAAAGCTTTTATTTAACTTATATATATATATATATATATATATATATATATATATATATATATATATATATATATATCTATTCAAGGTTTGAATAATCATTCTCCATTTTCATGCAACTTTTCTAATGTGGAGGTTATCAAAGAAAAAATGGACGGATTGATAAGTACATTGACTTTTAAATGTCAAATGTGGAATATTGAAAAGGAGATAGCAACATAGGATTCTGGTAACAATTCACTGAACTTGAATGGTTCTGGTTATTCAGACATACAGCAGCAGCACGCTGCATTAAATATACCTGTGATTTCCTACAGGCAGTATGCAAAACATACGGAAACAGTTGCAGATATCATCGGCCAAACACTTTGTGATTCCTTAGAAGAGGCTGGACGGGAGGAATTAGCTTTAGCCAAAGAAATTGGTGAAGTAGATTCCGACGGAAATGGGTTAATAACCGTTATAGCTGATGGTGCTTGGTCAAAAAGATCGTATAAAGTAAACTACGATGCTTCTTCAGGTGTAGTACCTGACGTTGTAAAATTTATTAGTACGCCTTTGATGGATAGGACATGTAATTAGGCGAGATGAAGATGAAACGATCAGAAAAATTTTCGACCGAAGAGGACCAGTGGGAAGACGATCCAGAGGAAGACCAAAACTTAGGTATCAAGATAACACAGAGGATGATCTAAAATCCATCGGAGTTAAAGCATGGAGAAAGTTGCCAGAGGCAGGGGCGAATGGAAGATTGTTCTGAAGAAGCCTTTGGCTCATGACGAGCTGTAATACCACTGATATGATGAAATAACTATCCACGATTTGTGTTTTATTCATCAATTGGATACTTTTCTTATGTAACTGCAACCTATAAATATATTAAAATAATGTATATTCCATTCAGAGAACATTTTCCTCGCAGTGCGTCGCCTCGAAATACTTGCCAGATAAATACATTTACTATTATGATGGTTTCGCAGGTACCAATTTTTTATAGATAAATAAAAATATTTTTTGTTTAATTTTTACTACGCTAATATCAGTTTTCTCTAACAAATATAAACAAAATATTAATTATATATTAATATTAATATAACAAAATTTAAATTTATTATAAATAAACACTATGGTGTTTTTTGCAGTCACGTTTCACAAATTTTTATTTAATACTATGTTTAGCTAAGACATATAAATTAAAAATGTGATTAATTCTTTTTAAAACATTATCTACGATAATTAATCTAAAAAAAAAGTATTCCGACAAAACTAATTTGAATGGAGAATAATGCATTTATTTTAAACAACCCGTGGGCCGGCGCCACTGAATAAACATCCAAACTATTAGGAGGTCACGTAGGGTCTGACATAGCAGTGTAGAAAAGTAAGTGATACGCCCACTTCAAAGTACAGAAAGGTGTAGCTAAAGAAGTACTACTACACAGGTTTTTCTACGCGTCGACCTAGACAGATATTTTTAATTCAATGGTGTTTTCTTTTAATTTAGGAAGAAAAAAATAACAATAAAAATAAAAATAGGTAAAATGAGTTTTATAATGTTACTTTTCAACTCTTTTAAAATGCTTTGTCTAAAGAACATATTGTTCTCCCTGTGTTAGTGTGGGATCAGCTAAAGCTTTTAGAAACGATCTGTCAGCAAAATAGTAGTCTTAGACCAGTCCTTCATTTGGCAAAGGCAGAATATTCAATTAAATTAAAAGCTGCTAAAAGTAGTCACTTCATGAGACAGTTAAACGAATCATCAAATAAAATTAAATGTATTTGGCGTTTAGTAAACTTAACAGTCGGGAAACAAAATAACTCAAAAGTACCTAGTGATGATAACAGTAATTTAGCAGACAAATTTAACCACCATTTTGTTAAAATGGCTCCAAAGTTACTTGCCGCTTTGGATCCTACTAAAATAGATGGGTTTACATCAGCATCAAAAAACCGTAATAGTTCTTCCATGTTTTTATATCCAACTGACCCACAGGAAATAACTAGTATAGTCGGAAGTTTTAAATCCAAACACAGTTGTGGTTTTGATCAGATTTCCCCTAAGTTATTAAAACAATGCATTCATGCTCTCGCAGATCCACTGACGGATATTTGTAATGCCTCTTTTCTTCAAGGAATATTTCCTAGTATGTTTAAACTATCTATTGTAATCCCTTTATTCAAAAGTGGTGATAAAGATGACCTTAACAACTATCGTCCCATAAGTCTCTTATCTGTGTTTTCAAAGATAATTGAAACTCTAGTTTATACTAGAATGAACGCATTTCTGAAAAAGCATAGTGTGTTGCATAATTTTCAACATGGTGTTACATCTTCAAGTCTACAACTACAGCTCTTGCAAATTTTGTTAGCTTAGTGCTGGATGCTTTGGACAGACGAGAGAAGGCGTGTGGTCTATTTCTCAATTTGTCCAAGGCTTTTGACACTTTGGATCATAATTTGTTGCTAATAAAACTTGAAGGGATTGGTATTCATGGTATAGTTCTAAAATGGTTTACTTCCTACCTAGAGAATAGAAGACAAAAAGTAAAGATAACATCTAATGGACTTGTAAACGAATCAAACACATTGGATATCCATTATGGTATCCCTCAGGGTAGTGTATTGGGTCCTCTACTTTTTATAGTATTTATTAATGATATAACTTTGGTAACTAATTCACTGACTGGGGTTAACATTATCAGTTATGCGGATGATACCAGCATTCTAGTCACAGGAACGTCTGATCAAAATTTGCAAAATAAAACTTCACAGATAAAGAGAAATTAAAGTATATGATTTTCACGTCAAATAATTTATTAAACCTTTAAGCCACTATAGAAGCAGCAATAGATAAAACAGACTGCACGAAGTTGCTGGGGGTACTTCTAGACAGTAATTGTAAATGGTCAAACCACATTTCTAATTTGAAATCCAGATTAAGTAGCGCATGTTATGCATTAAGAATTCTTTCACGTTTCTTTCATACAGCAATATTAAAAATAGTATACTTTGCCCATTTTTATTCAATAGCCAAATATGGCATTGAAGTCTGGGGTTGTACCTCTGAATTAGAGCAGATATTCGTACTTCAGAAAAGAGCTATTAGGATAATGTATAAAATGAAATTTAGAGATTCTTGTAGAGGCATCTTTAGACAAAACAATATTCTGACAATTCCTGGTCTGTATATATTTTCGTGTATAATGTATTTGCATGGCAAAATTTATGAATTTAATAAATTTCAATTTAACCATGTTTATTCAACAAGATTCAGAGACAATCATTTTATGCTTCCACAACATCGTTCTGTTTTGTTAAAAGGTAGCACACATTATGCAGCCATAAGTTTCTTTAACAAATTACCAATGGATATACGAATGAATTTACATCAGCCAAACTTTCGGAGGTGTGTACATCAATACATTTGTGAGCTAGAGCCATATTCTAAAAATAATTTTTAAGTCTGTTTTATCGTGTGTAATTAATTTATATAATTTTAAGATGTCTGTATTTTTGACTTGTCTCATGCATGTACTTTGTATAATGTCGCATGTGATCAATAAATTTGACTTGACTTGACTTGTGTTGTCCAGTTACTAAGAGTCTACAATGCTACGAAACAAGACTATAGACATACAAATTCATGGGGTATATACTTTTGAAATCTTATTATTCGCATATATGAATAAACTGCAGCTGTAAAAACACTTGCGGGAGTATTATTAATGATTTTCAAATGTCAAGGTAAAAGCCAAGTGATTACGAAAGTAATAACGTCCAATTTTTGAGTTCTTACTTCGATTATCTTGCATTTTAATTCACTAGATCCTCATTAAACTTTGTTTTGGTTAAAATACGAAAACATATGGTTTTACTTATTAATTATAATAATTTGTTTTTACAATAATTTTGTTTGATTGTTGTTATAACACACAAAATAGTTAATTATATGTTAGTTAAGTTCGAAATATCCTTCAATTTGAAATAAGCAAGGATAACAACTATCCAAAAATAATGATGATTTTCTTTTGTAGATAAATGTATGCTTGTTTAGACTAAACGGATTCAATTATTTGAGGAGATATTCTTATTAAGGGAACACGGGGCGGAATGGCACGTCTGATTTTGATGCCGGCTAGTCAAGTTTTTATTGAAAATGAAAACAAACTGCAGAAATTAATTAATCAATTATTCTAAAAAACATAAATACAATAAACGTTTAGAAAAAATCAAGACAGTTGACCATTTTACTTGATATGCAAAGTAGTTCACTTTTTCCATTCCGCCCCATATACGGGGTAGAACGGGATTTCATTTTTTAATAGCTTTTAATGAATACAGTCATAAGAAATGGATTAAAGATGTAAGTAGTGGGAAATAACTTTTGTTATTATTACCTCTAAAATAATTTTTAATTGACACAGAATTCACAGATGCAAACTGTGATATTTCATTGGAAGTTGAATAAAAATCTTGACGTATAAACACTGGACATCATCTTCAGTGTTCTGGAATCAGAGTACTTCTCTTGTCTTTCAGACCTTTATTTATCAACAACCTCTTCTGTTTAACCGCCTTCTATTTAGTGGCTTTACTTCCGTCTTTATTGAAACTAAATTTTCTTTTTACCCGCTCTAATTTTGACTGTTTGACTGTTTTTTCTTTTTTCGAGAAGTTCTTTTCTTATTATGTTCCACTCTCGGTATCGGTAGAACATGTTGATGGGAAACAGTCAGAAATAACGTTATGTTACTTGTTACTGAAGGATTTGGAACAGTATCTGACATCCATGAATACTGAGTAAGAATGAGTAGATCCATCGTTAGATGTTGGTGTTTTAGAGTATGTTCCAATGAGTTTATTAATGACATCATCAGCTGCTGCTTCTTGGCTTTAAATTATCATCTATTTGAATATATTGTTTTCATTGTAACTTTATTTATAAATGCAGCTCCAAACAACGATAAAATCTGAAATAAAGTCACTACTTTTCCAGGATTTGATCTTATCCACATTTGCACCTCCTCTTCATAATAAACAGTAATAGGCTTCATCAGTAAAGCGTCTTAAGGCTGAAAATGGAGCGAACAATACGGAGAAAAGTATAGCAATACAATTCCGTTATCTCCAGCAAGATCAATGCGTTCGAGGTTTTTGATATGTGTTAAATGTAACTCCCGGTTAAATCTCCCGGTCAGCTAGAAACATGAACACATTTTCTAAAGAAAGAAAAATAGGTACATGGAATGTAAGAAGCATGTACGAACCAGGAAAAATTCATAACACCATTAAAGAAATGAAGCGTCTAAATATAAGTATCCTTGGAATAAGTGAAATGAGATGGCCGGGGTCTGGGAAAGTAACTGTAGATGACCACATTGTATACTATTCAGGAGAAGACAGCTCAAAACACAAAAATGGTGTAGCAATAATTGTGTCGAAGGAAACAGATGAAGCTGTAAAAAACGTCGTCCTATTCTCAGACAGGATACTGATGATACAAATACAATCAACAACAATCAATGTGAACATATTACAAGTATATGCACCCACACAACACTATGAACAAGAAGAAATTGAAAAATTCTATCAAGATTTAGAAAAAGTATTAGCACCTACAAAGAAACACGATCTCAATATTATCATGGGAGATTTTAATGCAAAGATTGGTGAAGGTGAACAGGAAGATGTCATAGGGAAATATGGTCTGGGAATACGAAATGAAAGAGGAGATATGTTGGCATCTTTTTGCGTAGAAAAGCAATTAGTAATAATGAACACAATTTTCAAACTTCCAAAACGTCGTCTTTACACCTGGAAATCACCAGCAGATACACCTGAACGAGTTTTTCGTAACCAAATAGACTTCATATGTATAAATAAGAGATACAGAAATTCAGTATTATCAGTAAAAACATATCCAGGGGCAGATGTACCAACAGATCACAATATTTTAGTAGGAAAAATAAGACTGAGATTAAAAAGAGTTGCAAGGACGAATAAGCAAACAGTTACTATTGATAGAGAAACGATGTGAAATGATACTGTAAAACAAGAAATAACTAGTATATTAGAACAAAAGATGAAGTTAACATCAAGCAAAGAAGAAAGTACTGAGGAAAACTGGACGAGAATTAAAGACATCTTAAAGACTGTTCAAGAAGTGTTCATTGAGTGCGCTAAAAGCAAGAAAAAAACAAGGGTGGATGACAGAAGAAATACTGAGACTTATGGATCAAAGAAGAGAAGTCAGAAATAAAGATAAAAACGAATACAAGAGGATCCACGCAATAATCAGGCAGAAGATAAGACACGCGAAAACACAATTTCATAGTAAAGAATGTAATGAAATTGAACAATATGAAAAGAAACACGATACATTTCATCTGCACAAGAAATTGAAAGAGGTCGCTGGAAACAAATGGAAACAAGTATCCCAAAGTTTAGAAGACAGAAACGGACACAGAATATTAGACATCAATGAAAAGTTAAAAGAATGGGAAAACTACATTTCTGAATTATTTGAAGATGAGAGAGTAGAACACTATACACCGATTGCTATATCAGGTCCATCTATAACAGAAAGTGAGGTAAGACGTTCAATACAAACGGCAAAAAATGGAAAAGCACTTGGCCCCGATGAAGTAAGTGCTGAAATACTAAAGTTTTTGGGAGAAAATGGAATTAAAGCTCTGTGTAATCTCTTTAACAGAATTTATGACACTGGGATATTACCAACTAATTGGTTAAAGTCGACATTTATCACAATACCTAAGAAACATCGTCCAAAGACATGCGGTGATTATCGGACAATAAGTCTGATGAGTCACGTTTTGAAAATCTTTCTGCGAGTAATACACAGCAGAATTTATACGCTGTTAGAGGACAGAATTAGCAATACTCAATTTGGGTTTAGGAGTGGCTTGGGTACAAGAGAAGCCTTGTTTAGTATACAGGTGCTAGTACAGAGATGCAGAGATATAAATCAAAATGTGTATATTTGTGCAATCGATTTTGAAAAAGCTTTTGACAAAGTCCGACATAACAAAATGCTAGAAATATTGGAAACAGCTGGATTGGACGATAAAGATCTACGAATAATTACAAATCTATACTGGCATCAAGTGGCAAGAATAAAGGTTGAACAAGAACTGTCGGATGAAATAAATATAAAAAGAAGAGTGAGACAAGGCTGTATATTGTCGCCTTTACTTTTTAACTTATATTCGGAGGAAATATTTAAGGAATCCTTAATGGAGACAACCGAAGGTATTATTGTGAATGGAGTAACCGTCAACAATATTAGATATGCCGACGATACCTTAGTCCTTGCCAATTGCGGAGAAGACCTTCAAAATCTAATGAACAAAATAAAACAGACTTGTGATCAGTATGGAATAAAACTCAACGTTAAGAAAACTAAATATATGATAGTTAGCAAACAAAATTATATACATGATGACGGTATAAAAGTCGGAGATGCCACACTGGACAGAGTAGAGAAACTCGTGTATCTCGGCAGTAATATCAATGAGAGCTGGGATCCAACCGCAGAAATTAAAAGCCGAATAGAACAAGCCCGAGCTGCCTTTGTAAAAATGAGAAACGTACTTTGCAGTCATGATCTTAGCATTGACCTTAGAGTTCGTATGATATCTTGCTACATCTTTCCTGTCCTGCTGTATGGAGTAGAAGCGTGGACCCTAACTGAAGCTATGCTTAAACGCTTGACAGCCTTTGAGATGTGGGTATACAGACGACTACTGAAAATAAGCTGGGTCGACAGAGTTAGAAATGAGGAGGTCCTTAGACGGCTGAACGAAACAACACAACTGGTCAATATAATAAAGAAACGCAAGCTGGAATACTTCGGTCATATTATGAGACACCCTGAAAAATATGATCTTTTACATCTGATCATTCAGGGAAAGATCCAAGGTAATCGTGGTCCTGGTAGAAGAAGAACATCATGGCTAAAAAATCTAAGGCAATGGTATGGAAAATCAACTACATCGTTATTTAGAGCTGCTGTCAATAAAGTCACGATAGCGAATATGGTAGCCAACATGATATCCAAAGATCGATAACGGTCATGGAACTAGAAGAAGAAGAAATGTAACATATATGAACAGAAGCAAAACAGG
The DNA here is from genome assembly GCA_918026665.1 of Diabrotica balteata. NCBI lineage: Eukaryota > Metazoa > Arthropoda > Insecta > Coleoptera > Chrysomelidae > Diabrotica > Diabrotica balteata. Next base: position 36,496,844 of record OU898281.1, on the reverse strand, counting down.
AACATCTTTTGTAGCCTTAGAAAAATATATAAATTTTTTAAACCAACCAACAAATGTTTTGGTTGTAACCCATCCTGAGTCAGAGACTTTTGCCCACCCCCCAGGTGGCAGGTTTTTTCAATAGTTGTTGTTATTAATTTTTCGTTTTCTTTTCTTTTTTGTTGTCTGATTTCTTTTCTAATCTGCCTATTAAGTTCTCTATATTCGTTGGTTCCCCTTTTATATTTCTTTGTCTAATTCATTGTATGTTGTTTTTGGTTTTTTCAGTTGCAGAAGGCTTTTATTCACTGTTTCGGTAATAAGATTATTCAAATCATCAATATCATTGGAGTTTATCTGCTGCATGCTAACTTGAGTTAATGCATGCGCTATCTTTTTATTAAATTCACTATTTTTAATTTCTTCAGATGTCCATTTGTATCTTTTTTCATGTATTCTTTTTCTTTCTAGTTTTTTGTTAATTATTTTGTTCTTATTAGTCTATGATCGCTTCCTAGGTCAAACTGATTTAATACTGATACGTCTTCTACTAGGTTTCTATTCTTCGCTAAGATATAATCTATTTCATTCTTTGTCTTTTTATCGGGGCTCATCCTTGTCCATTTTCTGCTGGGTTTTTTATTGAAAAAGGAGTTCGTTGAGTACATGTTATGTTCATTCATGAAATTGAGAAGCATTTCTCCTCTATCGTTTCTTTTCCCGTAGCCATAGTTACCAATTAAATGTTCGTAATCTTCCTCTTTTTTGCCCAATTTAGCATTAAAATCTCATAATAGTATTTCGTAATTTGCTTTATTTGTTTCTATAGCTGTTCTTATTTCATCATAAAATATTTCTACTTCTTCATCGTCGTGGCTTTTGGTCGGAGAGTACACTTGGATCACTTTCAGAGTGGTTATTTTATTAATCCTGATGATGAGATATGCTACTCTGTCTGATATGGGCTTGAATTCTTCGATACACTGTGTGAGGCATTGTTTTACCCAAGAATCCCACTCCCGTGTATTCGTCACCTTTATACATAAAATGTGTGCCATTTTTTAGTATTATATACTCATCACTTTTTCTTCTGGTCTCGCATATACCAAGGATATCCCATTTTATATCCTTTAGTTCACTTTCTATTTCTGGGAATCTATTGTCGTCCGTCAGTGTTCGAATATTGTAGGAGCATAGCCAAATTGTCATCTTGTCACAGCCGGGTCTTACCCAGGGATTCTTAGCACCCTCCCTTCCGTTAGTTGTTTGATCGCTGCCGTGATCAAGACTCTGGGAAGTGCTGGGCACTGGGGGCCTTTTCTTTTTTGTCCTGTACATTTACTTGAAGGTTTGGACCGTTATCTCCTCACGCTGGTCCAGTGCGGGTTGAGGGAAGGGAAGGATTTGGGTAGGTCTGGGTTGGTGGTAGGATTTATGGATTAGGATCCGTTTCTCTCCCGGAAGAGGATTGGGAGAAAAAGCCGAGCTCGCGTGGGCAGGGGCGCATCCCTGAAGCAGACCTGTCTTTACCGGGATCGTAAAGAGTGTCTACCCGCTACCCGTCTATCGCGCCTATCGCAAGAGAAATCTACTATCGTGTAATACATTCTTGTAGACAGTTAACGTTAAAATTTCAGCCGAATCGGACTCATAGTTCTGTTTTGATTGCGTGTGGAAGCGGGGATGTCCGCGTATTGTGAAGAATTGAAAAAAGCAATATCGGTCAGTGACTCGATTATTGTTTTTGGAAGTGAAATCGCTCAGCGAAATCAAAGAGCGCTTAGACGCTGTATACGGTGACTTTTCCCCTTCGATGGTAACCGTCAAAAATTGCTTTGAGTTTCAATGTGGTTGCACGTTGGAGGATAACGTGACAAAAATCCACGACCACGTATTAGCGGACCACCGACAGAAGATGCGCAAGATAGCTGGAACAGTAGGCATCTCAAGAAACCACGTGGATCATGAAAACTTGCATGAAATTTTGGGTATGAGAAAGCTTTTGTCGCCATTGGTGCCAGGTTTGCTCACTTCAGATAATAATCACAACCGTGAGACCACTTCACAGCTGTGTGATTGACGCTGTGTAAGCGTAATCTGAAGAAGTTTTTATATCGTTTTGCAACTGCTGATAAAACATATAGCCACTGGTACACACCAGAGACTAAGAAACTGTCGAAAAAGTGGACATCACCCAATAAACGAGCTCAAAAGAAGGCGAAGACTGTCCTATCATCCGGAGAGGTGATGACTGCTGTTTTTTGGGATTCACGAGGTGTAATCTACATCGAAGAAAGAAATAATTGATTTTGAGAAGGAAAAGTGCTTTTCCACTATGACAACGCACCGGCTCACACATCCATCATCGCCATGGTCGAATTGGGCTACGAACTGCCGCTCTATCTACCGTACTCTTTAGATTTCGATTTCGTTTTAGGTGATCCGCCTATAGGTTATTGGCTTTGTTTATGCCCAACATTATTTGCATTTTGTAAATTTTGCAAACGTTTTGGAAAGATAAACCTAAACTTTTTAAAAAAACTGTTCAACAAATCCTAATGAATTTTAAAAAATTTAAAAACATGCGTCGACTGAACAAAACAATTGCTTTTGTCTTTATTATAACTAAACAATGTTTTACAGTACTTATAAGTAGTACGCATTTTGTAAAATTGTAATCAATAACCTTGGACACCACAGCATAATTATTATGTAAATGATAACGTAAAAAATGATGCCATGTATAGATTCATCAAATAGTAATTCTCTTTTATGGACAAGAAAGCAAGCAAAATCAGGAAAAAAGAAATAATATATTCTACATTTTTATTTCGCCATTTCAGTTATCCTTCACCTCTCACAATTATTATATTTTTGAAGTTTTTGCTGCATAGAGCGGCAACTTTAGTAATATAAAATAAGCACAAAAGTACAACTTGTTTAAAATGCTGTGGAGAATAGTTCTACGAAATAGTTTATCCAATAAATAGACAATAGAAGTAGCTGTTGACAATAGTAGTTATTCAGTAGATAATGAAAGTAGTTATACAGTGGCATTACAATATTAAACAATGTGATAAGAGTATTTTATATTTAAAACCTCAGAATGTTGTATTACCCACATAAACAATAAATGAAATTTTCTTTTACAAATATTATTTTATCTTTAAAACCGTAATTATATAGTTATAAGGGACGTCCAAACAACTGATTTTGAAACTAATTTGTAATTCAGTCTCACTATGTTTTCCAGTCTCATAAAAAAAGGGTGCAAATAAGCGTCTTAGAAACTATTTTATAGACTGAAGACTGTTAAGTCTAGTACGAGTAAATAACTCGGATATGTACAAACACTGTTTCCTGAAGATGATCGAACCAATATTCAACAACGTGTACGAAGCTATTGGAGTATAAGCACAGTAGAAAGGATAATTCAAGAAGCGAGTATGTTAACAAGTGCAGATTCAAATAATGCACAAAGATTTCCAGCTAAAACACCTGCTAAGCGAAATGCAACTGTGACAGACTTGAGGAACTCCTATAAACAGTTTACCATTCTCATGGAGTGATCGAAGATTCATCGTAGGTCTCCTAGCAGGCACTGTCACCTCAAGGGGCATATGAACAAAATCGGACTGATAGAAAGTGCTATCTGCACATTCCGTCAGATTGATGACGAAACGGCTGAACACGTTCTGTGCAACTGTTCAGGGTTTGATAGGATAAAGCTCAATATATTTGAGCAATATCAACTAGATCCCTACTTTTCGTAGTGCCACTTAGGCCATAACAGACTTTGTTAAAAAGACTAGGATTAAGCGATTACTTTCTTAGCCTTTGGAGAATAGCTATACATATTACTGAATGTTTGCGCATATTTCAAATCCCTCTACTCGATTTATGGCATCTTCTGTAATACTTCACCTTTCTTCTTCAAAGAGGAGAACAGTTAATATAGTTAAGAGCTCACTTATATTAAACCTAACATAATCAAATCGTCTTTATGAGACTGAAGGTTGTCATTTATTATTGGAGTGGACTGAAAGTGTTAGTTCTATCAACACGATTGTAAAAGAAAAAGAATATAACGAAATTACATTAGTGCTTTACGTCTTCAGTATTTAGACAATATTAATTATTACAGAAACGAAGGTAAGCCAATTATATATGTTGATGAAACCTATGTACATGCAGAACCCACTACGCTGAAAAGTTGATCATATGTTAGTGGTAATGGATTGTTCAAAAACATTTCAAAAGAAAATAGGTATGTTCGACGTTCTCTGTCTCTTATTAACGTAACGAGATTACCCACGGACACGCCATATCGACTACGACGTACAACAACATAATCAACCAAACATTCACCCAAATCCGAAACTAATTCACGTTACACCTTCCCAATATCCTGAGGGCACCCACTCATCAGCCACCAACCATCCATAATCCAAACATACAATTTACCAACCTTCCTTTAGTTACTTTTATTGGCTCTGATAATCTATTTCCGATTTTTAGGTAAGTAGCGTTATCCCTGTATACTTCTGTGATTATTCCTAAAAGGTATGGACTAATGCCGAGTTGTTATAAAGCTTGCCACAATTCAAGTTTTGGAACTGTATCATATGCCTTTTCTAGGTCGATAAAGGCTAGATGTACTTCGGTACCAACCGCTTTTTTCTTTTTTTTTTCTAACTTTTTTCTACTAATTGTTGGAGTATAAACAAGTTATCAGTGCAAGATACACCAGGCGTAAATCCACTTTATTCTTCGCTAATTAGATGTTCTACATCATCTTGTATTTTTCCATTTATTATCTTTCCAAACAATCTCCCGAAAGTAGGTAGGATGTATGTAGACTATGTAGTAGTTTGGATCTTTTCGATTACCCTTTTTTCGATGGCTCGTTTTTCATTTTAAATAACGCAGTACGGACCTCGTTATTAGTAGTAAATAATAATAAGACCACTGTTAACTTCATGTTTGTTTCATCACATTCAGGTATACAAGGAAATGAAGAAGCAGATGAACTAGCCCGCTTATCATCCTTCAGCCAGGACTCCAGAAGAAACTTTCCATATTTAAGAGAGGTGCAGATGAACACCCAATTGCTTTAAAATATTTATTAAGGGCCACTGAAGCAATAAAACACTTAGACGTATTTTTCCTTCGATTTATTTGTAATGAACTTATAGGGCTGATTCAACATTGAAATTATCGCATTCTGATTAGACTAAAAAGAGTTACTAGTACAAATATCATTAGCTTTATGTGCTAGGAGGCAGTAACAAAGATACAGTTACAGAGAGAAACAAAACGGTTAACACAAAATACCAGGTTTACAAGCGCTCTTCACTTACGCATAAAGCACTTTTCGGGAACTTGCCTCTCGGCAAGTGCCCGAGAGGCAAATTCGCAAGTGGTCTGTGCACTATTCTTGATCTTGTCCTAAGTCCTATAACGATTAACGCGGGGCGGTGAGGCTATTGGGGAGAGGGTTGCAAGCACATTAACACGAGAGCTGACGAACTGAGCGCAGAAGTTGATACAATATCTAAATACAATTACAATATTAAATAAGTTGTTTTTACAACACCATTCTTATTATTGAGGTTTCTTCAGATGACTTCAAGTCAGAAATAAAATATAAAGTGTTAAGTACGTGGCAAAATAAGTGGAGTGCATCACAAAATAAACTTAAGGAAATCAAACAATTAGTGAAACCGTGATTCCAACCCACAGCGAATAGACACGACCAAGTGAGAATAACACGTTTGCGACTAGGACACAGTAACTTTACACATAGACACCTCTTTATGTGAACTGTACCGCCAATGTGTGAAAATTGTAAAGTAACACTCTCAGTGAAGCATATATACTAACTCAGTGCAAAACATATGAAGCAGCAAAAAAGAAGCACACTATCACAAATAATTTAGAGGAAACCATGGGAAAAAACATGAACATTAAAAATAGAATAAATTATCTCAAAGACTTAGGCCTGTATCAATTATTGTAATTTTTTCTAACTTTACCTGTATTATATTTTTTAGGTCGCAAATAACCCTTGTGGTTACAGCGTAATTAAATATAAAAAAAAATATTTATTACATTGTCTCTTCTATAAATGTAGCATTTTATATTCAGATATATTGTGTTGCCATTTTACTGATTGGAATTTTCATTTCTCAGCTCTTGATCTATAAACTTAACGGCATTTTGTGCAGTTGATCCTTGCCCGTTGCCTATTGATGGACTTAGATACAAACGCCAGTGGTTATGCAACCGGTACATCAACAGCAAGGTCGATTTTACCACGTGTCTACGCTAACGGAATCGTCGATCGTCGTGTGTCAGAAACAGAAACACAACACCACACACTACGAAATATGTGGGTCATGTTTATACAGATGGCGGGAAATCGCGTAATAATACAGATACCGTAAAATTTGGATTAGGTCTATTGATAAATATTTTTCTATTTTTCGACACTTGGGGTGATTGAAAACTGGATTGATGAAAAACTGGTAAATTGCAATTTTTATAGATGTTTCCAGTACGAAATTAAATAACAACCAGATTGTATAAATTAGTTATAAAGAGTTTAATTTTTCTTCTTACTTATGGTTTTACAGGCGTTGGAGTTTTTGGAGAACTTCTTTTTATGTTTTGTTTTATTTCTGACTAGAATTTACATTGCCATCAGTATATATTTATTCGTTTTTTGTTCTATTTCTTGGACTTATTGATGAAAAGAATCAGTAAAGAAGGAAGAAGAAAAAAATATGTTGAAGAAACCTAATTGAACACTTCTGGGATATTAGTTACAAATTACAAAATAAAACTCAGTGTTAATTCAAATTGTTGATTTATTCAGCACTTTGAAAGGCGAATAGTTTTAATTGTTTCTTGGGAATTAAATTATCTCTCTTTCTTGTCGTTTCCCCATTACTGAGGATCGTGATTTTTTAAAATATTCCCAACAATTTTTCTCCATTTGTTTCTATCTCCAGCTGTTCTGAGAGCTTCGTAGAATGAGTTTTCAGCTGAATTCTTAATTTGGTCGGACCATCTAGTTGGTGATCGTCCTCTTGATCTTCTCCCCGGAACGTTTCCAGAAACAATTAATCTCTCCAAACTATCGTCACGAACCACGTGACCGAAACATTACAGAAAACGTTGCAGACATATTGTGGACAGAATGAAAAGGTTTGTCCTATGAGCTGTCCAAGATATGCACCATGTCTCCAATGCATCAATTTTTTGACGCTTGCATCCGCAAAGAGTCCAAGTCTCTGCCCCGTATAGAAATATTAAGAATACAAGGGCATTCACCAGTCTTATCTTGATATTTTGGGAAATAGACCTGTCTTTCCAAACTGTATTTAGGCGACTCATCGCATTTTTGCCATACCAATACGTCTTCGAACTACTGTTTCACAGTTACCATCGTTAGTTATACTAAACCCGAGATAGACAAAACTGATCTGGTATTCCTGTAACATGTTAGTCAGTTAAATAGTGTGTAATCTGTCGACCACCATTATTTTTGTCTTAGCTTTATTGATTTTCAGACTAACTTTATTGCTTCCATCAAGTGTAGTGTCATCAACAAATCTTAAATTGGAGATTTTGCTACCAGCCACTGTTACTCCACCCATCCATCTAAAGTCATCCTCATGACATGTTTACCATAAACGTTGAATAATTCAGGTGACAACACTCTATTCTAACACCTTTCTCTGTCTTCAATTGGACTCTATTGGAATCTATGTTGGACTGGTATATATTTTTAATAAGTGCCACCAAGTGCATTGGTGTGCCAATTTCTATTAAAATTGACTACAGATTTGACCAGCTTACACAATCAAATGCCTTTTGGTAGTAAACGAAGCATATAATTATAGGTACTTGAAATTCTCTAGAGTTTTCAATGAGTTGTCTCAGGTTTAATAAGGTGTCTGAGGCATAAATAAATTATGATCCTATTTCAAAAACATTACCGTTTCATGAAATATTTATACCTCTAGACGAATTTAATGGTCTTACAAGTGCTTAGATTATGACTAATTTAGTCTAGAGTAAAGAATATTCGCAAGGAATCTACGTTCCTGTAGTTGGCTGTATACCATATATTAAAAAAATTTATTAAAAATCCTTTGTAAAAGGTATATATTAAGAACCCAAACGGGCTAAGTTAAAAAGACAAAACGTTTTCGGAATCCATATTCCATCATCAGTTTCTAAGAGTACATGAATGTAGCCACTAAATATATGGGTAAAAACCCGTTAATAAATAATTAATTACATTTAGTTTACAAATTTTCCTATAATGGTTTAGGATGTTAAAGTTACCGTTGGATTAGGTAACATGGCGACGTATGACTCCACGTTGAAGTTGCTAGTCTTGAAACTGTCTACGACGACTGTGTGGGAGCAACTCATACAGTCGCTCCCATACAGTCTTCCACTATACATCCACTTTTCCCTACCTAGGCTCAATAATAAATGACAACAACAACATCAGTCAAGAAATATAAGCACGGATTCTTAGCGGTAATAAGTGCTTTTATGCATACAAAGACTTAATGAAAAGTAAGTTACTGAATCGTTAGTCTAAGCTTAGAATCTACAAAACAGTAATTAGACCAGTGGTCACATATGGATACTAATGAAACGTGGACCCTCTCAACCACTGGTGAAAATCAACTGAGAATATTTGAGCGGAAAATACTAAGGAAGATATTTGGATCAACCCAATGCAGCGATGGTTTGTGGAGAATTCAAATGAACCACGAGCTGGATGAACTAATGCAAAGCGCAGATATTGTTAGATTTATAAAGTCACAAAGACTAAACTGGCTTGGTCATCTAGAAAGAATGCCAGATAATCGAGCTGTAAAAGTAGTCCAGAGACGGAAGCCCCAATGAAACAGAACAAGAGAAAGGTCCCGTAAAAGATAGATAGACGACGTAGAGAGGGATCTTAAAACCATGAACATCGGGCAGTGGCCGACTGGGCGGAATGGAAGAACATTGTTAAGCAGGCCAAGACTCACAAAGGGTTGTATCGCCGTTAGAACAAGAAGAAGACTACCTATCCAATTTGGTAGCAATACTACTATCTTCCAGAGTACCAAATTGGTACTTTTAACTAGTTGGTATAAGAAGTGTATTATTAAAAGTGTTTCCTATAATATGATGAACAATATTCCAATTAAAAACTATTCACCTTCTGGGTATGGACCGTGTTTTTCTGGATGACCCTTAGGAGGGTCTATCTCAACATTTCGCTACCTTTGTAAGTATTTTGTTAATGATTAGACAAAGACTATTGACTACAATGACTCCAGTACTTAATGTACCTAGATGAGAAAGACAACAGTTGAGAGACGAATTCGCACACAGTAACTTAATTTTACTCAACGTATTGATAATAAAACAAGTTCTAATGCCGAAGAAGTAATTCTGAGTAAAAACGTGTTAAAAAATATAACTTCCATAACATCGTTTTCTTTAAAAAGAGTTTGGCTACGTTCCTGGAGCTCATCGTATTTAGATGTAGGCGAGGCAACGTTAAGCTTACCAATTTTCCGCAGCAAGATGCATTTTGTAAGAAATGCAAGAAAACCGCATTTTGTGCATAAGGAAAATACATTTCCAAAGTGCATACAAAACGAAAAATTTGCAGCTCGAAAAATATCGATAGAAATAATTTTTGTACTCAGGAGGTTTTTGAGGTCGCTGAAAACGATGATGCTCTCTAAGCTACCTGGTGCCCAGACTGGACCAAGTCTTTTGGAGTTTTGTGTTCTTTTCATTTGAAATCAGTCGAGAGTAATTACTTGGAAGGTTTTCGAGGTTGATGAAAACGAATATTATCACGGCGATGATCCTCGGGCTATCTCGTGCCCAGGGTTTACCTCGTCTCCTGAAATTTTATGTTATTTCCATTCAAAATCAGTTCCAAGTCATTACTTGAAGGTTTTGGGGTTACTGAACACGAATATTACGACGGCGTTGGTCTCCAAGGTATCTGGTGCCCAGAGTGGACCTCGTTTTAAAAGTGTGGTATCAAATAAGAGTTAAAATATGATTTCTTGAATATAAATACAAACATTTTTTTGTTAAGTAAAAAAATGTGATTGCTAAATAATTACATCATTCAAATTTGTTCTTTCTCATCTTGTTCTGTATTGATATTGATAATTGATTTTCTTCAAAGTTCTCCATATTCTTGCAATTGGGCGAATTAAACAACATGGACAGTTCTATATTTACGAAGTAGTGAAGCCTCATGTTATTTCATATTTAAACACTATCCAAAACCTAATTTTTCAGCAGGATAAACTAGACCGCATATTGCCAGAGAAACGCTGGCAAAGAGAGATATGTAAAAAATGATCTACAAACTACAAATATGAAATGTACTTACACCAGAAAGAAATTTAAATATACATATAAATGAATTTTGTACAGATAATCAAGCTTAAATAGACGAAAAATATTATAAAAAGCACTCCCTACTTCTGTTTTGAAGTAAAAGTGACATGACAGAGAGGAGTTGTCAACTGACACGAACGTTATCGAACGTTTGTTGTAAAAATTACAAGGTCACAGACTCTTGAATTTGCAACATCCTCCACATACATAAGCAGCTCTTATTCATGAAGCTAAACTAGCCTGGAATGGGATACCTCAATAAGACAACGACCACCTCATCAGAATGATGCCCAGATAAGAAATCATGGTTCCTCAACATGTTCTTAAATCAGCTTCTGGAGTAAGTTGAAAAGCTAAAAATTATTATTTTACCTACATAAAATCGTATTTCCGGCTGGCTATGTCTAATTCGATCGATTATCATTATCTTGGTCTTCTGTACATTAATTTTAAGTCTTTATTCACGACTAATAGTATCTAGTCTGTTCACGATGTATTCAAGGTCATTCGATGATGATGCTAGTACTAAAGTGTCGTCAGCATAGCGGAGATTGCTGATTTTTCGGCCTCCTGATATTCCTCCTTGCTATCCGTCGAATACAATGCGCATGATGTGTTCGCTATATATATTGAATAACGTGGGAGAGATAATACATCCTTGACGAACACCGGCTTTTAGTTTAAAATTATCGGAGTATATGTTGTTGGCTCTTAGGTTTGCTGTGTTGTTTCAATAGGTATATTAAATGTTCGGGGGTACCCATGATACTATAAACTACAGATAAACCCACGCGCACGCGATCAGTCGTGTGACGTCACTTGGCGACAAATGTCACAAGAAATGTTCTGTGTTGTATGGAGTTTTGTCAGATTTAGTCAAGGTTAGTAGATATTTAAGTATCTACTTAAATATCTACTAACCTTGAGATTTAGTTTTGTTTTATCGTTTATCTTGTACGTTGACATCGGTTTACTGGGTAAACCATCTTTCCGCAGGAGGTTTACTTAAACCATATCCAGATTTTCTAATTAAATGTAATGAACTGGACCATATTTTTAACAATTTTAACAAAGGGTCATTAAAATTAACCAAGAATTATTTAAAATCGCTAATGGATTTAGCTGTGTTCAGATGTAATGTTAGTAATGGTGTAAATTATATTTTAAAATTAGAAAATTGAATAGATATATTAAAGAAACATCCAAAGTTAAGAAGAAGAAAATATTAAAAATTGTAAAATAAATTGTTAAATAAACTTGTAAATTATTACAGTGTATTTTATTTTATCAGTTGTATTAAATTTTTATTTTAATAAATCAATCCAGTGTATATAAATTTCTATTTGCAAAAGGATGTTTAGTTCTTACTTTTTGATATAATTTTAGTTTACATTGCTAGGCTAACAGAGATGTATATATAACATATTTTTAAGATTTAATTGCAGATATTTTACCTAACATCCCTTAATATTCTAAATATTTAAATAAAAACCCCTTTCTTTCCATATATGTTTTACCGACTGTGATGATAAAAGGTTGGTGATAAAAGTGACTTTTATCACCAATTGACGTCATGCGCGTCGATGTACAAAATTCGATTGCGAAGTGGGTTTATCTTGGAAGTCTTAGTATCATGGGGGGTACCCATTTCTCTCAGTATTTCCCACATTTTATGCCACTTTACATTATCGAATGCTTTCGAGTAGTCGACGAAGCACAAATATATTTCTAGATTAAATTCTTTAGATTTTTCTATAATTTGTCTGAGATTGAGAATATGTGCCTCTTTAAGGGACAAATCCGCATTGTTCTTGTGGGATCTGTGGTAGAAGTATTGATTTTAATCTCTCGTTAATTATAGTTAGCACAACTTTACTTGCGTGGGAGATCAGGGCTATAGTGCAGTAGTTATTACAGTCAGTTGGTGAGCCTTTCTTATGGGTATGAACGTGAGTTTACACCAATCATCTGGCCATTGTTCTGTGTTCCAGATTTGATTACACAGTTTGAACATTACTTCAATTTTTGTGTCTCTCATTTCTTTAAGTACTTCCTCCGTGATCTTTTCTTCTTGAGATTTTCCAGTTTTTAATTTTTTTATTTCGGTTTCTATTTCCGATTTTAAAATATGTGGTTCCATTTCGTCATTTATTGCTTCTGGATACACGGCTTCATGGTCACTATGAGACAACTTTTTACAATATTGTTTCCATGTCGCTGCTATGCACTCTGGATTGGTGATTATTGTGCTTTGTGGTTTGAACTCTTTAGTTAAGTATTTTACTTTAGCAAATAGTTCTCTAGATTCTTGTCGGTCGGCGTGTTCTTGTAGTCATTTGCATATTTCTTTAATATGATTATTTTTGTCTCTTTTACTTGATGAATTTATGCGTCTGTTTACATTTGCTATCTTGTTTTCAGTTTCTGTTGGATTTGAAACATTGTTTTTAATTTTGTTTGCAACAATGTATTAACAACCGTCTAGTTGTTCCATAGTGTGTGTAATTTTGTAAGTGGAATCTTGGCTAAATATACGGGGAGAATCAAAACTAACAAAAGTCTGTTAATATTTACAACATTCTCGATACAGTTGCGAAACTGCAACAACTATGTTTGGAGAATATCTGTGTACTAGTACAAGTGAGGAACTAAGTATAAGAGCACATTTGACAGTAAAAGGCGGGAGCTGCTGCAGGGGATTATAATTCGTATTACTACGAAATATTCGTGTTCGACGACCACTAAAACCCCTCAAATAATGACTTCTGATTATTTCAAATAACATAAAATTCCAGGAGAAGAGGTAAACTCTAAGTATCATATACCTCGATGATCACTGCCGTGATAATATTGGTGTTCAACCTCAAACACCTTGAGTAATGACTTTCGACTGATTTCAAATGAAAATACCACAAATCTCCAAGAGACGAGGTCCACTCTGGGCACCAGGTAGCTCAAAGACCATCGTTGTTTTGCAATTTCATAATTTTCATTTTACCACCATGAGTTTTGTTCATAAACTGTACTGACATTTTCCGATGATTGCATAGCGATTTGTATTGCTGTGGAAAATTTTTAGGTTTAGTGCTTCATTGCCTCGAGTAATGCATATTATAACAAAACTATAGACGTAATTATACTTCAAACTCAAAACATACCCAACTGAAATTCTCCTAATATTTGGTTAAATAATAAATAATTCTGACTAAATAGACCTAATGTAGTCATAAGAAATTTTCGTATTCAGCCTAAATTTCAAACTTATTGTACCAAAAATGTTCTCAAATTGTTTTCTTGTGGCATATTTAAGTTAAATAATATTTTATACAGGAAACCAACAATTGATTGTAATGAGAATTACAATTAACATTTTTTTAATCGATTTTCAATCCAAAATTCTAAAATAACATTAGGAATGATCTTAACCTTATGAATTATGGATACCTAAATTAAATTTATGAATTTTCACGTATTCAATTATTATTTCATCTTTTAGGTTATTCTTTATTCGTAATATGTAGATACCTACTATAAGAAAAATGATTATCAATTCGTAAATAATATTAAAACGAGCGAATTCTATAAAGCTTTTATTAAATAAAACAATAGAATATCTTCGATGCATCGTATCGAAGTCAAAAACATTTTCCAAGGAAAAGTCTCGTCTTGACCTCTAAAACTTTTTCCTAGTTACGCAATTCTTTTTACTCTCAACTATTCTAAAAGTGTCAAGACTGTGGCGAAACACAAAGATGGCTGTGGTAAACAGTCACCATGGTTACACGTTTGTTTTGATCAGAGTGGGCGTTACAAGTTTCACGTGGTCGATCACGTTCGAGGCGGAGACCGGATGAAAAGGAGGAGCCAACTCGCGGCCATTTTGGATTCGTGACGTCAGGTGTGTGCTGGTAAGTTGCTCCATCTGTCGAATTTCGACGTAAGCTTTGTTCGCGCCAATTTTGAGACAGCGTTGTCGGTTCTATCTATTTACTGGGAACTTAAGAAATTTGTAAAAGTGGAATTAGTAAAGAACATATTGGAAAAATAAAAAATATAAATTGTTTTTTGTACTCTCTTACTAGTAAATTGTCTATTACCTACTATTTGGATGCTAAGTAAGATAAAAACAGATACTGACACGTAATGACTAGCACGTAATAAAAAAAATACGCTTCAGTTCTATAAAAATGTGTAATATCACATAAGCCTTGTAAGTCAGTTGGTCGAGTTACCATGGAAACGAATTAACAGACGTTATTTTGACAGATTAAAAATTATTAATCTGGCAGTATAAATATAGTTTTAATTTAAATACAGATAACTAAAATGAGTTAATCGAGTAGTGAAGAAGAATTTAGTAGCACACCACCCAATTTTATGCAGTTAGCTGCAAACACTATCGAGAACCTATTACCAGAAAAATCAAGAGGAAGATATGAAAAGGTATATCAGCAATTTATGGATTGGCGTACAACAAATAATGTAAATTCATTTTCTGAAACCGTATTCGTGGCTTATTTTGGAGAAATCGCTAAGAAATTTAAACCATCCTCATTATGGGCAATATATTCTATGCTAAGAAGTGGTATAACTTTGAAAAATAATGTTAATATTGAAAATTACCCGAAATTGCGAGCTTATTTAAAAAGGCAATCAGAAGGTTTTAAAAACAAAAAATTTGAAATTTTGCATCCTGATGAAATAAAACTTGTTTTAAATGGAGCTCCTAATGTACAGTACTTGTTAATAAAGGTATGTTATTTAAAACTATAACATAAATGTGCCTACTTGTAATACTTTTATTTTAAGGTTATTGCAATTATTGTAATATGTGGAGCTTGTAGGAAACAAGAGTTAAAAAATCTTAAAATTTGTGACATTGATGATTTAAGTACCATATTATTTGGTTAAAATTCCTGATACGAAGACCAAAATATGTAGATCTCTCGTTATTTCCGGAAATTTCTATAAAATCTGCAAACCATATATAGAAATTCGACTACAGATTAGCGATCCG
This sequence comes from Diabrotica balteata, assembly GCA_918026665.1. NCBI lineage: Eukaryota > Metazoa > Arthropoda > Insecta > Coleoptera > Chrysomelidae > Diabrotica > Diabrotica balteata. The sequence continues at coordinate 36,481,405 of OU898281.1, read as the reverse complement.
CAAATAAATCAAAGTTTTCCTAATTATCAAAGAGGTAAATGTACGAAACAGTTGGTAGGATTAAACAAAATAGGCGGTGTTCCTAAACAAATAGCCGAATATTTTAAAGTTACTTGATCCCAAAATGTACACAGGTCACTCTGTCATTTTGGTAGATGCCGGTGGTGATTTAATGGCTCTTAAACGACATGGCGGATGGCAATCTTCAACAACGGCGATATGTCGATGAGTCAATAAATAATAAGACGTCAACAGCCATTAGAATTATAAATTCAATTAAAAGTTATTTACAGACCTTTACATACAGTGAAAATACCAATGTTCAAAAAGAACACACCGTACAGTTTACGTCATCTCATCCATGTATGATTGAACAACCGCCAAACTCAGATAAGGGTTAATATAGTTATAAATAATTGCCAAAATTTTAAAATTAATTATTATAAATAAATGTTTAATTTAAATTTTTCCCGAATTTTTTTAAATAAATTAAAGTTATTTGTTATACTTTTTATTTTTATAATTGAGAACAATCGTAGAAAAAGTATAGTACACAACTTGATTTGTAAGCTTATTACATGCTTGTAAAATTACTGCGCTCGCCGCTAGGCGGCTCGCGCAACTTTTTTACTCGCATGTAATAAGCTTCTTACAACTCTCGTTATGTAATAGACTATTATGGAATACAATAAGAAATTCTGTATCTTTTTAACAGAGTAATTTGAGTTTATAAATAAAAAAAATACATATTAATTGTTTTCTTATTATCTCGATTTTACACCAGATATAATATTCGAAATCAGCTGTCGTTTATTATAGTTTGTTAATTTTTTTTTTAAGAAAAGACAGTTGATATTTATTATCTTGTTTATCTACTTTTTGGGATATTGTGGGATATTTTGAACATAGTTTACCTGTAGTTGCTGGTTTGCAGCATTGTAAAATGTGATCGTCAATAAAGTAGTTTATCATTATCTATTGGTGACGTTTTTGAACACTTGACAGACGCAGACGGACTGTATATATTTAATTACTGCATGTTTTTGACGTTTTCTAAACTTCACAGTTGTTGAGAGAGACACTGCTATGTGCAGGCTTTCTTTTTGCACTGTCTATGTGGTTTGGTGATTATTTATAGGTTATGTCCGTAACTTAATTATTGTCAAATTAATATCCTTTCCATTCTACTTTGACAAATATCTTGACTTGAAGTAGGATTTACAAAAATTTGTTCCGTGGACTGTTTTATATTGGTATCTAAGATATTCTAGTTTCTCTTTTTACTATTATTGCTGGTATTATTAATGATTATTTCTTTTACTTCCTTATTCTCTGTTGTACTAATATGTTGCAGTCAAGGGACTTTTAGAATACGTCTTTATAGAAATATTTAAAGGATTTTATTCTTTTCAAAATGCTTCTATCTTGATAAAGAACTTTAATAAGAAATAAATATCTATTTCTTCCACTTAGTGATGGATTGCCGTTATTTCCGCCTGGAAATAACTGTCACATCTTTAGATAGACTTGCCGGGAAATGTATCCCTTGATTTGTTCCTACTATGCCGGCTCCCACACCAATCGATGTTTTTGAGCCATCCGTGTACCAGGTAGCAGCAGCTTGTACGGGTATACCTTTATTCTAGTCTTCCCTGCCTGGTATCTTAATTATTGTGAACTTATTGTTAAAGCTATGTCTCGTAGCTGTTACATCGATAGATTGCCCCATCACAAAAACGATTTTTAGCTCCTCGATTAGCTTTCTGTTGTCAGCATCATGCATCTGGTTTATAGGTCGCTAACTCTGGATTAATCTGTGCTTCACTGATCTGGTTTCGCCCTGTATAAAGATATGACGTGGTAGTAGATTCAGCAGGACTTCCAACGCTGCAGTAACAGTTGTTTTTATGGCCCCCGTAATACACAAGAATGCTAGCTTTGGTGTATTACCTAGCAGCCTTATTGTTCCCACTTGCTGCGTCTTTGTCCACCCCGTCACCGAGACATAGGTTCTCATTGGTCTAATAACCCTTGTGTATAGCCATAGAGTTATTTTGGGGTTAAGTCCCCAATTTTTACCGCACATTCTTCTACATCTGCCCAGGGACATACTAGCTTTTTGTGTGGTTTTCAGAATGTGAGTATTCCATGAAGCTTATGATCAAAATCCACACCAAGGTATTTTGTTTCTTTCGCTAATAAAATCACTGTATGGTTCGGCAGAATCATAGCCAGGGATATTTTGGCAGACAAAAGAGATAGAAAGCATTTTTAGGACATTTGACCTAGATGAAGTAGTAGGTACCTGTTTTTTTTTACTAATTTAACTTGGGTTGGGCAGTTTTTTTTATTAACGCATCAACCACGCAGGGTCATTAGCGTATTTAGATTATGTAACATATGTGACAGTTGATACAACATGTGAATATACATTAGTTTACAATAATAATTATAATAATAATAATAATATCGAGCAATTTGCGCAGTAGATGATACGACGCCGCTTAAACTGAGAGAACAAGAAATGCGCATAAACCACCTGACCCAGCAAGAAAAAATGCGCACCTGGATGAGTAAACCTCTGCATGGGCGACATCTCAATGAGATCAACCAAGAATATGTCGACAATACAGCGTCGAACTATTGGTTGACATCAGGAAAGATGTTTCCCGAGACTGAGGGTTTCCTACTTGCCATTCAGGATCAGGTTATTCCAACTAAAAATTACCTGAAATATATTGTTAAAGATCCTCAAGTACAAAATGACAAATGCCGATATGGATGCCAAGCCCAAGAAACCATCCAACATCTTACCGGTGGCTGCCAGGCATTTGTCGGTACTGATTATAAAGAACGCCATGACTCAGTAGGAAAGATTATCCACCAAGAACTAGCTGACAAACTGGGACTTCTCCATACCGACCATCTTCCTTATTATCAATACGCTCCTGATAGAATGCTTGAAAATGACAACTACAAGCTATACTGGGACCGCACTGTGCTTACAGACCAACCAGTGGCCCATAATAGACCGGATCTCATACTAGTTAATAAACTTACTAGACAAACAACACTTATTGATGTGGCGATACTCAACACCAATAATTTAGTTTTTAAACACAACGAAAAGATCGCCAAGTACAGAGATCTAGAAATACAAATCAGGAGACAATGGAGAATGGAAAGTACCCAGACCCTACCTATTGTTCTATCTACTACTGGTGTTATTCCCAAAAACCTCCTAACGAACATAAAACAACTAGGTCTAAATGAACATCTTTATAAGGCCATGCAGAAAGCTGTACTCCTCGCGACGTCCAGATGTGTACGAAAATTTTTGGGAGATACTCCAACATACCAAGTCACCTAGGGCTCGATAACACGGAAAGAGTCCCACCAGAGCTCAATCCTTTTGATACCGTAGGTATCTGGGATGAGTGAATTTTCCCCTTAGAGGGAGTGTGAGCCGTATGGCTAAATCTGGAATAATAATAATAATATGTATGTGTGTTAAAATGTACGTTTTAGATCTTTTGAAGAAGTTGACAGTCTTTAATATAGGAAAATATTTTTCGATTATCTGTATTTTCTTCTAGGGCATCTCTTAGGGAGTTGGGTATGCTATATTTGAGTCGTTCACTGTTATATTTGGGACACTGTATTAAAAAATGTTTTACCGTTAGAACACTATTGCACACTTCACACACTGGTTTGTTTTTGCGCTGTAATAAATAGTCATGAGTAAGTCGTGTATGGCCGATACGGAGAAGGGTAAGTATCACTTGCTCTCTTCTGTCTTTTTTTGTTGGTTTTCAAAGATGTGGGTGTTTGTTGACTTCGTATAGCCTTGATGGAGTGTTGTTCCAAGTTTGTTGCCATTTTTGAATTATTTTTTGTTTTAAGTATGGTTTTAAATCGTTTTGTACCAATATGTTACTTTCTTCAGACATCGGGTTAGTTGGTGCGTTTTTAGCTAGTTTATCTACAGCTTCGTTTCCTTCAATTCCTACATGAGAGGGCACCCATAAAAAGTGCACTTGGATGTTCTTATTAGAAATGTTTTTAAGTTCTTTTTAATTAGAAGTAGAAGGTAGTTGTCACAGTATAATTGAGTCAGTGAGGATAATGAACTTAGAGAATCTGTGATTATTATACATCTTTCTTTGGTTTTGTTTTGTATTAATGATAGTGCTTTTAGAATTGCGAATAATTCAGCCGAAAAGATGGTTGTCATTGATGGCAATTTGAAACTAACTGAGGTGTCTTCCGAATAAATTGCTGCTCCAACTCTGTCTTCATTTTTTGACGCATCGGTATATACGTTGTAGGTATTGCCATATCTGTTTAATAGTGTATGAAACTTTTGTTTAATGACGGTTGATGATATCTCTGATTTTCTTAGGTTTGTTAGACTGATGTCGATAGCAGGAATAGATATTGTCCATGGTGCAGGGTTGTGGATTGATGAGGTATCATAGGTTTTTGGATATTAATTTATCAGGAAAGTGAAACATTTATATGTCTAATTGATTTGTTTTTACGTGTTATAATTTTCCAAGGTATCTTATCATTATATTTATATTTATTGAACAAATTTTAATTTAATATATTTTTTCTACACCTATTTCTTATTCAACACTAGACAACGAAAAAGATATTTCAGAACTCAAATAAGAACGCTGAGATATAATACAAATCTGATTAGTAATTTGGCGTCTGTAATTAAAATAATCCTGATATCGTAAATATCAAATTCAATATATTTTTTTCAAAATTCATTGAATTAGGAATTTTATTTAATTTTAAATAAATATCAAAATCATAAAAATGTTACGTAATAATACCATTTCACATCCTTTTTTTATTGAGTATATTGAGTTTACTATATGAATGTAATAAAAATAATATCAACAAATCAATGTTGTCTTATTGTAAAAGGTAATCGGTAAATAAATAATTCTTAAACAAGTAGATGAGATTCAACTTTTGTGTGCCAACATAATTACAGACTTGTTCTTGAGGAAGCCATAAAAAGTAGTACTGAAGCTGCCCGTAATCTGGAATATTACAGAACTGGTTTTTAACGATGTAATCCAATCAAACAGCTGTCTTGCCTAGTATGAACTAAGTAGTAATTAAAAGATTAAAGCACAACTAGAAAGGCAAATTCATGCCGGTAATAAATTTTCTACCAGACGTCTCGCGTCACTTTGAATTACACCTATTACATGAAAAACTACTTTCCATCTATAAATAATTGATGACTCTGACAGCAGGTAAACATTTAAACTGCATGTATATTTGTAATAAGACGATTAAATAATAAAAAATATAACAAAGAAGCATTGGAAGACATGACATCTAGTGTAAGACATGCAGTTATTACTCTACAATACTAATGTTGCGGTTGGCAAGACAATATTTTATCGATTAAATTTATAGACTTAACTCATAAAATATTTCTCGGGCCCAAGAAAAAACTGCAAAATTGGTCTAGACAACAGAGATCGCCGTTTAATAAAAAATACCTATTACGAACAAACTGCAGCTGTTAGAGTTGAGGATCAGATAACAGACGACATAAAGATAAAAAGAGGTGTGCGACAGGGATGTATATTGTCCCAATTATTTTTCAATGTATATTCAGAGCACATTATGAAAATAGCGCTAACGGACATAGACGAGGGAATACTTATAAACGGAGAACGATTGAACAACACAAGACACGCTGATGAAACTGTTATTTTTGCAGACAATCTTGAAGGTCTGCAGACACTTGTCTCCAGGGTGGCAGAAGTAAGTAGCAGGTTTGGGCTTAATTTTAACATAAAAAAAACCAAATACATGGTTATAAGCAAAAATAGGATACCACCTGGTCAATTACTAGTTAACCAACAACCTATAACACAAATCACCAACTTTTGTTATCTGGGTGCAAACTTAAATGAACAGTGGGATCAATCGACGGAAATTAAGATAAGGATCGAGAAGGCAAGATCAGCTTTTGTCCAAATGAAAAAAATCTTTAACAGCCACGATATAAAATTGGAAATAAAAGTTAGTTTACTAAAATGCTACGTATTCTCCTTTATTTATATGACGTAGAGTCATGGACCTTAACTGAAGCATCACTGAAGAAACTCGAAGTATTCGAGATGTGGTGCTATAGACGTATGTTGAGGATTTCCTGGATAGACAGAGTTACCAACGAAGAAGTACTACATAGAATGGGTAAATGACGCGAACTAGTCGTAACCATAAAACGTCGCAAACTGGAATACATGGGCCATATAATGCGCAATGAACAATGATAAGACCTACTTCGGACCATACTTCAAGGTAAAGTGCATGGGAAAAGAGGTCCAGGACGAAGAACAATATCCTGGCTGCATAACCTGCGAAAATGGTTTAACTTAACCACTACCGGACTTTTCAGGGCAGTAGTCAACAAAGTCAGAATAGCCATGTTAGTGTCAAACATTCGTAACGGATAAGCACCATAAGAAGAAGAAAGAAAAAACTCTTAAGACAAACAAAATGATGGTGGTCATTCATAAAGTTGTTTGCAACGCCGCTTTACAAACCCCTTGGGCGAGAGACGGCATAAAACAAAACAGTAATTAATCTTACAAAAATTGACACATTACATCCGAGTATAAATCACTTTTTATAAACAAATTTGCCGGTTGTTTTTGAAGATTACATATAACCTCTTTTCTCGTCAAGATCTCAAACCCAACTTCACTTCGACCTGACGCTCTGTCGTACCGGTTTCTTCTGTTGCGTCTCACTACTCGTATCAGTCAAAGGGACTTGCCAATTGCAATTCTTTTCAACAACTAGCTTCAGATCGGGTATGTGACTTTGATCATTCCCTTACTTGACCTATCAAAAGGATTGAAAATACTTTTCCGGTGTTTTAACATACACGATGGGAAATATAAATACATTGAATATTCGATGGTTATAAGGAATTTACACATGCTACAATACATTTTATTTAAAAACATTTTTTTTTAATTTCAAATTTTTTACTTATTAAAAAAAACCAGTACCTCTTTTAAAACTAAAAATATGATATTGTTTTATAAATTATTCAAAAATAGTTTCTGAAAATAGTTAATAATAGCGACAATTTTGGGTGATGCATAACTTTAGAAACTTTTGTATAATTTAATTTTTTAAATAATCTAACAAAGAAATTTTATACATTCCTGAATAATGTACCATATTTACAGCTTGGAAATTAAAAGAGATCTCGCATGTCGTGAGCTGATTTTTAGAGCAGATAGCTGCTGTATACTTTCTCCACTAATGTTATTTACTCCTAATAATATCTACTAATATTAGCTACAGAAGATCACTCACACTATCCAAAGAAACTAAACTATCTAAATTTACTAAAATATCCAAATTTGCTAACTAAAATCATAACCAACCGCCTAACACATAAGCTCGATTTCTATCAACCTATTGAGCAGGCTGGATTCAGAAAACATTTTAATACCATAGACCACTTGCACACCTTAAGAACACTGATAGAAAAATGCACCGATTATAATGTTCCAATTCATATGGCGTTCGTCGATTTCCATAAAGCATTCGATTCCATCGAATTATGGACAGTGCTTGAATCTCTAGAAAATGCATGCACAGATTCAAGATACACTAACATATATAAAAACATATATGAAAATGCCACCATGAAGATAAAGCTGGACGAAAGCACAAAAACTAATCCCATAAGACTACAACGGGGAGTAAGACAAGGAGACATCATCTCTCCCAAACTATTTACCCTTGCTCTAGAAGATATTTTTAAAAAACTGGAATGGAACAGTAAGGGTATCAACGTCGACGGATCATACTTAAACTACTTGAGATTTGCAGATGACATAGTTTTAATAGCCGATAATATCCAAGAACTAAATGATATGTTACAACAATTAAATGCAGGTTTAGGAGCGGTAGGCTTAAAAATGAATTACAGCAAAACAAAAATACTGAGCCGAGAATAGACAAATATAACAATACAAAATTATACTATAGAAAATGTTGAACATTGTGTATATCTAGGTCATGTTACCAAACTAGGAAAACCAAATCAAGATGCTGAAATTAAAAGAAGAACACAACTGGCATGGGGCGCTTTCGGCAAACTAGTACATATCTTGAAAAACACCTCCATTTCTATAAACTTAAAGAAAAAGGTGTATAACACATGCATACTACCAGTTTGTACCTACGGCTTGAAGACAGTAGCCCTTACCAAAAAATCTGCTAAAAAATTAGAAACAACGCAAAGAGCAATGGAACGAATTATGCTTGGAATATCACTAAGAGGCAAAATTAGAAACACCGAGATAAGACGTAGAACGAAGATTAGGGATATTGTGGAAGAAATTACAAAAATAAAATGACGTAGCCCGATATAATGACAACATGTGGACACGGAGAATTCTAGAATGGAGACCAAGGACGACAACTAGAAGCATGGGAAGACCTCAAAAAAGATGAGTAGATGACATAAGAGCAGTGGCAGGCAAACAGTGGATTAGATTGGCGCAAGATAGAGAAATATGGAAGCCATTGGGAGAGACCTACATTCAGGAATGGATGGAAAATGATTGACAAAGAAGATCCAAATAAATTATATTGATCGATTGATTGATAAGATTGATAAGAGTTTTTGTTGTTTTAAACAGCGTACTGCAGCCAATTGGTGTATTATACATTTTCCATTCGTGTAACCTTCTGGCTCAGGTTTTTAGTGTTAGACTACTTATGTAGCGGGCACTGATGGGTTTACGTGCCCTCCGAAACACGGTGGCGGTTCAGTTAAAATAGAAATTAAAAAATTTCTGTTATGTACGCCTAGATCGAATCCGGGAAATCCAACTTGTTAAACCAGTACTTGGCCACTGAGCTACGGCCACCACTTGATAAGATATTCGAAAATTATTGTATTTTTATATTCTGTTATAATTAGGAAATATGTTTTCTTATTATTTTTATTAAACATATTAAATTATGTATGATTAACATAAAACTGTTTTTTTTTTCATTAATAATAATTTATTCAATAAAAATATCCGCAGCAGGTAGATATCCGAAGGCTGTGATAGCCTAAGTCGTTCGTAACGGTACTATGGCGAATTACACCGATCGTAATTTCAAGAACCTCAATCAATGAATATTTGACAACCACAAAAATGAGAGGAAACAAAGAAGAACATGAGAGGAACGATAATAACCATCCGCGAACGGTCTCAGCTGTGCATGATAAATCATGCGTAAAATATGCAAGATTGCAGCTGACTCCGGGGCATTTAGACTTGTTTTACGACCAAACACTCAATGTACCGGGTGGTCTTTAAGACGTTAAAAATTGCGAAATAGAAAATATAATTTTATAGAATAGAATATCTGTAGCCTGGTTTCAAAGATGGCCAACTCCATTTTTTTGAAAATTCAGATATTGACGGATTCTTAAGTAAAATAACATGGGGAATTAAAATCTAAATAGTTTTGGTGTCAAAAATGGCCAGAACAATGTTAAAACTGCATTTGAATAGTACCCTTGGTTACAAAATCGGTCAGCTCTCAAATATGTTGGTGACAAAAACGGCCATCTCCACAAAGCACCAATCAGATGGCTTCATTCTGTCACGTGACCTCACCGCCTCAGGTGAAACAGAAGACAGCAGTGAACTGAACTATTCTGGTGTGTTGAGACTGAATTTTAAAGTTTTACTAATATACTAAAAAGATATTACTGTAATAAACCTGCAGAAATAACAGAAATAACAGAAGGAACTAATGTTAAAGAATCTCCTTTGTTGAAAGGAAGAAAGAAACTACCAAATCCTTCAAATTAGAAAAGAGCCAAACAGAAGATTTTGAGGTTAGTATTAAACCATAACCTAACATTGAATAAACTAATAGACAAACTTAAATAACATTCATTTAAAATTACTATTACTTAGGCCTAGGCCTAGTTATTAGAGTGAAAATGGAACAATTTCTAGTATTCACACTTCATGTTAGAATAAAATAAGTTTCCCTGACATAAAACAGTTTGTATTTTGGTTTTGAATCCAATGTTTGTTTTAGGTACAGTTCAAAGGGATTGCTTGATGCTCCTTCATGTGGCCACAGAGGGAAGAAAAATTGCAGTTTATTGAAGATGCAAGATATAAATAGGTTTCATAGTGCATTTTATTCTGAAAAGACAAAAGCCAGCCACGGTGCTTTCATTCTTAAGTATTGCACAGCAGAACAACCAAAAAGAACCAGACCAGGAGACGGATCAAGACATACTAAAGCTGTAACCTCTCAATATTGTATTGAAACAACAGCAGGAAATAGATTAGAGATATGTAGGAACACGTTTATTAATGTATTGGGAATCACAAAACACAGAGTTGAAGGTGTTTTCACAAGATTTAAAAAAGACGGATGTCTCATCCCCGTGGAAACTCGAGGTGGTTATAGGAAGGCTAACATATATCAGAAAAAAATTGATTCTGTAATACATTTTTTAAAGCAGTTTAAAGGCACAGAATCACATTACAGTAGAGCTAGGAGTACTCGTATATATCTTGATTCCACCCTGTCTATTTCTAAAATGTGGAAGATGTACGAAGAATCCGTTGTTGATGAATTTAAAGTTAAAGAGTCGTTTTTCCGACACATATTCGTAACTAGGTTCAACATTAGCTTTAAAAGGCCTTCGACAGATGTGTGTTCAACCTGCCTTCAGTACAAAGAAAAAATTAAAGTTGAAAAAAATAAAGCAATATTGCAAACGCTTAAAGCAGAATACGCTGTTCACACTACCCGTGCTAAAGGGTTTTTTAACCTTTTCAAAAAAGATGAACCTAATATTGCTATAATGTCGTACGACATGCAAAAAAATATGCCTCTGCCAAAGCTCCCAGATCAGAGTGTGTACTATTCAAGACAGTTATACTGCTATAATCTGACGATAGTTTCTGGATGTTCTACTGGAACAGAAGCTTTACGCAAAGAAAATGTATCAATTTACTCTTGGGCCGAATACGAAATGAAAAAGTCTTCGAATGAAATCGCCTCTTCAGTATTTGAAGAACTTGAGTGCAGATCTAAATCTGGTTACTTTGAAGGAGAAGACACCTTAAGGATGGTAGCTGATGGGTGTCCAGGCCAAAACAAGAATACTATTGTATTAACGATGTGCATTTCTAGGCTGCACAGGACTAAAACTTCAATCACTACAGTGGAGCTTGTGTTTCCTGTTACCGATCACTCATATATGCCTAGTGATAGAATTTTTGGTGGCATAGAACGAAGTTTAAAGAAAAGAGATACAATTGTGCAGCTTGAAGAGTATCATTCAGAATTTAGTAAGCATGGGACAATCAAACTTTTAGAAAAAGACTGAACCAACCAAGATTGGAAGTCAGAAGCTAAAAACTGTGTTAAAGACCCAAAAAATCTTCATTTCAAAATTTCACAAGTCAAAAAGTTAATTCTGACCAAGAAACAAAAGTCAGTAACAAAACTATAGTTTCCCAATTAATTCAAGTTTGAGTGTCATGAGACCAGGGAAAAAAGTGTGGAATATAAACCCAACTTAACTTACGCTTGGAGTCAAAGTGAATGCGTTAAAAATTAAAGACGTGCGGGTTTTATTACAAAAACATTATGGTGAAAAATGGAGTGAAATGGAAAATATAAAATGGAAAATATTTAGATATATCATTTTTTTATATCAAGAATATCTTTATTTTTCCGTTTTTCAATTAAAATTGATCAATAATTTACGGAGATATTTGCAAAAAAGCAGTTTTTTTTCACTAATTAATAAATTAAATTAATTTTTATTAACAAAATAAAATGTTATTTATACATTTGAACATCGAGGAATTACCGTCTTTTAAATTTGTGCGAAATTTCCCCCCGATCGGTCAGGGTCAAATAGTTTAAAAGTTATTTAATTTATTTATCACTGAGGCTAAATATTTAAACTATTGAACTGGCTCTATTGATGATGCTAGACACATTTAGCAAATTTCATTGGATTCTTTCAGATTTAAACTGTCTCAGAAGTTAGATGCATATTGCGTTTTAATCGAAATTATTTACAAAATAAACGTTTGAAAAAGAGTATGTTTTTACTTATAAACAATTGTAATAATTTCTATATTTTTCAAGCTACAGACTTACGTATAACCAATGGATAGCTGGTAAAAAACTCACATTTAAAAAAACCTTCTATGACCAATAGGAACGAAGCTAGGGACTATTTTTTAAAAAATCGTATCTCCATTGTTTACAAACATTACGAAGTAAAATTTGCACAAATTTTAAATGAAAATCTAAACTTTATATTGAAACTAATAGCTATAAAATTCATCCAATTCTTCGAAACTTAGAGGCCTTCGAAACGAAGGTACTTTCGAAAGATCGACTTAGGAAAGTGGAGAGGATTGAACTCACATTGAAACACGTAGGAAAAATTTACATTATCTCGGCTTCCATTGCAGCTAGAAGCCTCTTTTTTTTAATCTGGAGTAGCTCGTCGAAATATAAATCTTCTTCACATGGCGCCATCTCCTTTCGAAGATTGGCGATCCAAATAAAATTGGCGATCCAAATGGTAACTGTAGGGTTGGAAACTGTTGCGCGAAAGATTTCTGTGGATGAGCGGTCGAACCATTTCCTCAGGTCATTCAGCCACGAGTTCTGGCGTCATCCTATTGATCTTTTGCCATGCACTTTTCCTTCCAGTATAACTTGAAGTAATTCATATCTTTCGCTTCTCAACACACATGACCCAAGTATTGCATTTTCCTCTCTTTGATTATTATTAGTAATTATTTTTGTTTACACATGCGACGAAGTACCTCATTATTAGTAACTCTTTGTACCCTTGGAATTCTTAACATTCGTCTGTATATATACATCTCAAAGGTATCTATTCTTTTTTCTATTTCAGAGTCCATTGTCCAACTTTCACAGCCATACAGTAAGACAGAAGAAACGTAACATCTGATCATTCGGATTCTAAGCTGCAGACTAAGGTCTGATCTTGTAAAGAAAGACAAATGAATAACTGCATAGTTTTCACTGGCCGAGAAATATGGGAAACCTCGGAAAAACTAAGCCCATTTGAAATTCACCATAAAAACTTATTTTCTTTAAATTTAGCTGGAATAGTTGGAATTTTCATCCCCCACCCGGAAATCTCGGAAAATCACGGAAAATCAACATTTTTTCATTTTATATCAATGATGTAATAATACTTATATATTATATGATTTTATAAATTAAATTTCAGGTAATTTTTTACACGTTATATTATTATATTCCTTTTATCAATTATAATTATTTACCACTTTGATGATCTATATGTTTATATATCTGTATAGGTATCTGTGCAGTACGAGGACGGTAAATACATTTATTTATGTTTTTAGAATAATTGTTGTTTTTATTTAAACATGTTACATTTAGCATTTTAGCAACATGTATGTTACATTATAACATATATTACATATATTTACTTCCGGGTTATAAAATTACGTTTTACAACCCGGAAATTTACATCTAGAAGCGAAGTCTTATCCATCATGTTCCGTTAAATGATCCATTCCGTCCAACATACTTTAGTAATTGGTCTTAATTCGAAATTTTGTGGGGTTGAAGGACACAATGAGTTTGGAGGATTATATAGTGTGATGGAAGGACGACCCATTTTTCTTGGTACTATTTTTCAGCCAAAATTAAAGCTTCCGCAATATAATTACGAAAGTGCAATAAGTGCATGATTGCTTTTTTTGAATAACCTAATTGAGTTTTTTGAGTTTTGAGCTATTTTTATATCTTAACCAAGCTTTTACAGAGGTTAAGTCTATAGCGTCGTGATATTTCTTCGTGAATCTGTACAAAAATGCGTCTTTTTTTATTTATTGCGTATACGTCCATAACTGTTAATTTGTATCCGTGGAGGCACATATATTTACTTTAATTAATCTTTAACTTATAGATTCCCAAGTTGTTATTAACTTTCTTATTCTTCTGTAAATCATCAAAGAAATTTTCTATTAAGCTCTGGTATTCCTCTGTAGAAATGGTCGTATTTTGCTAAATTTTCAGAGCTTGTTCCCTTCGTTTCTGTCTCAGTAATAACTGTTATATTCATTTTGAGTTCTGTTAATTGATGTAAGAGTTCTCTAAATTTTTTTAATATACCTGGAACGTTCCATGAACTAAAAATCGTGTCGTTTTTCGAAGCTTATGTTGTCTTTGTTGTTCCATTCGATCGAGGCGTGTGATTGGGATTTTTAACATTTTTTTACAAGTGTAACCGTTTCAAAAGTTTTAAAATATTTATTGTTATAATTTCGAGTAAATATTCAACATAATTTTGCTCACGCCATCTATCCGCCGGTCACAAAAACATCTAACCTACCCCAAGAATCAAACTGTAGTCCCAATGGTTCTGACCTTGGTCGTCTTAAAATTGGAGCGTTCGTAAAATCTTCGCCATTCATCTCCCTTTCTCTCTTTGCACGTACAACAAACAGGACGAAATTTTTTGAGTATGCTCTTAACGAGGTAAGCCGAAAAATTCATTTTCTCTTATATATTTTCAAATCAATATTTATTTAAGACCTCTACCGGGAGCCCTAATAGTTGCTAGAACTATGTTTATTGGCCGGAGGTTAGGATTGCCTTAGCTGTGATTTATGGTATTGTTCTGAAACCAACAATTCGAAGAATATTCCGTTTGCTTAGCCGCCCAATCCTATATCTTTGTATTATGAATATTATGTTTCTGCTGCACGTTTCTGTTAGCCTGAGAGGGTAAAAAATTATATCCTTTCTAAATGCTGCCCAAGCATTTCGATAATTCGGTTGTATATATATATATATATATATATATATATATATATATATATACATATATATATATATATATATATATATATATATATATATATATATATATATATATATATATATATATATATATCGGTTTCAAAACGTCTTGCGTCGTTATCCGATGCCTAATTTCCACGAATTTCTATCATTCCATTGTTCTTCGGTCAAATCTCGGGAGCTCATTGCCTTTATTATTCCCTCCTTCCATGTTCTTTTTGGTCTTCCTCGTTTCTTACGATTTGGTGGTATCCATTTCATGGCGATTTTTGGTAGTCTTGTTTCTGGCATTCTTTGAACATGGCCATACCATATAAGTTGTTTCCTTTCTATGTCTGTTGTCAGTGATCCATCTACCCCCATCCGATTCCTTATTTCATCGTTTCTAATTCTGTCTGCCCTAGATATTCGAAGTGATGGTCTAAATACATCCATTTCTGTTGCTTCGAGTTTTCTTTTATTGCTTTCTGTTAGTCTCCATGCCTCTGTACCATAGGTTAAGCTGGTTTTTATGAGAGATTCATATATATTGTAATTTCGTCTTTTACCAATTTCTGAGCTCCAAAGGACTCCGTTAAGGCATCCAATAGTTCTACGGGCCTGGGTTATTCGTTTTCTAATTTCCTTATTGTCTGTGCCTGTGATGTCGAAATCAATTCCTAGGTAGGTATATTCAGTGCAGAATGCAATTTCGGTTGTGTCCATCTGAATGTTGGATAGTTCTGCGCCTATTGGTAGATATTTTGTTTTTTGTGTATTGAGTTCTAAACCCCACTTTTTGTATTCTTTCTGTAATTTTCTAGCTATATATATCAGGTCTTCTTTATCGTTGGCTATAAGGACTTGATCGTCTGCAAACTGTAGGGTACATAGGCAAGTTTCTCCCAGGTCAATGCCCATTCCTCTGCACTTTCTCTTCACTGATACAGTGCTTTCGCCACGTAGATTTTAAACAATGTGGGGGATATGCAACACCCCTGCCAGAGTCCCTTGTTTACAGGAAATTTGTTTGAAAGTCTATTTCCAATTTTTATTCCCGACGTTGATCCTTCATAAAGCTGTTTAAGGGCGTTAATTACTGTGTGGTTAATGTTTGTTTCCTGCAAAACTTTCCATAGCTTTTTAGCGGGTACAGTATCATAGGTCTTCTGAAGGTCTATAAACATAAGGTGGGTTTCTTGGTTGGTACTTGATCTTCGAGCAAGGACGCCATTAAGGAATGGCGAAGAAAAAAAATTTCCTAGACGGATTGTGGTATCTACCGCTAACGGGTTCCGTCCAGCCAGACTTTTGTTCCACGGTTGGTATTTTATTTTCCACCTACTCTCCGACAAATTCCAGTGAGAACTTTCTCTTATCTGCCACATGGATTTTAGAGGGAGGTACAACAATATCTCGCAGAATATGGCTATTTGCCTACAAGATCGAAGCCAAGTAAGTCAACTGTCAAATTGGTATTGGCATCCAGCGACAATTTATAAACATTAACATATTTTGTATAATTTCTAAAATTAATATCTTTATAAAAATATCAAAAAAAGTATAGTGTTAAAATGTTTTAGCAGTAATGCAATATCTCTGAAATTCCGACACTATTTTATCACTTTCTTTGTTTATGGGACATTTATCGACTGATCCTTTTATTGCAAATTATATATCAATAATATCCTTCGCTAAATTATATGAGCGGACCAAAGCGTTGAGTAATTTATAAGTCATGCAACTAGACACAAAGATAATGTTGACATTTATGGTTAAGTGAAGTAAACATTAGGCGTTTACACAACATTGTTGTTTACGATGTCCATGTCCGGGCCAATCAATCGATATTTTATTTCTGTATTGTGGCTCGACATGGAATCGACATGCTTCAATAATGGATACCTACAGGATTGTACTTCACCTCGAATCGTTGTTTCACAACTCCAAAGGGAAGTGTATTTAATTGTTTGCTGTGGTCTAGTATGACATGTAAAATAGACAGTGAATGAAAATGTGACATAATAATAATTGTACTAAGCATGCAAACCATGGCCCATACTTTTGATTTTTCTTAATAGTAAAATAACTTGCTAATATTTTGATTCTGGTTTTAAAAAGGGTTTTTAATGAAAGATATATTTATATATTGTTATGAAGCTATTTTCTTGTGCCATTTTAAAGTAATTACTATTTAAATGGGAATAAGCCACAATTAAAGATTAAAGTATGTTTATTGACGTTACAATTTCCACTTCGGAAATCGTTCTCAAGATACAAACATTAGTGATCAAATTAATTAGAAAATCTAATCTAAAACCAATTCCCAGCAAACCAGACAACACAAGTTTTTATGCACGCTGTAGATGATGATCAAAAAATATTTATTTAGAAGAGCTTACAGTTGCTTTGTAGCATAAGGAACAAGACATGCATATATGTATTTATATTTTTATAATAATGAACACAAATAAGAGAAACTAAAAGTTAGTTACCGTATGATACGTACTAAAGCAGGGCGGCACACAAACTCCCACATAGAGATCAGACAGTGGTACCTTGATACGCGCTTTAACTTCTTTCCCGATACATCATTCGCCTTACTGCACACAACACACACTCTATTTAGATGAGCTTTTTTTCCTGGGAAAAGTTGACCGGTAAGTCTAGATGCGTTCCTATCCATCTGGTTTTCTTGTACAGCACAAAAGCATTCCCCTCAGCATGTTTAAGAAGGTGGAAGAATATTTTTTTTATAATACCTATTTCCACGCTTCCTAGTTACAGGGTAATCAGGCATATTCGAGAAGGTGGAAGTATTTTTTTTGTAAAACCTATTTCCTATCACCTATAGTATTGTTGTAGTCTTGAACAATCCTTATCTTTATCTCCTTTCCTCGCCTTTTTTTAGAAACCATTTCGGCATTATGTAGCGTTGCAGGCACACAAACCCCGCATTTATCCTTCCACTTCATTACTATTGCCTTTCTTTTTTGAAACGTGATAATTTTATATTTCTTAAGTTTGTTCTTCGTTTCTGGTGGTAGAGCCTTTCGTTGTATTCTAATAGTACCATACGTATCTGTGCAAACTGCTATAAAAGGTCAGTTAGTTCAGGGGATATATAAAAGTTGTCTATAGTCAAACAGTGACCTTTCGACAGTTAAGGTTTCATTATCATTATAACAATACGTGTTGACACTGAAAGATCTTTATATTGTTCGTCAAACTTTGTATCCTTTCCCGTGTAAATTATGCCAAATATATCCGGAGGGATTCACACAGTATAAAGCTCTTTATAACAAGTCGTGCCCTTTTTGTTTAGAATGTATAAAACCATCCGAGTCTGCCTTTGTAGGGAAGTAAGCTCTCGTCAATTATTACATACCTACACAAACTTGTAGTATTTCAGACTTAAAACTAAAGTGATTGGAATTATTAATTTTTAAAGCCACTGTTTGAGGCTCACTAATCATCGCTTAATTACTTATCGGTCTTCGTATATGACTCTTACTTTACCTAATAAAAGATTAAAAAATATTTTACAGTTACTGTACAAAACTTTAAAACATCTGATCCGATACTGCACACCAACACTCCCCGCTTTTCACAATAAATATTGCCGTAGGTGTATCGACTTTTGTTTTGCAAAATTGATGAGTCTGTTCGTAATTAGAGAGCATTGTTGAGGTATTAACGTTATAACATTAGCAACACGACGGATACAGAAACCGACTTAGTCTAATATACCGAGCTTGTCTATATACAATAACAATAATATATTCATAATAGGCTTAACGCTGAAATTTAATCCGTGTCATCTTGAAATAGGATTGACAATGCGCTTACTGAATACGGGTGGAATATAAACAAAATAAATATTTCTAACAAATGAACTACTAGTAAAAACAGAAATATTGTTAATTTTAAGAATTCGTTGGGCTTCGGGCTAGCTGTGGTCTAAAATAGCTGGTTTCTGTTGTTTTTGTATACGGCACCAAAAACCGTATTAACTCTTTTCATCCCGTTGGAAATCTTTGGACATCATCTCTTGCGTTTAAATGTTTTGGATGTTTTTCAATTTCTATTAGTACTTTGATTATACGTTTCGTTTTATTTTCAATGTAAGCTAGCATTATTGTTTGGTTCAGGTTTATTGTGTGTACTGTGTCTTTGTTTTTGAAGATGGGAATAGGGTTGAATTTATATTTTGGGAAAATATTTTGTTTTTTCGCAGGACTCTGCTGATTTTGCTGATTCTCTTCATCGTGACTTCTTAACGTGATATATTAATACGCTCGTAAGGTTAATACGAAGTGA
The DNA here is from genome assembly GCA_918026665.1 of Diabrotica balteata. Taxonomy (NCBI): domain Eukaryota; kingdom Metazoa; phylum Arthropoda; class Insecta; order Coleoptera; family Chrysomelidae; genus Diabrotica; species Diabrotica balteata. The sequence continues at coordinate 36,462,181 of OU898281.1, read as the reverse complement.
TATCTTTTATACGCTCCACAGAAAGGCTTGTATTCTAAACCTAAGTGTGTGCTTTCTCTGCGTATGGTTGTATCTAGTAAGCCAGAAATTTTGCCAGTGGTTGTAATGGCGATCTTGTAACAGTTTCAAAATTTTATTATTATGATTTCTAGTAAATATTCAAATTAATGTTGCTCGCGCCATCTATTCGCGAAGTGCATTTAAAATACCTCAAGGATCTCTCTTTTCTGTATCTGAACGCCCAGCAAGCAGGACGAAATTTTGTTTGAGTGGTGTCTTCACGAGGTAAGCCGAATAATTTCTTTTTTCTTTTATATTTCAAATAAATATTTAGTTTCAACCTCAACACCCCCTCGACTCCCTGAGGATGTCGAGGTATAAGTTATTGGTGAGGTATTACAAAAGTGCCTTTTGTGTAATATCCTGTTTGCTTTGCCACTCCCATCCTATAGATTTTTATGGTGCATATTACGTTTCTGCTGCCGATAGATTTACAGTTCTACAATCTCAGATTAAGTACTTAGTTGCTAAAAATTATGCCCTTTTTACAAGTCACACAAGCATTTAGATAATTCAGGTTGTACCAATATTATATTTTTTTATTAAACAGTGAAGATTATCTATGAACTAAATAACAGTGATGTGAATATTATTGGTCTTTTAATTACATAAATATCTACATAATATATAAATATCTTCTATGTAATAGAATTTTTTTATTGGAACGAATTTCGAAATTTGGAATAAAGTATGATTTTATTTCTATATAAGAATTTCTGATTCATAATCTAATGCCAAGATATAAAATGTTTGTTATTTTACTAAATGATTTTGTAACGATGAGTCCAAGCCATCACCGTTAAACCAGCGTGCGCGCGAACCAACCCATGAAGTAGGAGCGTATCGACAGTAGAAAGGGTAAAACTTCGCTATATAAACCGCAACATTTCCTCATAGAAGAGAACCTTCAGTCAACACCTGTTGAGGTTGGGAGGACTCTAAATGCTGACTGGGTTGCCTCCTTCTTGTCCAGTCCTGTTGGAGTTTTCCGGTCGGCTTCTACATTGGCAGTTATTGGAAGTTGTTCCTCGGGTTCCGCAATGGCTGCAGAAGAGTACAGCGATAGCTCTGCAGTTTCTTCTATTGTGGCCTCTGCGGCCGCATCTCCAACAACAAGTCTGTCTGTCGAAATTCTGTATTTTGTTATTACGACTATTTGCCTGTGTCCAGTCACACCTTGTATTGTTTCTGTTATATATTTCTTTTTGGACCATATCATATTCTTCCGCTAGTCTGATGATGTCCTGTGTTGACGATACGTCTTGCCTCTTTATATACAACTTGTATTTCGGGTTCATATTGGTGTATATCCTGTTTAGTTCTTCTTGGTGATTGAATTCACCATGTCTTCTGATCATTGTTTGAATATCAATGATGTAGTCTTTTACACCTTCGTTGTTTCATTGGAGTCGGTTCCGGATTTGAGCTTCCAGAGATTGCGTGAGAACGGAGGAAACGAAGAAATTGCGGAAATCTTGTTCGAAGTCTTTTAATTCGTCCCAATATTTATTATTGTTTCTGTACCATAGTAATGCTTTCCCGTTTAATGTTTCTGGTAGAGCTTGTAAGACGTGGGTGTCTTGTAGGCCGTAAGCTGTCTGGAGTTCTTTCAACCGTTCTATGAATTCTATTGGGTCGCTTGAACCGTCAAAGTGTAACCTCCATTTGCGTACTATTTCCATCTTTCTTTGTCTGTCTTCCATCTGGTTTTCTTCTATTTCCTCTGGGTTTTGGCCTTTTTGAGTTGGTGCCTTGATGATCGCAACTAATCTCGCTCTTAGCTCGCTGAAATTCCCTTCCGTCGACTGTTCTCTGTTTGTTAATTCGGCTATAAGTTCGTCTTTCTTTAATAGGTACACCCAACTAACCTTCGACGTTTCCGGAGCGTCTGTCATTTTTGAACTGTGAATCACCCTGTATTTGAACAAAATTTGAGATGTAGTACTGTCTCATGAAAATAAAAGTCGGAATTCGGTCGGTATTATTGTTTAAAACGAATTTTTCTGCTCGGGCGCCATTTGTGACGTCCTCTCGTAGGAGTCACTATCCAGGTAGCTTCTGGACAGTCAGAGACAGAGTTCAAGATACAAATAAAACTTTATTGTCTTCCTTAAATAAAATTGACAAAAATCTTATGTACATATTTACAATTTAGTTTAGTCTTCTCAGTACCTGGCCTATTTATTCAAATTAAGTTTGACCTTGTCGTATGAAATTAGTCTTATCGACAAGCGAGTGTGTTTTTGAAATTTTACGTGAACGTTGTAATAACAGCATACGATAGGTACAAAGAAAAGAAAGGAACTCAATACGTCCCTTAAGTGATTCGGGTTAATAGGACACTCCTCGACAGTCTCAACACGACTGCTTCGGAGTACGGGTAATGGAGAGCTCAACACGCTCTCTGGGTAACGGCGGTATGGAACAACTTGTGAACTCAACACGTCCACAAGTCGGGGTAGGGAAGAAGAGAACCTTCAGTCAACACCTGTCGATTCTGCCTCTATGAGGAAAATTTGCGGTTTATATAGCGAAGTTTTGCCCTTTCTACTGTCGATACGCTCCTACTTCATGGGTTGGTTCGCGCGCACGCTGGTTTAACGGTGATGGCTTGGACTCATCGTTACAATTTTAAGTTTAGTTTCGTATAAGCACTTCGCATTTGTAATTTAATACCTAAACAAATACTATTAATTTCTTTTCCGGGATGAGGTAATTTTCCTAAAATCCTTTAATAACTTTTTCTTCGTTACAAATAATAAAGGTTAGCTTTGTTTTAAAGTTTTCATTTTATTTATTTGTCTGATCTCGTGTCCTTATGAGGGTAAACTATTATAGAATGAAAAAAAAAGGTTAGTCTTCGTAAATGGGTATATTTATTTAAAAACCCTTAAAAGGGCCACATCGAAAAAACAAACGTTTTCGGACTAAACAGTCCATCATCAGGTGTAAATTTTAAAATTGCCTAAAATAAGTATAAAGCATTTAGTTAAAACAAACGTGGTTATGAAATTTTGACTATGGTTAAAAAGCAAAAAATGGCTATACTTACTAGGTTAAAATACCTGAGCCACCAAAATACATGGGTAAAAACCCTTTAAATTACATATAGTTGTAAAAGATTATACATCATGTTGTTAAAAAACTGTTATGTTCAGTATTAAATTAAATATGACTTCAGGTAACATACATGGCTGAATTGAGTTCCAGAGCCGGAGAGTAAACCTCTTCACACGGAGAACAGCTGGTAACTGATTGACAATATACCTATGAACGGTGTCAAAAGTCTTCAACTATTTTAAGGGTTTCCTCTCGGTTGTTGTAAGATGACCATTTCTATCTTTAATCTTTATTATCTGCCTTGTCCCCGTTCGTAGTCTTTTTCTCAATACTTTCATACTTCTATTGTTCTCAATGGTATGTTCGATTTGTTCTTGGTTGTATTTTCGAGTGTATTGTCTAACAACTATGGATATTTCTTTATTTAATTTTTGTAGTTCGTCGGCTTTAGTTTCCGTCGCTTCTAATTTCTCTTCTTTTCTGCGTTAGTTGCCTGGTATTTCGGCTAATCTTCTCTTCTTTTTTAGTTCTAGGACAGAATTTGTTTTGACTTCCTACTAAGGCATTTAATAATTTATTCTTTAAGTCGTTTATATTATTTTCTGTCTTAGGACAACTAAGTATTTCGGAAATATCTTGCTGGAAACTATCAACATCTGATGGTTTTATGCATGATTATTGTTTGTTCTTCTTTTTAAACATCTTATACCCCTCCTTATTTAGGCTTATTTTTATTTTTTTTAGTAGAGAGAATAGCAACACTGAAGTGAAACTGGACAGGTCACATGACTCGAATGACAGATAACAGATCGACAAAGTGAATAATGAAATTGATATTTTTTTTTAGTATTTAGTAAAATTTAGTAAATGTTTTAGTAAAACTTTAGAATATATTTAATGCCATCTATAATCATAGGTAATTAGCTTATATAAATAAAAGTAATTTATTTTACTACAACATTTTTCGAGCAATATTTTAAATTTTAATCCATCTCTGTTTGGCTATAATTACGTAAGTGAATTTTCAATGGTCTTGGTTGCATGTCAGCTACAGAGTATGTGGCTATGTGGAGTTTAAACTCAGTTTAACTATCTACATCAAAGCTAAGTCAATAGGGCAATTCAATTACCTGCCTATCTATTATCCAAAATAGCTGACAATCAAGAAGGTGTTTGCTTTCCAGAATTTACATAAACTAAACTCAATTGGGTTATCAAATTAAATTGTTGCTGGTAATATGTAAGATTAAATAAACTTTAAAAACATTTTTTTCTTCCACTTTTTGACACATGCCGTCATCAATTTTTTTCTATTTCATTCATTACAATAATGTTATATCTAGAGAACCAAATAAAAAAATCGTAATTCGAGCAAGCATTTGATTAAGCCTTCCTTCTTTTGGATAGTAAGTCACTTCCACAAAAGGTATTTAAAATATAATCTAACTTTTTAAAAATAATCTATTTCCTTTAGAACACAAATTTAAAGAAAAGAAAAAATATGAAACACGTTTAAGCCTTTTTGCTTACGTCCATAACACATACAGGAGATCTATTTGTCATGAATGTAATAAAACTTATAAACAAGGTCATTCAGAATTAAACCTTATTTGTCTGTGTATAGTCGATAGCGGCGTGTACTTGTTAATTCGACTGTCGGCTCAATCCTAAAAAACAAGGACAAAATTTTAAAAGCCTTTAATGAGAAGGAAGAAATGTTAAAAAGATTAGAAAGTGCATTCGTGGTGATGTAGATTCAGCTCTACTCAAAGGGTTCAAGCAGTGTCGCAGCTCTGATATTCCTGTGTCCGCGCCACTTTTAAAGGAGAAAGCTACAGAGTTCGGAAAACTGTTGGGTGAAGATTTCACATGCTCTATTCAAAATTCATTTTGCGAAATTTGTTGGAAAAGCAAAATGTGTGGACGAGAGCGTGACAGGTGATTGATTACAAAACACATGGCCACAACTAAGGCAAGCATAAAAGGATGAAGATATTTTAAATGGCAATGAACCTGGTATAATAGTTTTAGCCCTTATGTTAAACATAGTCATTAACCATATATATATATATATATATAATATATATATATATATATATATATATATATATATATATATATATCCGTACCTCGGAGGTAAAGGACACTATGTCCATTTTCTTACTTTCTCAGGAGAGCAGTTTTAACATTTTTTAAATTTTTAATCAGTAAATACTCAAATGTTTCTTATATTTAACCAAGATTAATATATTATTATTGTGGTGTGTATAATCGTTTTTCCTTCCATGAAGTGTTATGTACCTGAAGTTTACCGTTCATTTTATTATTATTATTTTTAATGTGTAGTTGGACATAGTGTTGTTTACCTCTAATACCTTTTTTACATAATGTGACAATGCATGTTAAGGTCTCTACGAAATAAACAATACAAATACACTAAACAGCCTATACTATTATTTTATTAGAGGTAAATATTATAATGTTATAGTAATTAAATTAAGAAAAGTTAAGTAACGTAAAATTATAGACGACAAGTTTCAAAATTGTTAAAGAGGCTCCATATCATCTTCATCTTCTTGTGGGTAATCGTTTGTGGCTACATCGCTATGTGTTAAATTTTGATAAAGTGCATGACAAACTGACGGAAAAAGGCAGTAAGGTAATGGAGTCATTAAACTTTTATTTTCTGATTGGTAATTGGTTTACTGATACTTGATTTAATTGAGCTGGAAAAGTTACTTGCTGTCTTCGATACCTCATGAAGTCTACTTCATACATATTTTGATTATTGAAATCGGTCTTATAAAAGAGCTTCCCAATGTGTTCTTGTGGGACTTGTAGGAGTCAACACATGTTGACAGTTTATAAACATTCTTTTTTCTACTTACAAAAGGATGATTAAGTGACAATTTCTTATCGAACAGCGTTTTGTAGTTTTTAAAATCTGCAAGTTCCATATTGTGCACTGTGTATTTACCTGATGTTTGCCTAACTAGCTATTGCCAGTTCCATGATGTTAAAATGGCCAAATTGGAGAGTTTCTTTTTGTTTCTCTCGATTAAAGCATAAACACTGTCTGCTTCCATATGTGTGTGCCCTTTCAGTAAAAACTTTTGAGTGATCGTCTTTATTTGAAGGTATGTACGCAGTATCCAAAAATAGCGCTTTATAACACTTATATTTTTATTTTGTCCATAGCAGTTATCGATCCAAAGACTGATGTCCTTTACTTGACTACCTGGAATTGTATTGTCAGTCCATTTCAAAATTCACGAGGCAATTTTATTTGCACCTCGGAACCCTTTCGATTCGTCCCACATCATACATTGTACAGAAGAATCACTGCTTCTACAAAAGCTTCCTTTTGTAGAAACTAATCCAATTGTTTGTTAGTGGTGAAAGCAAACATTTTTACAAATCACCAGATAGTACTTTGTGTTTTGGTGACTCTTTAGCCATTAAAAAGTCCAATTGTTGTAAGTTATACCGAGTTTTAAATTTAATTAGGTGAGTATCATGATTAGCCTGTACACTGGTTAGTTCATCTGCAGTAAGATTATTTTTCAATTGAGCTGTGAATGTACTGCATGTATCGCAAGTGTCTATTTCGAGTTTCCAAGTTTTCAAACGAAAACTTGGAAATCTTTATTAAAAATATCTGCGTCGAATTACTTTTTTACTCTGAGCTTTGGATCTACATGTCTTTCATTGCATTAATCAAAGTACACTTGATATAACTTTTCTATCGTAAGTTCTGTGCCAAGATAATCTCTCTTACTCCTTTCTCTGGAATAATGAATCACGCACTTTGGGAATGATTTAATATGTTGATGTATACTATTTATGGTTTCGGTAGGAGTTTTACTGATTAGCGTGTGTCTACCTCTTTGATCAGCTTTTATTAAACCTCCTGGCTCAATTTTTTTCAACATATTTACTACTACTAAATTAGATATACAAAGTGTGTTTGAAAAAATAACCTTGCACATCCTCAATCGCTGATTGTTCACTATAAAATGGTAGTGTAGTGTATTATTTTTAGATTTGGTAGAATTTAGGTCTTTTTTTTGTAAATTGAAGAGTAGGTTGGATGTCGACACATGAGAAGATAAATTGCTTTTTAACATCTAAAACGTTTGTCTCAGTCCAGTACGAGTTGAATTTTTTTTTTCGTATTCTGGCAATCGTTTAGAGCATTTCATGCGACACATGCAAGGAAGCTTTAACATTTTTGTAGGTATGTTTTTGCCTTTTTTACTGAGATACTCTTTCCCACCAGCTATTTTTGATTTGCGAACATTACAGACCCAATTTTGTTCATTTACTACACGTTTTTTGCCTTTTTGTTTGCACTTAGTTACATTTTGTACCTTTCTTTTAACACTTTTCTTTTCTTCTAAAATAACTTCATTATGTTTATTGGAATTGCCTGCATCACTGCTTAGGAATAAATCGTCCTTAAGAAGATTTTTTGTTATTGCCACACTAGTCGTAGGAGTAATAATAGCTCTCTCTTTTACCTTTGTTTTCGCTGGTTTACTTATACGTCTCATATTATTGTCGTCTGATTCTGAGCTTAGAGGCTCATAGCTTATATCAATATCCGAATTATCATCTCCAAACAAATTATCATCTTCGTCCACTTCCTTACCATTACCTTGGAAGTTACTGTAGTGACCAGGTGGTTCTAAAAAAAATCCAGCCTTGTAATAATAATTATAGACTAATTTTATAGGCCTATAATTGGCCAACACAAAAATAATTCTTATAACCAAAGACCGGAATTTACTGAGCAATTTCCGTTACTTTCATTAAAAAAATATAAATCTGGCAACATCTGTTTACCCTAATCTGTTGGTATCAACAACAACAATAATTTTTGGGGTACCGGTTACGCCTAACGGTAAATAAATTTTACCCAATCTCTTGTAGTATTTTGTTCATACGAGTATATATTGATAATTGCTTGGTAAATTCCTGTCTATGCCTAAAACACAATAACATAAATGGCAATGCATGTTACATAAATAACTGACAACAATCATACCATATTATGGTCATTTAAAAAAACAGACGAAATTCTTTATTAGTAACAAGAACATACTAACTGATACTTCTATTTTAACGGTAGATAGAAAAAATGTATGTACAGTTTGAAATTCTGAGCCCTATACAAAATAATATACAATACTAAATATCTGAGGTTAGAAAAATACAAAATAACTGTTAAAAAACAATAGCTTACCTGTAAGTGTTGTTTTATTTGGAATATTACATGACAGTAATTGTAATATTATTTTTCCACGAGAGTTCGGATCCATTTTACAATTATTAAACAACGAACTTATTGTAAAACTTTTATCAACCTAGCATAATTGCGATCTAAATAAAAAGGTTTTAATGATTTTAGTTCATGACAATTTCGCCAGGTACAAGGGTACATAACACTATGTCCAGATGGTAAATGACAATACACACATTTACTAGAGGTAAACAACACCAAGTCGACATAGTGTTGTTTACCTCTGACTGGAAGTGGACTTGGTGTCTATTAAAAAGTCGGTAACTTGCCGTAAAATTGTCTCTGGACATAGTATGGTTTACCTATGTGTAGAGCTAGAAAAGTTATATTCAAAAGTGCAATAATCTAAATTTCGATAAAAATGGACATAGTGTCCTTTACCTCCGAGGTACGCATATATATATATATATCCTCCTCCTAAATCCGTTAGCCCTTGTCAGGACGTAGTGACACCCTAAATATTGTTAGTCTGCTGTCTCCATTGACTGCGATCTTATGCCATATGGAGGACGGCTTCATGTAGGGATTTTCCCACCAAACTCTTCATTTGGTCTACCCATCGTATTGGAGATCTTCCTCTTGGTCTTCGGCCTTCTACCTTTCCTTCTACTACCAATAGTTCCATGGTGCCCGTTCTTCTAGCTATGTGGTCAAAGTAAGTTAGGTATGCTTGGTTTACTTTTTTTAGTAGCCTGTCTTTTATATGAAGCTGTTCCAGAATTGACAGGTTGGTTCTATGTTCTGTATTTAATAATTAACTGTTGATATCTTTCCTTGGATTAGGTATCAGAACCTACATATCTTTCCTGATCTCTTTTCGTTTCTAGGGTTTCTTAATTTTCGACTTTGACCCCAAAAGGTTAAGTGGCGCCCTTTTTCTATCTTATCTTATCTTTGGTATCTTTTCTAATACATCTTATCCTGTTATATCTTTACTTATTTCGTCCGTTGGACCCATACCCGGTTCCAAAAGCTAGTTTCGAACCCACGACTCACTCTCCACCAACCATCTGGCTGCTGTTCGAAGTATCTTCATTGGTGACCTTTCTAGCACCATCCAAAAAAGGTTTCCGAGGTTACACTATGCTACATACAGAAATTAAATATAAGCATTCCAATATAAAATGTCACAATCAGTGGTCATATATTACCATTCATCTGATAGAAGAACGCAATCGATAAAAACATCAAGAATCAGCGGATACTTGAGAAACATTGCATGGAAAAGTAAAATTATAAGTTAGAGATCGTCAGAAATTGAGAAAGGTAAATAAAGTTCCGCGAGAAGAATAAAATCTTGGTTAAAATTGCAACAATATAACTACCCATCAGAAAGTTGGGAGCTAATATGTAACTAAATAATTTGGGAGTCGATTATTTAAGGTTTCTCAGGTGTAGCCTTATCGTAAATGTCAATCTAAAAATTAAGTTTCTTCTTCTTCTTCATCTTCCTCTTTATAAGCAATTCTGCTTGTTCATTGGCGGATTAATACCTCTATAGAAGGTTGTAATTCCAACTTTTGCGCGGTCGTCCGATACTTCTTCTGCCGGTTGGTGACTTATCTCTTGCTATTTTATCTACACGAGTCTCCCCATTCTGCTTATGTTGTTATTTCATTCTTTTTTCTATTTAGTGTCCATTCGTTTATACACTGTACGCAGTACTCTCATCTCTGCCGTTTCCAATAGCCTTTGTGTAGTGGCTGTGTCTGATCTTGTTTCTAAGGCATATGTCATTATTGGTCTTACGTTGGCTTTATAAATTCTTGACTTCATCTCAGTGGTAATTTGTTTCGATATATGGTGTTATTAAGGCATCATACCAGTCTATTTGCTTTTTGTACTTGATCTATCACTTCTTTGTCCAGGTGTCCATAGCTTGACAGTGTATTTTCAAGGTATTTTATTTCTACTTCTTGTTCAATATGGATGCCATCAATTGGATGCCAAATGAGAATTTAAAATAAAGAATAAAGATTTGATAGCAGGGTTAGTAAACAGAAGAGTTAAGCGCCAATTATTTTCAGAAGAAAAATAGTAAAACAAAACAGAAAGTTATAAAATGAATAAAATCAACAGAAATTTTAATAAAATAATAATTTGAAGAAAAATAAAAAAATGGAACGTTTATAGCGTTACAAAGCACTTACTTAATTGCTTAATTACTTAATTATCCCACAACCCCTACCTCCATATCATCCTTAGTCTATAATCATGGCTCAGTTTAACACATCGCTTCCAAGATTCGATAAACTTACAACACCCAGGGAACTCATTAAAAAATATTTTAAAGAAATTATATTTACAAATAAATACGATATAGTACTCTACACTGATGCCTCAAAGAAAGATACTCCTCAAAGGAGGAGTAGGCTGTTCTGTTACAACGTCAGTAAGCTTATCACATCATCTTGTATCCCCTCGTTTTGTAGCGTTCATACTGGCGAACTATTTAGCATATTTCAAGCTTTCAAATCCATTTCTTCACCAAATAAACAAGTTGCAATATGCACAAGACTCACTAGCCTCAATACAATCTATCCAAAATATATTCACTGATAATCTTATTGTCCAAAAGATCCTTGATTGTTACCATCTAATAGCTTCCCAAAAAATAACAGTTACATTAATCTGGCTACCATCCCATATTCGTATTACAACTAACGAACTTGCATACAGCCATGCAAAACTTGCCTCAACATCATCTGATAATACGGTTAATATACAAATTAGTAAAGATTTAAAATCTCACATTAAGAAACGAGCAAGAACCCGATGGCAACAACACTGGGACACCAATAACTCAGCATTACATCAAATCCAAGAGTTAGTCGATAGTCCCCTTGATTTGATCTCTGCCGGTATGTCCAGACGAGACGCTTTTGTAACACGAAGACTTCGAATAGGACATACAAGATTAACACATGGATACCTGATGTAATCCAGCAACCGAACCACTTGTGAGACCTGTCAATCAGATCTAACAATTAACCATATTCTCAACGAATGTCATCAATACTCAGCAAAAAGACTATTTTATTGCCTTTAAAAGTGATCTAAAGACCTACTCAGTAACTTGTATCAAATAAGCTTAAGTCTAAAATTCCTCACAGACGTTCAGTTATATTATAAAATATAATTTTAATTGTATTATAATAGTATGTACTCTATAACATATTTTTGTAATTTATTGTAACAGTTTTACATTTGTAACCATTATCGTGTAAGTGGCCTTTGTTGTCCAGCACGATAATTTTCAATAAAAAAAATTACTTAATTTTACAATTAGCTTCTTAAAAAGTTAAAAATTCAACGCTGACTGCCAATAACAGAGGATATAAAATAAAAAAAAATTTGTATCTATGTAGTTTATAGTGATAATTTATTAAGAAATTATTTTATTCTAAAAATTGTCATGCTGCTACTTTAACATCATTTTACACTAATGAATATATAAAAAAATAAATTTTTTACTTTTGCTAAAAATGTATTTCTTAAATATTTTTTGTTTAGCTCTAGACGAAGCTAATTGCATCCTCGTTCGTTATAAATCCAGTTTGAAACTCATTTTTCCTCATTTTTCACTTGAAAATCCCTCTCTAAAAACAGTATATTACTGGAAAAATGTTTCCTGTAATAACGGCACTACGGCCAGACATTCGCGTTGAACTTAAAAGGCCAATTACCATAGAAGGCGCTGTTTCTCGTCTATACTGTTTCAAGTCCCAAAGCGAGGCCTGATACATTAATATTCACACTTTAAAGCGATATTTTTCCTTTTTTGCGAAAATAAATTACCTCTCGTTAAGTTCCCGTTATTCGCTGTATTAGCTTCATTCGTTTTGCTTTTGTCCATATACACATACACAATTTGCTAATGTAGCATCGGTGAAAGTGTAAACGGAAATTTGCTTATTTTAGTGCTCGATTAACGATGCTGTTCGGAGACTAGGTTAATAAAATGTACTACAGGTTTCAATTAGCGTTATTGGAAATTTAAAATGTTATAGCATTATAAAATAAATAATAAATTTATTTATATCGTGAATGTGTTGCTAATGTGAGTTTATTTTAAAAAGGTAAAAAAGAAATAATTAGACTTACTCACAATCAGTTTAATTTTACTACCTCACACGACCGGTTTCGCTTTCTAAAATTTGCAAAGCATCATCAGGTAGGTGGTACAAAGTAAATTAAATGCTGAAATTATAAAAAGCCCATATTAGGGTGCTGTTTTATAAGGATATAGATTAAAAAGTTATAGATCAAAACCATTTTAGTATAATGCCAATATTACATGTCTTTGTTAATTAATATGCATAAATTGCATTAGCAGACAGAGTAACAACCCACAAATTGGTAAGAGAAAAAGTATGTTGAATTGTGATACATTAGAAATAAACAAATTACTACTTACATTCCGGTACAAGAATTATTATATAGTGATTGGTGATTCATAGTTCAAACTTTCCCTTATTACTAATAATAAGTGATCTTCGGTCAATGTTGTAACTGTCTAACAACTTAGGAGGAAGTTTCTTGAGGGGATGGGTGTTAACAGATGATGTAGGAGTAAGGTATATGTTGTTGTTTGTTGAAAGAAAATGTGATGTTTTATATTATTTAAATTATTATAGTTATTTATATTTATTGAAAAAATCCCTTCCAAAAACTAAGGGAGCAAAGAAGTGTGGTGATTTCAGACAGAAGATTAGTTTAATGTCGCATATGTTAAAGTTATTCTTGAAAGTTATTCACCAACGCATTTATAAGAAATGTGAACAGGATATCAGTGATGAACAATTTGGCTTCCGAAATGGATTTGGGACACGGGAAGCATTAACCAGTCTTATTATGCTGCTGCAAAAATGTCGAGACCAAAAAAGGATCTCTTTTTATGTTTTATTGACTATCAAAAGGCCTTCGACAAAGTAAAACATGATAAGCTGATGGATTGCCTTCACAAAAAGGGACTAGACGAGAACGATTTTAAAATTATCCAAACGCTGTATTTTAACCAAACTGCAGCAGTTAGAACAGAAGCCGGTGACACAGAAATATTCAATATCAAGCGAGGTGTAAGACAGGGGTGTGTATTGTCACCACTACTTTTCAATATATATTCGGAAGAAATCTTTGCACGAGCACTAGAGCAATCAAGAGAAGGTGTTAAAATTAACGGCAGAGTTCTAAATAATGTACGACACGCCGACGACACGGTCCTAATTGCAGAGAGCGCACAGGATCTCCAGACACTCTTAGATCGCGTCAGATCGATCGGAGAACAATACGGCCTCAGCATTAACGTCAAGAAAACAAAAACAATGATTGTCTCCAAAACATCCATCCATCCACCCATGGCTTTAAACGTGAATGGTAACATTATCGAAAATGTCGAGAAATTTCGATATCTAGGGTGCTGGATAACGAAAGATATAGATCCAGACATAGAAATAAAATCGGGAATTGAACAAGCAAGAAATGTCTTTTTAAAAATGAAACAAATGTTTACGTCCCAAACACTCAATCTCAAAATCCGATACCGAATGCTGAAATGTTACGTTTACAGCACCTTACTATATGGAATGGAGGCCTGGACCTTCAAAATCAACTCACTCAGGCGTTTGGGAAGTTTTGAAATGTGGTTATTTCGAAGGATGCTGAAAGTCCCCTGGACAGCGCATATGAGCAACGAGCAGGTCCTACACAAGATTGGTACCGACAGAGAACTCTTAAAAATAATGAAAACACGGAAAACCTCATATTTGGGACACATATACAGAAATGAGAAATACCAGCTACTGCAGCTTCTTATAGAGGGGAAGGTAGAAGGAAAACGTGGTCCTGGTAGACGGCAGGCGTCCTGGTTGAAGAACATTCGTGAGTGGACTGGTTTGGATTCTCAATCTTTAATAAGAAAAGCCAAGGACAGAAATGATTTTGCTGAGGTTATCGCCAACCTTCATTGAAGACGGCACCCAAAGAAGAGATATTTATTGAAGAGGATAGTTATATGACGATGAATGAAAGTACTTGTACTGGTTTGTGGGTGTGCATTTTCTTTGACTTGTAATTATAAACTTTTGATTTAAAAGCATTTAATTTCTGCTAGGAAGAGAATTGTGATGTCAAATGTTAAAAAATAATAAATTAAAATACAATTATGGACAAGCAGGACACAATTAACAGGACAAAACAAACATAAAACTTTAAAATAGGGATTTATAGGCACTACATTACTGGCTAGGAGAGGAATTGGACTTTTTGTTGTCTACTAGTATTTTTAAGAGGTAAATTTGACAAGATAGTGTAGGTTAAAGTGTGACAGCTCTTCTTCTATTTCTAAAGTTAACTAAGTTTTTAAAGTTAACAGACCTTAGTTGTTGAACAATTAAAAGAAATTGGAATTGTAAGCCAATGTGTATAATATTGGCATACTTTAACAATCATTTGCTGAATTAAATTTAACTTTAAAATTAAAAAAATTTTAAGTATGATAGTCAAATTAATTGAAATAATTTTAATATAACAAAATTAAAAAATTTTAAAGAACCAGAATCACAAAATAAATTTAAAATGATTGGTAATAGTTAATAATCTAAATGTGTAATAAAAAATACAAATTTTTTTGAAAACATTTTTGAAAACAATTATTGTTGGTGTGGACGAGCACTCTGCAATGGTATAATTTAAATTTATTCATATTAATGACATGAGCCAGACATAAATTTATTTATGTCTGGCTGATTTCTTAGCGGGCTAGCTCATCTATGTCGATTAGTTTAATGATTAATCAAGTTCATTGTTTCACAGAAAAATGAAAATTTTGAATGTGCAAATGAAAGTGAATCTGCGACTTTGAGTTGTCGTGTAGGTCGATGGATGTGTAGTCACGTAGGATGCAACTTATAATTAGTGTTGCCCAAAATCGGTCTTGGTCTTGCAGTCTTGGTCTTGTTTTTGCGTTTTCGCAAGACCAAGACCTTCTTCTTCTTCTTGTAGAGCCTATCCGTTTCGGATATTGGCAACCATCATGGCAATCTGCACTTTGCACACTGCTGCTCTAAAAAGATTTGTGGTTGTTGTGTTGAACCACGTTCGTAGATTTTTCAGCCAGGAAATCCTTCGCCTTCCTGGTCCCCGTTTTCCTTCTACTTTTCCCTGCAAGATTAGTTGCAGCAGTCCATATATTTCGCTGTTCCTCATGATGTGACCGAGGTATTCGATTTTGGCTGTTTTTATTGTGGTTAACAGCTCTTTTTCTTTTTTAATTCTCAACAGAACACTCTCATTAGTAACGTGGTCAGTATACGATAACTTCAGGATGCGTCGATAAAGCCACATTTCAAAAGCCTCAATTTTCTTGCAGGTGGCGTCTGTGAGAGTCCATGACTCAACTCCGTACAACAGTCTAGGAAAGATGTAACATCGTAGTAACCTGATTTTTATGGGCCTTGATAAATCATGACATTTGAATAACTTAGCCATTTTTTGAAATGCAGATCTTGCTTTCTCTATTCTACATTTGATTTCTATGGAATGGTCCCAATTTTCATTGACGTTCGTACCAAGGTAGGTGTAAGTTTTTACTCTTTCTATTTGTTGACCGTTTACACTGATTTGTCCAAATTGCTGTTCCTTCTTAGAGATCATCATGCATTTTGTTTTCTTAGTGTTTAGTGAAAGTCCCTATCTCTGACTGACCTCTGTGATTCTGTTGATTAACTCCTGGAGGGTTTAAGAGCTGTCAGCGAATACTACCGTCTCGTCCGCGTATCTATTGTTATTGATAGATTCTCCGTTGATTCGAATTCCGGCTTCAACATCACCCACTGCTTCTTGAAAGATTTCCTCAGAGTATATGTTAAACAGCAGTGGTGATAGTATAGATCCCTGACGGACGCCACGTTTGATTTTGATATCGTCGGATTCTCCTGCCTCTGTCCCGATAGACGATGTTTGATTCCAGTACAGATTGCTGACAATTCTTAAATCACAGGTGTTTATTCCAATATTCCCCAGTTTTTAGTGTAATTGGAGGTTTCGTATTGTTATCTTTTTTCTTGATCTATATAACTCTGTGTAAAACTCTTCGACTATTCTTAATATTTCATCTCTGTTCGTTGTTTCTTCTCCAGTTCTGTTTCTCAGCTTGTTAATTTCTGTTTTCCCCTTTTGTACGCTCCTCTTCAAAACTTTCATGTTTCATTTCATCAAAACTTTCATATCTTTTCTTATTGCATTTGTGATCGTCTTATTTATTTGATTTATCGCTTCTTTGCTTGTAGTGTTATCTCCTTTCATTTTTCGCCTTAGTTCTATAAGGGTTTTCGTGGGTTGACTCAGTTTTTCATCTTTTTTGCTTATCGAACAATATTTAGTTTGAGCCTGTTGCATTGTGTTGACTATTTGTTTGTTCAATATATTGATGTCTTTTGTTGTATCTTTCAATGAATTACCAATATATTTTTCGAACTCCTGAATGTTAGTTGGTTTTGTCCATTTCTTTGGTTGTTTCTTATTTATCATTTTGAGTCTTTCTTTTTAGGTTGATATCGTTATTTTAGCTCTTACCAACCTATGATCACTGCTTGTACTGAACTGGTTTAGCACATTTGGCTTCTAAAAACTTGGTTATTTCCCTCCATTTTTTTTCGGTCCCTGGCTTTCTCTCTCCAATTTCTCACGCCTGTTTCTGACAAGTTTTGCTTTACTGCCTTTAACCACTTCTTTGGACGTCCTCTTCTTTTTTTCTCCAATTCTCCCTCCTTCAGTATTATTTTAACATTTCGATTCTCTGGCATTCATATAATGTTACCAAGCCATATAGCTTATTGGTTTCGTATTTTTGCCGTAATTGCTGGTTTTCCATACATCCTCATTATTTCTTTATTCGTTCGTCTTCTCCAAATATTCTCTGCCATTTTTATTCATCCGAAGATTTTTCTGAGCATCTTTCTTTCCCAGATCTTTACCTTCTTTTCTTTTCTACCTTCGCAGTTTGGCTGTTCTTGATACATTTTTTGCTTTCAGTAATGAAATTAGTGACCCTTTCGCTCTGCTTCACTTTATTAATCTTTTGTCATTTTGTCTATCTCTTTTTCTTCTTTTCTTGTGTTCGTTATGGTTACTCCTAAATATTCTAATTCTGACACTTTTTCAAAACTATAGACAGTCTCTGCACCTTTCATTTTAATATATTTGTTATTATTTGTTATGTCTCCTCTCATTTCCATATATTGCGTTTTTGTTTGGTTTATTATTAATCCGTATCTTTTCGCTTTTTCTTCAAATTTCTGGAAAACTTTTTCTAAATGTGTTTTTGTTCTCGCTAGTATCACCGCATCATCCGCCTACGCTATGCACTGTTCCCTGCTATTGAAACTAGTCCTATTTGTGCTTATATTTGATCTTTTTGTTATCATATTTTATTATTCTTTTCCTAATAATTTTTGCAAGTATTTTATAGACTACTTTTAATTTTGCTATACCGCTGTAGTTTTCGCACTCCGTTTTGTCTCCTTTTGTATAGATAGTATAAATAAGAGCCCTATTCCATTGTTTCTTCATTTCTTCCTTTTTAAAAATTATAAGTGTCAAGTGAAATATCCTTTCCTTCAATCTTTCGCCACCTTTCTTAAAAGCATCAGCTGGGATACCACTTTCTCCTGCACTTTTGTTATTTTTTTAGGTCTCTTATTATTTCTTTGAGTTAATTCAGAGTTGGTTCCTCGCACTTCCCTTCTTCATCTTATTGCCAATTCTCATTTCCTTCAAGTTTCTCTTCTTGGTCTGTATTTAATAGATCTTCGAAATATTCCGCCCATCTGTTTAACTTTTCTGTTGTTTCACCTAGAAGTAAAGCCTTCTTTGTTTTTGCAATACTGTGGATTATACTTTGTAGTTTCTCTGAATTTCTTAACTTCTTGGTAGAAATTCTTTACCTCCTTGTTTATGTAGACCTCTTCTATGTTTTTCAATTGCTTTTCTACTCCTCTCTTTTCTTTTTGCTGCAAATTCCTTTCACTTCCCTTCTTCTTGCCACATTTTGGGTATGATTGCCAATGTAAAATAGGGTAAAATGCCAATTGATCGCGTTTTGGGTATTTTCTTTATATACACATAATTACTTAATTTTTGTCATTATTTCTATATGATGTCACTTAATAGCTGTTCGAGTTGCTCTTGTAAACACATTCTAAACTTGTATACTAAACCTTTGTGGCAACAGTTGATACTAAAAGTAGAATATATACAGTGTAAAATTACAAAAATAGTTTTATTTCACCGTTTTAAAATTCTTCAAACAAAAGTAACCGTAAAAGTGCACGTATTTATTCTAGTCAGTCCCTTTTGCCTCATAACACTCCGGAACACATCGCAAATAAATCAACTAATAAAAGCTTCCGTAACTTTGACCCAGATCTCCGTGAAAAGCCGGGAAAACCGGGCAGAAACTTTCCTTCTTTCTTGCAATGCTCTCCAAAATATCATTTTAACGGCAGAGTCGGACTTTTTAAACTTTTTCTGTAATAAAGAAATTTGCTAAAAAATCCTCTGCCTGTGATTCTAGGATCGTTTTGTGTCAAAACCACTTGGCCAAAATCTACAGAATTAAAGAAATTACTTACTTTTTTGATTTTATTAGTAATATTATATCAAGTAATTTAATAAAGTTATAAGATTTCTTGTTACCCTCAATTTTTTTTATTTTACTCAGTGATTATTGTAGCTTATCTAATAAGGTTTTTCTAACAGCAACTTTAGAACTTTGTTTTGTTAGTTTCGGAAAAATAATTTATTTTATCTAGCACAAGATATTCTTCACTATGGTTTCTTAAGTGGGTGGCTAAAGATTCTAAACCAAGGCAAAAATTCCAAAAAAATGGTTTTTAAGTTAGTCTTGAATCCTCATCTTCATGAGATCTTTATACTACGATCTCTTAAAGTTTTCATCTTACACTACATATCTACACTGCAACTGTCTGGTTTGTTTAAAGCCATCAAACACATAAATAATAAAAACATTCCTTGTTGTCTAATTCTTTCCAACTTGCTCTGCGCAGTCAAATCTATAAAAAGGACATCTACCCTAAACACCCCATCGAGAAAATGATCAATATCGAACTAATGTAAGTTCAAGAAAACTTCAGAAGAACGAACTACATGTGGATACCATTTTATATAGGCATCGAAGTAAATGAATAATTAGATACTAGTACTTGTAACGCCATCATCAATGATGCATCAGAAACCTAGTTTTGGAGTGCCGCTAGTGATTTAAAAGTTTTTAATTGTAAAAGTTAAAAACATTGCATTAGGTGCGTGGAATTGGGAGTGGGAGAATTTCAGTTCCAAGCTTAGAAACATCAAAAACGACATATCTGCGTGGAAATCTACTGCCAGAAGTAGATCACAAATTATCATCACATTTCTGCGACTTGTACACTGTAGGTATATATTCATCATACGTTTATTGATAATATGTAACTCTTATTCCTAATGCGGAGTATATAGTACATGCACTAGGCTGCTTTTTTAGTTCATTTAGTTTTCTTAAGGAGTTTTATATCAATATGATAGATAGGGAAGACTGGGAAGAACTCTATGAGACTGAGAGTTTGAGCGGAGAACTCTACACTGAGTAGGAATTCACGTAGGACAGACTAGATCGGAAAGTTCTCATGTAGAAACTTATAGATTCATTAATTAAAACCATGTAGCTTTAGAAATCCCTTTTTACTGATTTCTTGCAAAGAAAGACAGAAATTTCGCATCATAGATAGCATCTATTTGGTCTTTGTTAGTATTTAGTGCTGATAAAAGCTTCGAGGATTGAGGTAATCGAATAATCTGATACATCTAGGAACAGTAAACAAGATGAAGTAACAACAAACAGATTTAAGATAATCTTTGGTCTAGATACTTTTTCCGTCTGTTTGTTTTTTAATAAATATTTTCCAACATGTCCTAAAGTTTTTCATTTATCTCTTTTTTGTTATACATTTTTTCTTGCTCCAATCTATCTGCTACATACACACCACTTATAGGGGTTTGAAAGGGTGGGACTGCACAATTACTGGGTTTGAAGGCAGCGTAAGCAAATAAATTTAAACGATTATGAATGGCTACTCTTGTTTTAGTTGGAGAGCTGAGTCGTGGATAAGGATTCCTTTTTTGGGAATATCTGGGAGAACTAACTACGAAAAATAAATCAAAAATACTTACAGAGATGTCCTGGGCAACACTAAACAAGAAGATTCCTAAGCTATTTAAAATTAGGATGCCGTTTAAAAGAATCCTCTTGCCGCTAGAAAGAAAGGTTTAGGTTATTTTAATACTTTTTTTAAACTCCTAGCTTAAACAGAAAAATTACATATTTATTTTTATTGAACATAAAAAGTTATTACAAAAAATACCTAAACTTATCAACAAACATTAAAATGAATCTTCTTACAACAAAAACAAAATTTAAAACTATGGTTATGTACCAAATGTGACAGAGAAAGATGCACTAACTGTTATATGTCAAAATGAATTTCCACATTTTTTGAATTAATAATTAATTACTAAAGATTAATTTTATTTAAAAGAAACTATAATATGACAATGAGCTAAAACATAAACCTTACATTTATTTGTTTACTTTTTAAATTGTTATGAGAGCAAATCTTATTGTATTAACGAATAAATGTATATTTAGAAAAATTTAGCAAAAACTACTCGTTTCATTGGCTAATTATTTCTTTTTAAATTATTGAAAACGTTGATTAAAACAAAAAATACTGTCCCACAAACTTCAAACGATCTAGATTCGACCTATTTTTAAAGCTCTTCTCTTTTCTCTTTTCTCTATTCGGATTGCCGAATATAGGCTTCTCCTAATTCTCTCCATTCATCTCTGTTGTTTGTAAGACGTTTCCACATTGGCTCTGCAGTTCTTTTAATATCGTCGCTCCATCCCATTGGCGGTCTTCCTCGTGGTCTTTTGGCTTCATATGGCCACCAATTCCCGATTTCTTTATTCCATCGGCCATCCGTAAGACGTTCGTTATGTCCAGCTCATTTCCATTTCAGTTTAGCTGGGTTACCCTGGAGGATAACAATTGTGATTCTTCAAAAGTCTGCTGCTTATATTCCACTTAAAACCATGTCTGCTTACTTAGCCCTCAGATGCTATTATCAAATCCCTTGTCACAGAATACAACAGCAAACCAGTGGGTAACATTTTCAGCGTAAGCGGAAATATTCCTGTTTATTTCGTGCGCAAATATCTAGATGGAACAAAGATCAAAGGAAAGAGCAATTTTCTTATTATAAACACTAAAAATGTTTATATTATCAATCTCAGAGACGCAAAAAGATTAAGACTTTTTTTGGTTTTTATGATATAAGGGGTGAAACGAAAATGATACAGCAGGGACGGAGACCCAGGTACCTAAACATCTCCGAAATGAAGCTCTGGCGTACCCTAATTCTAATTCTAGGATTTTTAGCGTAGAGAGTAAGTGTTGCTGTGGATGGGTAAATGCAGTAAGTAACTAAACTTTTGGTCAGAGCTGCTGCGAAAATCAAGAAATACTAGCTCAATAAAATAAAAATAAAATTCAATTAAAAACCTTTATTGCCATAATAACTAATCCCTAAGTACTATTTTCGACGCTACAGCTCTGTTTAACTGTCTTTTGAAACTAGTTGATCAGATTAGGTGGTCAATCAGTCGCTGTTGTTGGTGAAGATATCTTTGGTTTTAGGAAGTCTTTTTTTTAGCCTGCTGGTAGAATATTCTGATCCTCTTCACAGCCACCTCCCTCAGTGGTACGTACTGGAGCCTTACTTGGATGGTTGTATTTGTAATTCTTTTCTGCCTTCGAGATCCCTCGATGGGCCGGCGGTATAATTGGATCTTCTTGACTTGCGATAGAGTGATAGTCCTAAGTATATAAGGTTGGATCATCCCTGATGCCTTTATCTTGATTTCTTATGCATTTCTTATGAAGTTTCTCAAATGAATGTAGAGGCGGAGTTGTATAAAACACTTTGAATTCACAATTTAAAAACAATTCATCACAAAAAGGGTCATTCATCGAGATAAAAAATAGCATATCTCCTAAAATACACTTTCACAAAATTTTATTGCAATCGGTTCAGTGGTGTCGGATTTTAAAGTGAACAACCACCATGGCACGAGATTATAAGGTGATAAAATGCTGTCCTGGGACGTCCTTTTTTGAATTGCTTTTGGTCTCCTATACGTTGGGATTTTTTTCAAACTGTATCATAGGTTTTTTCTTTGTCCAATATGAAAATTTCTATTTTCCTGTTCTTCTATTCCTGGCGAAATCAATTTTGGCATATTTCATGACACGTGCCAGTTGTAGTTCACAATTTCTTCCTTTACTGAATCCAAACTGGTCTTCTTGGATATTCCTTCGACCTTCTGTTTGTTTATAAATTCTATTGAATATTTATGTGGTTTCGATTCCTTTTAGGTTAGGATTCCGGGTTTTTAGCTTTCTTGTCTTCGTCTATTTTTTCTTGGCTTCAGAAGTAGTATAATTTTCGCATGTTTCTTATAGTTCGGAAAGAATGCGTTCTTCAAACATTATCTGTATATGTAGAACAGTTGTACTATTACCTTCTTTGGTAGCTTCTTTAGTGCTATGGTAGAAACCCACCCATTATGTGGGCAGGAGCGGTGGAACAGCGAGTTTCCGAAAGCTTGGCGTAGAGTAGAAACTACGATGTAAAACTAAGGCCTTGCTTAATCGCTACTATGTTAATTGAGTTGTCTGAGATGCAGACTAGAAGTATTAGGCGACACAGCCCTCTCCTGGTATATAGGGGTTCCACTGGAAGTGACCATCGAATATTGTAGAACACAAATGGACAAGAAATAAATAAAGCAAACAAACAAAAGGAACAACTCAGCCATTAAATATGGAACTATCAACTTACAGATCATATTTCCACAGATGAAGGAGTACTACTGAAAAATCTAACCTCGATGAAGCTTAACAAAGACGGAAATAGGTCCGTCCAGCCAGCATTAACAGTTCAGTGAGGCAAAGAATTAATTACATGTTAAAACAAGTCCTTTACCTACAAGGAGGCTGACTGCAGACATTAAAGCCTATTTGAAAACTGCACTCATAGATGTTAGATATACACAAAAAATTGTTCACGTTATAGTCTGGAAAGGTCAAACGACGCGTTTAAAATCTACAATCTACGTCTGCTTCGTATTTAGATTTATTTTATTTTAGATTTTTATTATTTATTGTATTTTATATTATATTATTTACAGATTTATAGCAAAAATATATTTTAAAATACAAAAAATGTAACTCAAACTCCCTGTAAGTTCGATCCTGGCAACCATTTGAATTTTATTTGCAGTGAACTCTCGACTTTTACAGTTTATGGACAAGGCTCAAACGACAAAAAAGAAGACAACAATGGAAAAGAACATCGCTCGATAAGGAATGTCAGCATATTACGGTTTCTTTTCCTTTATTAGATAGAAATGAAAAAAGCAGACGATAGCGGTACAAAAAATAAATGTGGACCCTAGAGACTGGCGTATAGCGTTACTCCCAGAAAACAAATGATGAAGAAGATTATTGGAGAATATATTTTCATTGTTGGAATGTCTGCTGAATTCATTTGTTTGCTTTGTTTTGCTTGTATAGTGATTTTGTTGACGCAGCAATAAAATGGCTCCATCAGTTGAGTTACTAAAATAACAAAACATTTAATAAGACAAATAAAAGATATTTTAATTATTGCTTTTTTAAAAACTATATATCAAGCTCTAAGATCAAGACTGCAAAGTATGTTCTTCATTTTTACAAAATCAGCTCGTGTTTTTCCTACTCGGCATTTAATTTCTGCGGTTGAATCCTCACTGTTATCATTGATATTACTGCCGAGATACATGAGTTTATCTACTCTATCCAGTGCTGCGACTTATATACAGTCATCCTGTATATAATTTTGTTTACTGACTATCATATATTTAGTTTTCTAATAAGTATAATTCTAGAAAAAAAATAATTCTTTAATTAAGAATGGAAACTTGGATATGACGGCAAAGTGTACCAGCAACACAATTTGACTAAAAACAAAGCTCTGGTACGACGAATGCAGTCGTTCGTCTCACTTCTTCTTCTTGTAGTTTCTTCTCCTATTGGAGGTTGGCTATCATCACAGCTATATGTACCTTATTGGCAGCTGCTCTGAAAAGATCTACTGAGCTGGAACTATACCACTCTCTTAGATTTCTTAGCCAGGAAATTCTTATGGATCTTTTACCCTTGATTTTACCTTGCCTTATAAGCGTTAATATCTCCTATTTCGCACCTCTGGTAATGTGGCCTAAAAATATTTCAACTAGCCTTCTTAACATTTCTGCATTTATAACTCGTTGGGTCCATGGTATTTTCAAAATCCATCTATAGCACCACATCTCAAATGATTCCAACTTCTTTATATTATCGCAGCTTTCAATTCCATACAACAAAGTCGAGAACATATACATCTTAATTATCTCTTATTCTTAGCTCCAGAGGAAGGTCTCGTTTAACAAACAATGTTTTCATTTTTATAAATATTTGTTTTGCTATTTTAGTGCATGTCCTTATTTTACCACTTTGGTCATTGTTTTCATTTACCCAGGTTCCCAGATATCTGTACTTATTCACTCTTTCTACTTGTTTTCCCTCGATATCTAGCCTTCCTACTGCATGTTGCTTAGAAAAAATCATGCACTTGGTTTTCTTAAGGCTGTTTTCGCAGTTAAAGCATACTGCGATTTGAAGTGGGCGTATCACTTACTTTTCTACACTGCTTATGTCAGACCCTACGTGACTTCCTAATTTGAAATCTGCAGTTTCGTGTTTATTCAGTGACGCCGGCCCACGGGTTGTTTATTGACAATAAATGCATTCTTCTCCATTCAAATTAGTTTTGTCGGAATACTTTTTTTAGATTGATTATCGTAGATAATGTTTTAAAAAGAATAAATCACATTTTTAATTTATATGTCTTAGCTAAACATAGTATTGAATAAAAATTTGTGAAACGTGACTGCAAAAAACACCGTGGTGTTTATTTATAATAAATTTAAAATAACAAGAATATTATTATCAAAAAAATTACAATTTAATGTCACAAACAAATAAACAATTTCGCAGTTATAGCTTGAAAATGATTTCAAGAAGTTATTTATTTGTTAGAGAAAACTGATATTAGCGTAGTAAAAATTAAACAAAAAATATTTTTATTTATCTATAAAAAATTGGTACCTGCGAAACCATCATAATAGTAAATGTATTTATCTGGCAAGTATTTCGAGGCGACGCACTGTGAGGAAAAAGTTCTCTGACTGGAATATACATTATTTTAATATATTTATAGATTGCAGTTACATAAGAAAAGTATCCAATGAATAAAACACAAATCGTGGATATCATCATCATCAGTAGCATTACTGATGATCGTCGTGAGCCAAAGCCTTCTTCAGAACAATCTTCCATTCGCCCCTGCCTCTGGCAACTTTCTCCATGCTTTAACTCCGATGGATTTTAGATCATCCTCTATGTTATCTTGATACCTAAGTTTTGGTCTTCCTCTGGATCGTCTTCCCACTAGTCCTCTTCGGTCGAAAATTTTTCTGATTTTCATTAGGCGTTTCATCTTCATCTCGCCTAATTACATGTCCTATCCATCAAAGGCGTACTAATTTAATAAATTTTACAACGTCAGGTACTACACCTGAAGAAGCATCGTAGTTTACTTACCCGTTTCCGTCGGAATCTACTTCACCAATCTCTTTGGCTAAAGCTAATTCCTCCCGTCCAGCCTCTTCTATGGAATCACAAAGTGTTTGGCCGATGATATCTGCAACTGTCTCCGTATGTTTTGCATACTGCCTGTAGGACATCACAGGTATATTTAATGCAGCGTACTGCTGCTGTATGTCTGAATAACCAGAACCATTCAAGTTCAGTGAAGTGTTACCAGAATCCTATGTTGCTATCTCGTTTTCAATATTGCACATTTGACATTTAAAAGTCAATGTACTTATCAATCCGTCCATTTTTTCTTTGATAATCTCCATATTAGAAAAGTTGCATGAAAATGGAGAACGATTATTCAAACCTCGAATAGATTTAATGAAAAAGTTTATGTCCACTATTCTTCTGCCTTGATGGTTTTTGCGGAGAGGCAATCTCAACTGACTGAGAATGACAGCTATTACTAGAAATAACGATAAAATTTAAAGTATTTTCTGCAAATGATATCATTTGTTATTATTATTATTATTTAAGAGTAAAACATTGGTAATATTTTGACCATAAACAAATAATATGTAAGGTCATGAACCCTCTATTTACTTACTTTACGGTAAGTAAATAAAAAAAAAGTAAAATGGGTTACTTACGAATCGACACTACAACTAGGTAAAGTAGAGGTTTCTGCTAATTCGTGATGGAATGAACTATTTGATGAAGAACTTTTGTTTATAGTAGCTTTTTTGATTTTTAAGTTCCTAAAAATATGAGAAACTAAAAAGATACGAACTTACTGAAGATAAACTATTATAATATTTTTAAAATAAAACAAACAACGGGTGTTTGTGAAGAACGTAATCAACGCTATATATATATATATATATATATATATATATATATATATATATATATTTATGTATATGTATATATATATATATATATATATTTATATATATATATGTATATATATATGTATATATATGTATATATATGTATATACATATATATATATATATATATATATATATATATATATAATATATATATATATATATATATATAGTATATAATAAATACTTACTGTAGTGCAATTGCTCTCCTTTTCCTTGACCTAGGACGTTTACTGGGACTCATTTTTTATCTTGTCTCTTATAACTTATATCACTAACCTAATGTAATACTTAAAAATACGCGTAAACTAAAGAACTTTTAACTTATACCACTAAACTAATAATATATTACTTAAACATACCCGTAAACTAAATAATTTCAAAATAAATAAGAATATTGTAAACTGTACAAACTAAGCAAGTTGATAAAGAAAATACAAGAATGAAAGAACTAAAATGGATTCTGATTCAAGCGAACTAACTGACCCTACCGTACGTTCATGAGATTTGACGTCACTAATGCGATAACGATCAAGCTAAGCGATAATGATGAGGAACACGTTTCACTATTAGATTTCAGTATTTTTTAGCAATTTTCTTCAAAGTTTAAATACGCTTTTCTCGATTATTACTGGACACAGAAAGGTGAAAAAATAATCAACGATTACAGAAAAAAAACTCTTTCAACTGATGGGCGTGAAAAGTTTGGTTATGATAGAACGTTAAACAGTATAATCCAATTTTTCAACAAAAAATTCAAAAAAATAAAAAAAGTAAAACCATCAGTTTAAAGGCAACATAGTTTTGAATAACATGTCCAAATTTCGAGACATTTTGTCGGTAAATAACAGAGAAAAAATTTTGGTGCACCGATAAAACAGCCTTAATGTTCATTTGTAGTCCATATTTTATACTGACTTGATGTAATCTATTTACTAAGTGTTGCAGTGCTTCTAGACTGCCTGCAAAAACAGCGGTGTCGTCTGCGAATATTAAGTTGTTCAAGATTTTTCCGTTCATTGATATAACCTGTTGTTCTTTTGATATGGCTTCCTTAAAAATAGCTTTGCTGTACAGATTGAATAACAATGGGAACAGCACGCAACCCTGTCTAACACCTCTTTTGATTTTTATAGTTTCTGTATCGACCTTTTCGATTCTAACCTTTGCTTTTTGATTCCGATACAGATTGACAACAGCCCGTATATCTCGACTATTCACATTCTTTTCTTTTAACAGATTTACGAGTTTCTGATGTCGTACTCTATCAAAAGTCTTTTGATAATCTATAAAGCAGACATAGAGATTCTGGTTCATATCTAGTCGGCTTTGCGCGAGAACGTTAAAAGTGAACAGAACCTCTCTCGTTCCTATTCCTTCTCTGAATCCAAACTGGGTGTCATCTATATCTTCTTCTATTTTTTTGTATAGTCTTCCATGTATTATTTTGAGAAATGTCTTAAATATGTGTCTTATTAAGAAAACTATTCTGTACTGGTAACATTCTGTCGCATGTACTGAGCAACCAATATTCAGGTATTAATCTTGTTGTCTATATTTTGTTGAACAGATCTAAAAGTATATGTAGTGTTTCTTCGTCAATGCATTTAATTAGCTCAGTGGGTATCTGATCTGAACCTCCTGATTTTGCGGTCTTTCCATTTCTAATTACTTGCTCTAATTCGCACATTAATATTTTCGGTCCTGTTTGTTCCTGTGGTTCTTCTTGTATCATTATATCATCGTCGAATAGTTTCATTATGTATTCTTGTCAAAATCATAGGTTATCTTTGATGTCTGCAATGAGTTTACCATTATCATCTTTGAGTATCCCATAGTGTGCTTGCTTTTTGGTATTTTTTAGTTTTTTTATTTTTTTATGCATATTAAAGCGGTCGTATTTTCTGTCATGCTCTTCTATTTCTATGCATTGATCGAACTTTTTATCTCCCTTTTAATTCTACTTTGTAGTTCTTTATATTTTGGCTCATTTTTCCCTTTGGCTTTTCGCCTCTCTTCCATTAATACTAGAATTTCTGAAGTCATCCACTGTTTTTCATTTGTCTTTTAAGGCTTTAAATTTTCTTCTGATCTATTCTGTTCCCAGACCATATTTCATATTAAAATCTCCCATGACAATATTGAGCTTGTGTTTCTTCTTCTTCATAGTCTTGTGTGGGTTCATATGCCTGTAATATATTCACAAATATTTTTATTGTTTATATTTGTAATATTAGTACTCTGTCTGAGAATAGGACGACGTTTTTTACAGCTTTATATGTTTCCTTCGTCACAATTATCGCTACACCATTTTCGTGTAATGAACCGTCTTCTCCTGAATAGTACACAATGTGATGGTGTTTATAGTTACTTTACCAGACCCTGGCTATCTCATTTCACTTATACCAAGAATACTTATATTTAGGCGATTCATTTCCCTTCTAGTTTTTTGAACTTTCCCTATTCGTACATGCTTCTTACATTCTGTATATCTATTTTTCTTTCTTCACAAAATGTAATCATGCTTTTAGCTGTTCGAGAGGTTCTTAGCACCTCTGTTCCATTTTAGGAGTGCTCGTACTCGGTATCTTTGTATTTATCAGCCATTTCCATGATTTTTTCTTTAGAAAGTTACGCTCTATATGGTTTCCTGTTGCATAGAGTGTGTAGTAGAAGGAAATATAGTGTCCAGTCTGCCTTCGGAAACCTAATAGCCATTCGGGGTCGGAGGAAACAAGAGTTGGCCAAAAAAGCTGATGGGAAAGACATTAGACAGATAAAGACTTTTACTTAAGAAAAGTTGAAAAAGAGTCAAATGTGAAGGCCCTTATAATCGGAAATAAATAAAGATAAAGATCTAACTCTCCTCTAGATCATCAATAAAATTCATTTTTTCCAACTGATTAAAATTTTATTTTTTATTTAATCCTAAATTGAAACTTACACTACAAGAATAAAACTGGTTTGTCTGGTTGTAAAACAAGTGTATTTCATCATCCTACAGTCACCCCTAAATCCATATCTAAACTTTAAAACTCGTCCCATTTAAATACAATCCTCATCAAAATACCGTTCCTGCATTTAATTACCATATATTTGCAATATTAGGTAGCAAAAGGTCTTTTTGTTTCAGTATGCACATGTAAAGCGTATATAATTCTGGCAGTGGATTATTTAATTCTGCTGATTATTCAGCGTTACAGGATGCTCCATTAAATAACAAGTAGTGTCTTTGAGTCCTTGATACGGATTATAGTAGTGAGTTTTCTAATTAATGAACTGCGAGGGATAGCTACTACATTAATTTGCAATAAGCCGTCTACTATTGGGGTATATGACAAAACCAAGAAAATTATCGGACAATTCGAAGAAAATGGCAGTCACTTCCTTTAAAATTGGACAATTGGACTTAAACTGTCAGCTGTCAATTCTCAATAGTATACGAACAGCAGTTTTTCCAAAAATTGACAGACAGCAGAGGACCATCAGCCGAATTAGGTATCATCTTCATTATGTTAATAACCTAGCTCTCATTGATAATCTTAATCTTAAACATTTAAAACATCGAATTGTTGACTTATCCATTATTTCTTCCCGATTTGGCACCAAATTACTTCTGTTCTTGTCTATCGTTAATACATGTAAGAACTTGTATGGAAAAGTGTTTTAAACAGTCGTTTCAATAGGTCCACAAAAGTAATTATTTTTTTTTACTTGTCTACTGCTATTTAAATTCTAAGATTGGAGATCCGTTAACAATGATATTAGGGAACAATTTATTAATAAGCTCGCTCTTCCTTGAGACGAAATTGCAAAAAATTGGCGGAAAAGGACAATTCTAATCAATCAGCAAACCAGCCATTGTTTGGAGAACTCTTTTACAAAAAATTCGCTTGGCAATGCAACTCTTACGTTTTTCGTTAGCTTAAGTTTCTTTCATAGTGCCACAGGGTCAATTATTAGAGGCAAGCGGTTATTCCCTCCACAGCAGTCTGGGAATTATAGATAATATTTAGCTGAAATCGCCAGAGAGTAGAATCATTGCCTCTCCAAAATAGCTTTAGTAATGTTCTGAAGCTATTTTCTTGTGGCATTTTAAATTAATTACTATTTAACTTTAAATAGGCCACAATTAAAGATAAAAATACGTTTATTGACGTTTCCATTTGCACTTCGGAAATCGTTCTCAAAATACAAACAGTAAATAAACAAATTTTGTTTTTTGTTACGTAGTGAAAAATTCTTCTAATAATTTAATTTTATCTGACTCATTTATATTCACAATTCAGACATACATTATGCATTTTAAAGTAGACGATTTTAAAATGATATTGCCAATATTGTTTAGTTGCGCTCCTGGGACGACTATACTTATAAGATAGTTCATTTGATTACATGAAATCAACTTTAACTTGAGGATATCCGTCAGAAAAAAAATCATAGCATGTAATTCGTCTTTAAAAAGACAAACACATGACATGATGACAGTAAAATTCTCCTGTTAGTGATTCCATAGTAAATTATGAGGGAAAAACCAGGAAAAAAAACCTCATAATACTATCCCGACATGGTATTTGTTCGTGCATTTAGTTTACCTTCAGTAAATACCAAAATTCTGATTTTATATGTTTCGTTATTTAAAAAACATAAATGATGTATCCTCTATATGTTACTGACTTACTAACACTGGTATTTTCTTATTAATAACTTCCTCTTTCAATATTGGTAACCAGATCCTACTACATTCTGCCGAGGAATTTGCGACACAATTGGCCTCATTGGCTTCTTTGATTTTTCTTTTTTTACCATCCGGTTCTTTTAGGACTACATTTGAATTATTACATTGAACCCTATGTTCATTATCCCATGCGTGTTTACATATTTGAGATCTATCAAATTCTCTATTTTTAATATAAGATTGATGTTCACTTATTTTAACATTTAATGGCCTTGATGTTTCACCTAAATAAAACTGATCGCATTCACAAGGTATTTTATAAATGCAATTCTTTGTTAGTAATTAGCTTTAGTAATTGCGCAAATGTTTGTCGTTTGAAGGTTTATCGGAAAATTTCAATACTGAGTAACCCATCCAGCATTCAGCATCCTTCTAGTAACGTGGCAGCTATCCCAGAAGAAGGAACTACTACAGCAATTTTACATCTGTCATGAACTATGGCCAAAATCTTTCCATCGTCAATTGCCTTAATTAATTTTTCGTACACTTCCTTCTGTTTATGTTCAACATTGGTTAATTAGGAATAAAAAGCGGTAAAGCAGCTGAAATAGATGATAATACAGTGCAACTGCTTAAATACGCTGGCAAAAAAACCTGGAAAATCTTAGCAGGCATATTTGTGTGTATACTACACCACTGGAATACAGCATAATTCTCATTCATAAAAAAGGAGACAGAGACAGTTTCGCCATGTTAATCGCCAACGTCAAGGGGACTTGATAGGGCACGTTAAGAAGAAAAAAGGTAGCAAAAAGGATATCAAAAGCTACTTGTAAAAGATATTTGCAAAGATCATGAACAACAGATTAGATGCATTAGATGCTGCACAGCCAAGAGAGCAAGCTGGCTTCAGAAGTGGATTTAGTACCATACACTTCAAAAACTAATGAGTAGAGCTAAAGAATATGAAATACCGCTAGCATTAACATTCATAGATTTCGAGAAGGCCTTCAATTCTATATATACCAAGGCAGTAATAGAAACTTTGACCAACCAAGGCATTGACAAACCATACATAGAAACTTTAGTAAATATATACTGATAAGCAAAAGTTAATGTAACAATTTATGAAAACACTCGAGAATTTCCCACTACCAAAGGAGTCCAACAAGGAGACACAATATTGCCAAAACTCTTGACTGCCACTCTAGAAAACATATTCAGCAAAATGAGCTGACAGAGCAAAGTAATATCCAATGATGGAGAATTCTAAGATTTGCGGACGACATTGTTCTGATTGCTTATAGTCCTGCAGAACTACAAGAATTTATACGCGAACTAAATGCAGGTAGGAATGAAGTTGGCCTAAAAATGAACTTTGCAAAAAAACCATATAAAACGAGCTAGTGGATGTCCAAGATGTAATGATAAACAACACTGCACTTAACACAGTAGACGATATGTATACCTGGAACCATTAATACAAAAATCTGGCTCCTTACTCTCAGAAATTAATAGAAGAATGAAACTTGGGCATCTCTTGGTAGAAATGCAGTTATATTCAAATAGAAGATGCTACTCCACCTGAAGAAAAAAGTATTCGATCAGTGTATACTACCAATCATGACATATGGCTACAAAACTTGGACACTAAAGAAAGAAATAATATCGAAACTCAAAGTCACTCAAAGGTCAATGGAGCGATGCAAGCTAGGTATAACAAATAGAGATCGTAAAAGAATACAATGAATCAGCCAGAAAAGAACTGACAATAGACGGTCCACTAGAATTACACTATGGTATCCAAGAGGCGTCAAGAGACAAAGAAGACGTCCAAATTTAAGATGGAACTACAAGACATAATGGACTGAGAATGATGATGATGATGATACATTCACTATTCAAAATTGTGTAACTATACACACCAACTATAACTGTGAAGAGCTCGGAAAATAGATTATGTCTTTAGGTCCATCCATAACATTACACTATTAATTAAACCTGTATGAACATCGTTGAAATATCATTTAATTAATATCACGTTATATCGTCGATTAGCCACTACCTATGAATTATTCATAGAATTCAGCCGATCATTCAGCTGAGCTAGCCGACCAGCGTATATTATCAAGTGAAAGAGAAAGAGAATGAGAGAGCAAGAAAACAACTCACGAGAAATCCGGTCGTTATTGTTATTGGCTTCTTGCATAAATTGACTGCAGCGAGAATATGCATCTATCCGGTTGACACTGCTGCTCCAAATGTCTTTTTGAAGGTCGAATGAAAGTCGATACAGAATATAAAGACAGAATTTCAAGTAGGGGGATTAAGTTTTGAAACATTAGGCGGTATTAATGGCCTGTTAAGATTATTCTACAGGAAATACGAATACTTAATCCGAAACGTGATTTGGATTAATACGTTTGGCCTTTAGTCGAATTACCATTGATGAAAGGAAGATAACAAATGCTCATAAAATATATGGTAATTCATTGATCTTGAAAAAGTTTCTTCTTTTTCGAAAGGTTCTTCGTGGATTCTGTGGTCGGCACTCAATAAGAAACAGTTCCCAGTGGGAATGTGAAGATTCTGAGATATATGTATAAAGTAGTAACAACTGGTTTTAGGACAGGTGTAGGAGGGACGTATTGCAAAAGATTTAGGGCTAAATGTTATGACAAGGAAACTCTTTAATTGCATTCTTTACTTCTTTTTTTTTTTTTTTTTTTTTTTTTTTTTTAATGGCTTTAGGGTAAATACCCACGCAGCCAGAAACAAATTTTTAATTCTTTACTTCTTAATGTATGAATGTGTTAATAGGAAATACTAAAAGGTAATTAGATTAAAGACTGGAACAATGTGGACAATGACAAGTTCTTGAATAAAAAGTTTTAAATCTTAGTAGGACAAAAACAGAGTATTATAGAATGTCCTTTTAAAGTTGAGGTTACCACTACTCGTCCTACATGTATCATTATAGCTTTAAACCGTAAAATTATTGCCAAAAATAATTGTTTTATATATTTACTATCGGAATTCCAGAGAAATGGGGAATTATAAGGCGATGCATGGCCAAATAGTTGGAACAAGAAGGATGAGGAAGAAGGAGGCGAATTGTATGCTACATGACAAAAAGATTGCAATGAAGTTGAAAGGCAACTTCTTTAAAACTTACATAACACCTGCCATTATATATGACACTGAATGTTGGCTTGAAGTTCTTGAATTCGGTTTTGAAATTTGAAATTTTTTTTGATATATACAAAGATAAAATCGCCAGTCGCAATGGAGTCGCAATAGTGAATGGAGTATTGATCAACAACATACGATATGCTGATGATGGTGTCTTAATTTGTGGCAACATAGTCGATCTTCAACAACTTGTCACTATAATCGGAGAATACAGTAAGCGAATGGGATTAGAGATTAATACCAAAAAAAACAAATTTATGATCATCTCCAGAAACTTGGATGCACTTGAAAACTCCACCATAACACTGAATACTAAGTTCATTGAAAGAGTAAGTAAATTGGGATCGTGGCTTTTTGAAGACTGGGCATCGGACAGGGAAGTAAAATGTCGCATTGAGCAAACTCGACAAGCTTTCGTAAAATTCAAGAAGGTACTGACTTGTTCAGAGTTCGATCTTCAACTGAGACTAAGGTTTACTAAGTGCTACGTGTGGTCAGTGCTGCTATATGGCGTAGAGGGCTGGACACTCAAAACGAGGGATATAAACAGATTAGAAGCTTTCGAAATGTGGCTCTATCGCCGTATCCTAAAAATACCATGCACAGCGAAAATCACAAATATAGATGTCCTTAAAAGAATAAACCAAGAACGCCAACTTTTCGAAACCATCAAGAAAAGGAAAACGGCGTATCTAGGTCACATCATGCGAAATGAAAAATACCAGTTCCTCCAACTTATAATCGAGGGTAAAATTGAAGGCAAGAGAGGAATGGGACGCAAGAAAATGGAAAAGTCGCAATTATTTCGATGTAGAAATGCTTCATTAAATCTAACAAATTAGTTTGACGAAGATTACTTTTTCCTCCCGAAAAATTTTTTTTAGCATCCCCTACCAGGCTAATCATTTTTTTATTGTTTTTTTTTTGCAGAATTGCGCTTTTCATTGTCGTCTATATTTTCTAAAATTTTGAATCTCTGTTTGAGTCCTCTGTTTCAACCGATTCTAATCAATCAGCTTTTTAATAGGTCATGCATTTCTATGAGTTCATCAATTTCAGATTCAACATTTCTTGAACGTCATCACTATCCACTTCTAAATTTATACGGATGGCGATATCTTCTTCTTAGAGTGCCGTCTCCCTACGGAGGTTGGCAATCATAACGGCTATTTTTATTTTAGAACTTGCTGCTCTAAACAAATCAATCGATCTGCATTGGTACCAATCACGTAGATTCTTTAACCATGAGTTCTGCCTTCGGCCAACAGATCTTCTTCCTTGAATCTTTCCCTGTATTATCAGTCTCAAAATTTCATATTTTGGTCCCCTCATCACGTGGTCTAGGTATTCCAGTTTTCTGGTTTGTATAGTGGTGATTAGTTCTGTTTCTTTACCAACCCTCTCCAGTACTTCTTTATTTGTAATTCTATCAGTCCATGATATTTTCAATACTCTGCGGTATAACCAGAGTTCGAAGGCCTCGATTCTTTTTAAATTACATTTTTTTAATGTCCAAGTCTCAGCTCCATATAATAATATTGAAAATATATAACAGCGAATGGTACGTAGTCTGATCTCCAAATTGAGATTTTTGCACGTTAGCAGTGGCTTCATTCGTATAAATGCTGATCTGCAGTATGATCATTGGTTTCATTGATCAAAGTTCCCAAATACTGATATTTTTCTACTTGTTCTATCACGTTACCATTTATTGTCAATAGGTGATGTATATTTTGTGGCCTTTTTGTAATCAGCATGTACTTCGTTTTTTTGGCGTTTATAGTAATTCCCATCTCAGCACTATTTATACTCAAGCTTTTGATAAGATGTTGTAGATCCTCTATACTCCTTGCTATGATCACAGTGTCGTCTGCATATCTTAAATTATTAATTAATTTTCCGTTAACGGTGACTCCCGCTTCGATATTATTGAGCGTGTTTTGGAAAATTTCTTCAGAATATAAGTTAAACAAAAGTGGTGATAACACACATCCCTGTCTAACTCCTCTACAGATCCTCATTTCTTCTGAGTGTTGCCCATCAATTTGAACTATGGCACTTTGGTTCCAATATAATGTTTGCACTATATTTATGATTTAACTGTCAATGCGCTTGTTCATAAGTATTGATATTAGTTTTTCATGTCTTACTTTATCGAAAGCTTTTTCGTAGTCAACGAAGCACAAGTGTAGATCAACATTCACATCCCTACATCGCTGAATTAATATGTTGATGGCAAATAGTCCTTCTCGAGTACCCATTCCATTTCGGAACCCGAACTACAATATCGATATCTACAATTTCTTTAATTGCATTACAATTTCATCAGGGTCTGGAGTTCTGGACTCAAATCCATCTTATTGCCAATGATGAAAAAACGGACACAGTGTTTTCCAGACACCATTTAACGTTTGTAAAATTTCTTTCCAAGATTTTCTAATGATTTTCACTGCATTTACAAAATTGAATTGTTTCCAAGTCTTTAAGAGAGAGCTCGTTGTATAACTTATTATAACTTCAAGCAAGTGTGCAAATGA
Organism: Diabrotica balteata; assembly: GCA_918026665.1. Classification (NCBI taxonomy): domain Eukaryota; kingdom Metazoa; phylum Arthropoda; class Insecta; order Coleoptera; family Chrysomelidae; genus Diabrotica; species Diabrotica balteata. Next base: position 36,424,667 of record OU898281.1, on the reverse strand, counting down.
TCTTCTGGTGCAATAAGCTCCGAATGTTTTATTTTCTCCGAACATGTACGTTCGCTAAACTATAGTGTGTGGATGGTATAATCGATTATCGAGAAAGTGTGTGACGCACAAGAGATAAATCGACGAGATTTGAAAATCTCGTAACGCCGGGTTCGCGTAAGGCTAGGCGCATACACATCGAATTTGGACGGTCGATAAAAGTTCGACCGAACTTTTGTCGATGATGCCTTGCGCGCACACTACACGATATTTATTCGATGACGTTTTTTAATCCACAAAGGTTTGTTAGGTGGAGTACACTAAATCACAATGAGCAACACAGAACCACGTAGCAGCACGGAGCGACGTACCTTGAGCAGTGTCAAAAATCGCAACTGTTCCTCTGGTCGGTCGATAAAGATCGATGTGTGTGCACGCTTTCATTTGATACTATACGCCTTGGAACGACGGCAACGACCACGGGAGCCGTGAATGCAGTGACATTCATCGATCGCCACACGACCATCACACGACATCGATGCCGTGCCGTTTGGCGATCGATGTGTGTGCCCGCTCACATTTGTTTGACACTATCAGGCCTTCGCAGTTTTTTTAGGATTTCCCTCCATCCTTCTCTGTCCTGGGCTAGTTGTTCGGCTTCATGTAACCCTTGGTTAATTAATGTTTTTGTTTGATCTACCCAACGGCTTGGAGATCTTCCCCTAGGTCTTTTTCCTTCAACTCTGCCCTCGACTATCAGTTTTTCCATCGTGCCTGTTCTTCTAGCAATGTGTCCCAAATACTGCATATATCTCTGTTGTATTTGTTTAAGCAATCTATCCTTTACTTTAAGTTGTTCTAGTATCGATACGTTAGTGCGATGATCAATCCAGGATATTCTCAACATGCGGCGGTATACCCACATTTCAAAAGCGTCCATTTTATTCTTATCCGCTTTCTTTAAGGTCCACATTTCGGATGTATATGTGGCTATGGGGAAATGAGCGCCCTTACCAGCCTTAGTTTTGTGTGTATTGTTATGCTAGAATTTTTCCAAATTGCTATCAGTTTCATCATGGCTGTTCTAGCAATAGTCAACCTTCTACGTATTTCTCTGTCACACCCTCCGTCATTTGTTATTAGGGACTCCAGTTATATGAAAGTTTTTACTACTTCAAAGCCCCCAATTTCTTTAATGCGTTGAAGATTATTCTGAGCTCTGTCTACTATCATGATCTTTGTCTTACTCGTATTTAGCTTTAGTCCATATGTTTTTCTTTTTTCCTCCAAACATCTCATTATGACTTCCATTTCTTCCTGATTTGCCGCGATTATTAAAGTGGTATCAGCATATCTCAAGTTATTGATTTTTTGACCTCCTACTGATATTCCACCCTTCCATTCATCTAGTACCTTTCGCATAATGTGTTCGCTGTAGATATTAAACAGAGTTGGCGAGATTATGCATCCCTGCCTGACACCTGCCTCTCTTCTGAAATGATCGGAATGGGTCTTGTTTATTTTTACTGTGCACTTATTATTTTCATATAAACTTCTAATTAGTTGAATTAAGTGGTGGGGTGTTCCCATTTCCGCTAGTATGGACCATAGCTGCTGCCATTTGACTTTATCGAAGGTCTTTGTGTAATCCACAAAGCATATAAGCATAGGAGTATTGAATTCACGAGTTTTTTCGATTAGCTGTCTGACTTTAAGGATGTGTTGTTCTCTTGTGCCTTTTTCTGGGACAAATCCCGCTTGTTCTTCTGATATCTGAGGCAATAGAAAAGATTTTATTCTTTCATGTATTATATGAAGTAGAACCTTGCTTGCATGGGATATTAGGGTTACTGTTCTGTAGTTGCTGCAATCTAGCGGAGTTCCTTTTTTGAATATAGGGATGAAAGTAGATGTTGTCCAGTCGTTGGGCCACTCTCCGGTTTCCCAAATCTTTTTGCAGATCATATGCATAACATTTACGTTTCAATTAAATTGAATTTTCTTTGAAATTTCTTTGAAACGCAAAACATTTGACCAATGTGTATTGCCTGTGATGACCTATGGTGCCGAAACTTTGACATTGACAGCTACAAGTTCTAGGACGCTGCAAGTAGCTCAGAGGAAAATGGAAAGATCAATGCTGAGTATATCGCTTCGTGAACGAGTTAGAAATGAAGACGTAAGACGAAGAACAGGAGTTACCGATGTAATTTCTCGGATTGCCACACTGAAATGGAACTGGGCTGGACACGTCGCCCAAATCAGTGATGAAAGGTGAACGAAGAGATTACTTGAGTGGAGGCCGAGGTTAGACAAAAGAAGTAGAGCAAGACCCCCTACACGATGGACTGACGATCTCAAAAATATGTTAAGAAATTGGATAAAAAGTGCTCAAAACAGAGCACAATGGACAAAAATGAGGGAGGCCTATGTCCAGCAGTGAACGCAAAGAGCTGGGTGATGATGATGATGATGCATAACATTTACTCCAACATCTCCAGTCTCTTTTAAAACTTCTGCGGTGATCTTGTCTGCGCCAGTAGATTTTACTACTGTATACTACTGTATTGTTGTTATACTGTCGAGGTATTATTACTGTAATATTCTATGGTACGAATTGGATATAATTAACACTGCTTATTTTCAAAATATAGACCGAGCATAGAAGAAAATGACTTTTACTCACAATTAGTCACAATCGGTGTGTAATATACAATTTCTTGCATTCAAATCTTAGTTTACTTTCCAGCTAGCCAAAAAATAGTTTTCCTACGAGTGTTTCTTAGGTTAAACATTGCGCAGACATTTATCGTTTTAAATAATAATAACAAATAATTCCATCTTCCAATATTATTATTATTCTATAAATGAAAATTGTTCTTATAGTTATTTTAGATGTCATTAAAATTCTTTAAAAATACTCATTGTTTTATTTTGCTTTGATATCTGAGGCTCATAGGAAATTGTTGTTCGCAATTCTTGCACAAAGTGTCGATTACAAATGTATCTTCTCACTTTTCTGCATGTCCAAACTAGGCTTTGATTCGCGTGAGGAAAAATATCAGTTGTGTTAAGTTGTGCACTTATCTTACTTCTCTCTCCAATGGAGAGAGAAGTAAGATAACAGCCCAAATAGAGCCTTGCCTCCTCCAGACTATACCTCTAACTTTACCCGTGCCGATCTTTTCCAGGTTGTCACGTCTAGAAAATTTTGCGCATCCTACCACCTTTTCTGTGGCCTTCCATTTGGTCTTACGACCTGCAGTTTAATATATAGGGATCTTTTCGGCAATTGTTTGGTCTCCATTCTCAAAACACTCACTACATGCACGCACAGCCCATCGAAGTCTTTGAAGTTTAACGAATTCTGGGATCGGTGCCTGTTTGAACAGTTGGTAGAGTTCAGTGTTTTACCTGGATCTCCATACTCCAGCCTCGCTTGGTTAACTTTGAGCTTCTATGTCATTGTACTATTAGGAGTTGTCACAAACTTTAAAAATACACATGCCCGAAAAAAAAATATTAGCTATTTTAATTTCATACTAAACTCAATATAAAGTATTGAAAACTTCTTCTTCTTCTTAAAGTGCCCTCTCCTCAATGGAGGTTGGCTACTACAATTTTAAACTCTTCTCTATCTTCAGCTGTTCTTATTAGCTGTTCAAAATTTAGCTTTGTCCATTGTCGGATGTTTCTGAGCCACGATAGTCTTTTCCTTTCTAGGCCTCTCTTTCCCTCGATTTTTCCTTTCACCATAAGTTGGGCATATTGGTACTTATTATTTCTCAGTATGTGGCCTAGGTATGATGTTTTTCTAACTTTTACTGTGTTAAAAAGTTCTCTTTCCTTGCCTATTCTATGCAGCACTTCTTCGTTTGAGGTATGCGATGTCCATGAAATTTTGAGTATTCTCCGGTAGATCCACATTTCAAAGGCCTCAAATTTATTTACGGTTGATGTTTTAGGGGCCACGTTTCAACTGCATATAGAAGAGTCGACCAGACGTAGCATTTTGATAAACGTAGTCGAATTTCGAGTTTTATTCGAGAATCACAAAGCAGTTTTTTTATTTTTTCGAAAAATTTTCTGACCTGTTCTATTCTCGATCTTATTTCTAGATCAGGATTTAGGCTGCTATCAATCCAACATCCCAGGTACTTAAATCTATTGACCTGTTCTAAGATGTGCCCATTTATTGTGCAAGGTTGAGGTACGTGTTGGTTTTTTTCGGATTGACATCACTTTGGTTTTTTTAATGTTTATTTTCATACCAAATTGCTCACAGGTCGAGTTGGTGTTGTCGATGAGTCGTTGTAGACCTGAGTCGGAATCCTCAATTAACACTGTATCATCGGCGTATCTGATACTGTTGATATTTACGCCATTCACCTTGACTCCATCCTTGGAATCCTCCAATGCTTCTTTAAATAGAAACTCGGAGTAAAGATTAAACAGCAGAGGCGACAGAACACATCCTTGTCTAAGTTCCCTCCTAATTTCTACTTCTGCGGATGTGGAACCTTCGATCCTAACTCTGGCGTTTTGGTTCCAGTACAAGTTGTTTAAGAATTTGATGTCTTTTCCATCTAAACCGACTTCTTGCAAACGATCTAATAGTAGGTCGTGTCTGACTCTATCAAATGCTTTTTCGAAGTCTATAAAGCATATAAATATATCTTTCTGTTGGTCGTAGCATTTTTGGGCGAGAACTAGTAAACTGAATAGGGCTTCTCTCGTTCCCATGCCGGCTCTGAATCCAAACTGATCGTCTCCGATGATTGTTTCGCACTTTCTATAGATACGATTATGTACGATTTTTAGTAGGACTTTTACTGCATGACTCATAAGGCTTATCAGACGGAACTCATTGCAGTGTTGTGGGTTTGACTTTTTTGGTAGTGGGATGAATATTGACTCCAGCCAATCTTGGGGTATTTTACCTGTATCATAAATGCGATTGAATAAAAGGAGAAATAATTCGATATTTTCTTCGCTGATTAATTTGAGCGTTTCTGGGTATATTCCGTCTGGACCTGGGCTTTTATTTGTTTTGAGATGATTAATTTCATTTATGATTTCAGATTTCAGAATTGTTGGCCCTTCGTTGTTATTTACCAATCTTGGTTCTTCTCGTATGCCGTGAAAAAGAATTTTAATATAGTTTTCCCATTCTTTCAGTTTATCATCCGTTGATTCTAGCAGTTTCTCATCCGTGTTCAGCATGGTGTGAAAAGTCGTTCTCTTGGTAGTCGATGTAAACTCTTTTACCTTTTATGTAAATTAAAAAAATCGTGCCTTTGTTGCTGTTCCTCTATTTCAACGCATTTTGTTTCCAGCCATTTCTCTTTTGCTTCGGTTATTTTTTTTCGAATTATTCTATTTAGTCTTTTGTATTCTCCGTCCTTGTCATTTTTTCCTTTAGATTCTCTTTGTTTGTTCATTAATTGTAAAATCTCTTCTGTCATCCATTCCTGTTGAAACTCCGTATTGAAAACTGCTGTTAGAAAATAAAAACAATAAATAGGTGCCTACTCTACTTTATTAATGCAAAAACTAGTTTGACTTAGTCTTGCTATGGGAACGTATGTTAGAAAATTCAGTTTCGTTCGTGAATTAACGTCACCAAATGAGTAAGTCAGGTTCATGAAATTTTGTTAGCCCAATACTAAACTACAGTGCTACTAGAAAGGGAAGCGCCATTCAGACATGTACAAAATTTTGGAGTTTCTTCCATATTAGTATTTCAATTATGAGCATCATCGATTAGCATAAAGGTCTTTTTTATAAATTAAGATCAAGTTCACTGTTCACTTCTAGGAACTTCTAACATCTTATACTAACTGATATTTTCGTGTAAAACGTGAAGATTCGTTTTGTAACTGAAAAAACTTAAGCTGGGGATGGCACAATGAAGTTTCTTGGAGTCAGTTTCCGATCTTAAAATCGTAACCAGAAAACTTCAAACTGCTCTTAAATAATTTTTTATATCATTAGCTGCATGTTTTTATCGAATCTGTACCAATAAATTAATTATCTCTCGCCAATAACCCTTTGAATAATTTTATTTTAACCTATTTCGTAGAGATCTCTTTATTAGTAAGGTTACAACAGAAGAGAATAACTCTTCATTCCTAATAATTGAACTCAACTAAGTCAACATCTTCTTCTTCTTTAAGTTCCATCTTCTATCGAAGGTTGGAAATCATCATGGCTATGCGGATTCTGTTGACTGCCGCTCTAAAAAGTTCTGCACTACTGCATTCAAACCATTCCCTTAAGTTCTTAAGCCAGGATATTCTTCTTCTTCCCACATTTCGCTTTCCTCGGATTTTGCCCTACATAATAAGTTGTAATAATGCGTATTTTTGCCCTCTCATCACATGTCCCAAGTACTCAAGTTTTCGTCTTTTAATAGTTAATAATAAAGTCAACATAGTGTATGTAAAAAAAACTACCGCTTTTGAAAATAGTAATTCTAGCTATTAAAGAGTTGATATTTTATTTATTTCTGTCGTGTTGTTTACATGATCAGGCTTTCAATGTTTTAACGCATTAGACAAGCATTAACATAGATGATGGAATGCGTGTCTAAAAGAAAATGTCTCAAACGGTATACTTGAGGTATCAGACCACTTCTACGTTCATCCTAAACATTGGACCCACATTAAGAGTTCTGTATATAGGGATCAGTTCTGTAAAATTCGCTAGATTCCTCTGGAGTCCAGAGACTTAGCTGTGCTGGTCATATGGTGAGAATGGATGATAACAGACTGCAGAAAAGAACTTCAGATGGTAAAATGCAGTGTAGAGAATCAAAAGAAAGGCCACGTAATAGATTCGGGAGCAAAGCAGAAGTGGATGCGCATAATTTGCTGATCGTAGAAATTAAAGACGAGCGGCGCTGAACCGCGTATATTGAAAACGAAAATTGGTAAATGTATGAAGAAGAAGAAGAAGAAGAAGAATAATAAGAAAATAAAGGAGATACGGAACCGTATTGCCCCATATTTGTTTCATCAGAATGGACTAAATCAATAAATATAAAAACTCTAAGAAGGATCCAAAAACTAACCAACTACTTTAAACAAGAATGATGTCCTGAAGATTAAGGAAGAGTTACCAGTCCATACCATGTTTTATAGACACATACTGAAAAGTTCTTTAACACCACAAAGTACTTTTTTAAAACAAACAGAATGAAGAGTTATTAAGGTTGAAGATGTCTCCAAATTCAAATTTGTGTTGGTGTACCTTCCAACAACCACAAGTGAGGATCTAAAGCTTATCTTGGTAAACAAAATAAAGGACTTAAAGTGAAGTGTTGGACAATCCTCAGCTCGAAATATTGAGGACTACATGTGAGCCAATATTGAGCCGACTGAGGACTACACGTGAGTATCCACAGCGATAAGGAACCGGAGGTACAATTGAACAGGCTGCAGTGGAAGTTCTATTATTAAAAGCTCCATCGCGCTAGTTTTATGCAGATAGATGGAAATAATCGATGCCAGATGGATACACTAAATAATCATGGCCTGCGACAATCAAGACCAAAGGGAAAACAAACTATGCGGGCATTTATCTAAAACAAAGAATAATTATTATGATTTTTCTATCATTACCAATTAAAGTTGAATGACAAAAAAATCGTTACTACATATATTTGATTTTTAAAAAATGTGCTTGTATGTTGTTAGATATTCTTAATAAATTATATCTATCTAAATCTAGATAAAATTATACTTAAATTGATTTCTTTTATTATTTCAGATTCTAGTTGAATATGACGACGTTGAATGGCAGAGACGTGAATGGATTTGTCCACATAAAGATGGGTTATTCCATCTATTTATGGTAGAGCAAGTGTTGGTATGGGCAAACCGCAGGGATCCGTTTTCCCCTTCACATGGTTCAGTGCTGTGGCCATCGCTGGTGAGTTAATTTTGCGTAAATCATATTTTTTATTTAGATTATCAATTTGTCAAGTCGGTGGATGAAGATAGATTACTTAGTAAACGAATAATACGAAAACTCAAAAATTCGTTACAATACACGTGGATTGCAGAAAATCATATATCCGGAAAACTTCAATCGCCGCATTGAAAAGACAACGTGAGGAGGAACATTCTAGTTAGTACTTCAAGAATAAATCCACCTCGTGCTAGAACGCAAGTCTTCTTCTTATGGTGCCCTATCCAATTAGTAGATGTTGACGACAATTCTGGCATACTCCTCTCGATCTTGTGTGGCTCTAAAGAGTGCATGGGCATCGAGGTTTGTCCAATCCTTTATGTTTTTAAACCATGAAGAACGCGAGTAAGTGAATCAAATTTTTGTTTTAAAAAATACTGTTTATTTTGTGGCAATAAAGTGAATGAAGAAACTGAGAAAAAGAAAGCACATCATCTTCGAAAAAAAAACTTGTAACGTGACTACACTACATTCAAAGAATCTCTGTTGAAATTAGCTAAAGATCGTTTTGATGATGTTTCAAAGGCTATTCTTGAACGTAATAATTTGGAGTACCTATGATTTAGTCGTTGCTGATGCAAAATACCATGACAGTTGTTACAAATCTTTCTTAAAACCTAATACTGGTGGTAAAATTGGCCATCCACAAGATGAAGTTCTTCATTTCTTCAAACGAGTGACGATTGCTAGTTTTCGTTGGATGAATTGAGGAATATTTGTTAAGATGTAGGCTTTAGGCGACAGAACTATAAAAATACGATTGAAATTGAAGTATGGCAAGTAGAATTTTATTATTACAGAGACGCTGGAAGACGCTTCCATTTATTTGTTTTATTGATAATTACCAAGATATTTTAAGACAAGTCTGGTCTGGTCTGGTAAAATATCGAAAGAAATCCAACCAATAGTTAACCCAAGAATCAATAGCAATATTAATAATCAATATCAATAATAAGACTCCGATATTAAATGCAGGACAATTATTCCATATTGCAGAAGATCGAAAAGCTTTCGCAATGGTGATCGCCAACATCGGATAATCCTGATATGGCACGCGAAGAAGAAGATCAATAATAAGGTCATATCTAGAACTTGACGGGTGTTGTTCCCTTAAATCATCATCATCTTCTTATTTTTTTTTATATAGACATGACTCTGTCTGTTTTTCAAATTGCACATTACCTCCAGTAAGTTGTCGTTCCATCGTTTTCGTGGTCTTCCTACTAATGGTCTTCCTATTGGGGAACCGTCTCTTGCCGTCTTTAATTCTCTATTTGTTTTCATTCGGCTTATATGATCGTTCCATTCTACTCTTCTATTTCTTACCCAGTTCTTGATGTTCTCCACCTTGCATTTACGTCATACTGTACTTCTAGCTCTGTCCCATAGTGTCTTACCATTCACTTTTCTAAGTGTTTTCATCTCTGCTGTTTCTAACATCCTTTTTGTCCTCTCTGTATCAGGTCTTGTTTCTGCCGCGTATGTCATTATTGGTTTGATGACTCTTTTGTAAATTCTGCCTTTCGTTTCTTTCCCGATATTTTTATTCCTCCTTATTGTTTCATTTAGGCAGCCTGCGGCTCTGTTTGCTCTATTCACTTGACCTTCCACTTCGGTTTAGAGCTTTCCCTAGCTAGATAACCTGATACATCACTTGTTCTATTATCTGACCTTCCAGCTCCAATTTACATCTTAGTAAATTTGTTGTTTTAACCATGCATTTTGTCTTTTTTTGGGGAAATTACATTGTTAAATTTATATTTATATTAAATTGGTGCAGCATACGTTGTAAATCATCTTCAATTTGAGAGAGTAGTATTGCGTCGTCTGCATAGCAGATTATTTTAAGTTCTTTTTTTCCCATTTGGTATCCTTTTCTAGTTCTTACTTGTTCTATTGTTTCATCCATAATAGAGAACTCAATGAATCTCCCTGTGTTAGCCCATTGCCAGCTTCAATAGGGTCGGATAGTTCTTCTGTTACTTTTACTTTTATTGTATTGTTTTGGTAGATATTTTCGATCGTTTTGATTATTCCTAGAGGTATTTCTCTTGCGTACAGTAAGTGGATAACGTTTAATTTGACCCGGTCAAATGCCTTTATAAAATCCACGAAACATAGACATGCCTTCTTCTTCATGTGCCTTGTCCGTTCCGAACGTTGGCAATCAATATGGTTATTCTGACTTTGTTTACGGCAGATCTGAATAGTTCAGCAGATGACAATCCGAACCATTGCCGCAAGTTTTGGAGCCACCAGTGTCTTCTCCTCCCTGGACCCCTTCTGCTGTCTATTATCCCTTGAACGATCAGCTATAGTACTCTATATTTATTATGTCTCATAACGTGACCCACGTATTCCAACTTTCTTTTCTTTATACTTATTCCTACCTCACTCTCTTTACCTATCCGGCGTAGTACCTCTTCGTTGGTCACGTGCTCAGTCCAGGATATACGTAATATACGTCGGTAAGCCCACATTTCGACGCCTCATTGTCCACGCCTCCATTCCATATAACAAAACCGGGAACACATAACATTTCAGAAGTCGAATTTTGAGAGGTAGGGTGAGGCTTTTAGAGGTGAAAATTTGCGTAATGCTAGTGAACGATGCTATTGCCTTTTCTACTCTTATACGTATTTCCTTCCCTTGATTCCAATTTGAGTTAACTGTTGTTCCCAAGTAGATGTACGAATCCACGTGTTCAATTCTTTCATTGTCTAATATCAGTTACTATGGTGCTTGTTGGGTTTTGCTTACTAACATCCATTTGGTTTTTGTGATATTTAGTCTGAGTCCGTATTGTGCACTTGTTTTTTGTATCTTACTCATTAGGCAACTCAGTTCCTCCATGCTACTTGCTAGAATCACAGTGTCATCAGCATACCTTATGTTATTAATTATTTCTCCATAATTTATCTTTATGCCTTCTGTGCTTTCCTCCAGGGCTGTCTTAAATACTTCTTCTGAGTATATGTTAAAGAGAATAGGAGACAATATACAGCCCTGTCGTACCCCTTTCTTGATCTCAATTTTATTGGTCAATGTAGATCCTACTTTCACTTTAGCTGTTTGACCCCAATAGAGACTCGCTATTGTTCGAATGTCTCTGTAGTCGACTCCGATCTTATGGAGAACTTTAATTATCTTTTCGTGCTTTACGTTATCGAATGCTTTTGCGTAGTCTATAAAGCATATGTACACGTCTTTGTTCATATCTCTGCAGCGCTGGATGAGTACCTGTAGACTAAAAAGTGCTTCCCTTGTACCAAGAGAATTCCGAAACCCAAACTGCGAATCTCCAATGTTATCCTCACATTTTTTGCTTATTCTGTTGAAAATAACCTTGATGTATGCCTTCGAAATGTGGTTAATTAGACTTATCATCCGATGTTGATCACAAGACTTTGCTTTTGGTTTTTTCGGTATGGCAACAAAAGTTGACTCTAGCCAGTCTTCAGGAAACTCCCGCTGTTATAAATATTGTTAAAGTAAAGAGTCTGACGAGGGAGTCTAGAAATTGACAGTTTGTTTCGCCAAATAGACATGCCGGTTTGTTATATTCTAATGATTTCTCTTGCACTTACCTCATTATAAATATAGCGTCGGTGCAGGAAATTCCCGACCTAAAACCTTGTTGTTCTTCTGCTAGTGTTATCATTATATTCAATTTATTTGTTATCACTTTGGATGTTAAATTTAGTGTTAAATTTAATAAATTAATTTCCTCTGTAATTTTCCGGTAGAGGTATTAGGATGCTTTATTTCCATTCTTAAGGAATTTGTTTTGTTCTATTATTTTTTGGATTAATTTTAATAGTTGGTTGGTTAGATCTGGTCCTTCGTACTCTAGAGTTCGTTCGGTATTCTATCCTCTCCTGGTGATTTTCTATTTTTTAATTTCCTTAATGCTACCTCTTTCTCCTCAATATATATTCCTTCGTTTGCCGTCACTTCTGGTGTTGGTGGTTCATTATCGCCACCTTTAGCAAATAGGGATCGAAAGTAGTCTAACCATGTTTCTTTTGTCCTCTGATCATTCTCCATATTTCTTTTTGTGTTCCGTAGAAGTCGTGTTCCATCTGTTTTGAGAAACTCTGCCAGTGTTGTTTTTTTATTTGTGTAACTAAAGTATTTGTTTCATTTCTGATTTGTTTATAGTGGTTGTATGCCTGTTGTGTTTGTTGTGTTCTGTATTGTAAAAAGGCTTTCTTATTTTCTTCACATTTTGTCTTCACTTCCTCTTTAAACCATGGTGTTTTCTTTTTTGATATGTTAGTGTTTGTTACTTTCCTCTCTCCAAGTGATTCTGTTGCTGCGTTAATTATGTTATTTTTGAGTTTTTCCCAGCTTTCCTCGATGTTATCATTTTCTAATATTTCATTCACAGCGATCTTCTCTGATATTTTTTCCTGTATAAGTATTCCGTGGATTCCGTATTTAGTCCTTCGACTTTGATTTTTGTTTGTCTTGGCGCCGCTCTTTTGAGTGGGAAGTATTTTAGGATTATTCTTATTTTACATAATACTAGACTGTGGTCGCTACTTACATCTGCTGAGTTGAGGCATCTTACGTCGATTATTTTTGATGGATGTATATCTCCGTTGGTTATAATAGAGTATAACCCTTAAATTATGTTCCCTTTAATTATCCTAAAATTGTCATGACAGTTAGTGGAGTAGGTATACAGGGGAAACCACGGTAAAAAACGCGCTGAGTACACTACCTCACAGGTGGCGTGGAAATGTGTACATATCATGTATAATGTGACATTTAGAATCGCGATATCTCGGGAATGTCTCGGGTAACTCTTAGAAAAAAATCATACAGATTAGTTTTGTAGAAAATTTTAAGATCTACAACTTTGGTTTATGGATTTTTTACTTATCGTTTTTGAGAAAAATCCAAAAAACCTTAAATTTTCACCTTTGATCTCGAATAACTTTTGTAGCACGACGTAATACGATCGATGGGGATTTTTAAAACTTTATTTGTAATGGTAAACCCCAGCTCTCCACCAATATTTGGCTTTCGGGGAATTTTTGTTATTTTAAATGTCTAGATTGACCGTAGTATAAAGTTAACTTTTTATTAGCGTTTCTAAAAATGACTAAATCTCTTCTTGGAAAATCCTGCTGTAAAAGCCAAACTCTAGTTAAATTTTCATATTTTTTTTATATTTACCTTTGTCCTACAATTCTTGTGATTTTACCTGTATTATTACCTAAATTCGCCGAACATTTCATGACAATATGTTCCTGTTTACACAAAGAATTATTAATCAAATATTCATATCCATCTAAAAGTACTATGTCCCCTTTATTTAAACTTGGCCAAGGTTATATTTAATGCGAGCGTGTATGTATAAATAGAACTCGCTAAAAATTATAGCTCAAATAAATTGAGATTACTTATGACAACAAAATAAATGTCAACGACCTGCGGCTGTCGCGCTACTGTAATTACACGAAAAGCTTCAGTTCCAACTTTTGACGTCAATCAATAAATTAGTTATAGAGATTGTGAATCTCCTTGGTTTTATATGTACGTCTAATTAATAAAATTAACCTAACGTTTTCCAATCAATACTTCTTGGAGTACTCTCTACATTAACTAATTAAGGCTGTTTTATCGGTGCACCAAAACCTAGGAACTGTTATTTACCGACAAAATGTCTCGAAATTTGGACACAATATTCGAAACTATGTTGCTTTTAAAATGATGGTTTTACTTTTTTTTTATTTTTTTTTGTTACTTCTATTAACACCTTCGCTGCGTCACCAGTCGAAAAAGATTGGTAGCTACGTTTGCAGAAATTACGGCTAAAAATAAATGCATGTATTTCCATCTGGCGAGTAACGTACAAACGAAACGCGTTGGTAAAAACTAACATTATATTTACCTACATTATTGTCTGAAAGAGATCTATCTAACAGAGCGATAACTTAGTACCAGTTGTATTCGACTGGTAACGCATACAAGTTATTTATTTTGCATTGTTGGATTCCCAGATGAATTCATCTGGTGAGTAATTTCATTTGTAATTACCAGTTTAGTTTAGTTATCTCGATCGAGGTATAATAGTGTTTAAAATATTTGTATAAGAAGTGATTAAATAAGTGGCACTGTTAAATTAGTAAATTTGGTGTTGCAAAATGCAACTACAAGTAGTAGTTGTGTAGAACCCTATCAGAAATTGGATCGGCACCAAGAAACAATTATAAATACTATGAGCGAATCAGAGGAAGAACTATTTACTTAGCGACAATTCGGACTGTGATTCTAATTACGCTCCTTCTGAATATTCAACTAGTTCAGCTAATGACGAATATAAAATCAGTTTCGGGAAAACATATACTAACCAAACCTGTAGGACCTGGTACCAAAAAATGCGAAATTGTATGAAATGTTACAAGAAGCTGAATTAAAAAATGAAAAGTAAAGAAACTGATAAAAATGTATTTAAAGTTACTACACACTGTAAAATATGCGAGGGAAAACTCTGTTTACCATGTTTTAATTTTTAACACATTCGTAAATTTTAAAACTTATGCTGCTTAGTAATAATTAGCATTTGTTGTTTTTATATTTCATGAAAAATATGTATTTTGTTCTCAATAAAAGTTTTGGTTTTATTTTACTTGAAAATATTATGCACTTTTTAAAAATTTCAGATTTTGCTTTACCAAAAGGATTAGCCTGGTAATGATACAGTTTCTAGCAAGTTTGTATATTCCTTGTATGTATACAACTATTACTACACCTGAATCTTTGAAAATTTACAGATAGATCGCACTCACATTTCAAGAACTACCAGTCTATTGCGACTGGTATATCTAAATACATAATTCTATAGTACCAGTCAATTACAACTGGTAAAACATCAACAATAATTGTGTTTTTCGTAATCGTAGCGAAGGTGTTAAAAAATTTAATTATACTGTTTAACGTTCTATTATAACCAAACTTCTTACGCCCATCGCTTAAAAGAGTTTTTTTTCTGTAATCGTTGATTTTTTTTTTTCACCTTTTTGCGTCCAGTAATAACCGAGAAAAGAGTGTTCAAACTTTGAAGAAAATTGCTAAAAAATAATAAAATCTGATAGTGAAACGTATTACTCATCATTGGTTCGCCGATTACACATGCTAGTTCACCGTTATCGCCTTCGTGACTTCAAATCTCATGAGCGTACGGTCAGTTAGTTCGTGTTAAAACTAATTTGAATGGAGAGTAATGCATTTGTTGCCCGTTGGCCGACGCCACTGAGTAAAGATAGTCTCGCGTAAGCAGTGTAGAAATGTAAGTGATACGCCCATTTCAAATCGCAGAATACACCAGCTGGATTAGTGTATTCTGTGGTCCAGTCTACGGAATTTTTAGTATTTTCTAAACGTCTAAATGTCAAATGCCTGTATGATCGTAGAAAAATATACTAAAGATATTTAAAGACAAAAACACAACAATGGATAACTAACGAAATTCTTGAATTGATGTAGGAGAGAAGACAACAGAGAAACAACAGGGAGAAAAAACAGAAATTTATAAAATAAAAGATGAAGACCGCGAAAGAAAAGAGAATGGAGGATGAATGCACTGAAATGGAAAAGTTAGAATACAAAGACACATTCAATGTATTCAAAATAAAGCTGAGAAATGGGTGTATTATTGATAGCGCAAATTTTATAGCAAAGGTCTAAATATAGGGTTGACTAATGCAGAAAAACGTAATAATTGATACCTCCTTAACTGCATTTTCACTCGACTTCGATATGACCACCTCAATTACAATACATCATAATATGCAAATGAGGGAATAATAATCTACAACCCCCATTTTTAAGGTGTCGGCCGATATGCGCTCGACCGTTTTGCGCCCGTACCTGAAATCGGCCGGTTTGCGCTCTAACACTTTCTTAAATGGAGATGTATAGCTAATTATTTTCTTTTATCGACCGTTTTGTTTTACAAGACCCGCTCTCTTGTAATCGACGTTTAATTTATTCAACCATAACCATCAGGTAACGGTTAGGCTAGTAAAATTAGTTTTAAAAAAATCATAAAACTATAAAAAAATAAAAATAAACCATCTTCCCTTCCCACTTTCATTCAGGCTTAGGACTGTCATAGTTTATACATAATATAAACATTGGCGTGTTTAGAAGATGCTTTTTTTTAAATTTTTTTGCGTTTTTTTTTAATTTGTTAATTTTTTTTCGTTATTTTATTTATTTTTTTTTTTGGTTTTTTTTTCGTTTTTTTTTCAAACTTTTTATACAAATGTATAAAATACAAAAAATTCTTGGGAATAGAAAATTGTCTATTTATTGCAGCTTCTGGATATATGCCAATGTCCTTAAACACAACCTTAAGTCTCTTGTATCTTTATATTTCTGTAAAGTTTTGGATATTCTTTCATCAAGATTAATATATGATTTCTTGCGCCGCGTTCCTTCTAGATTGAAAGTAAATCGATCATAAAGGTGGTCACAACATTCTGCTTCTTTAACCAGGCACTTTACTAATTGGAATACATTGGGATGTGGTCTTATTAATGTATTCAGACGATGATTCCAACCTTCTAAAACGTTATTACTGCGATGTCTTTAATCATGGCAATTCCACATTTCCTTGGTAATGTGAGTATTTTCTAACCATTGTTTGACAAAGTAGTCATGAAAACTGTTCCATTTTTTCAGAAATTGGAGAGGTTTCTTGAATGCATAACCAGCCATCGTCGATATCTTCTATGGGTAGATAACTAAAGATATGCTAACGCAGCGCACATTATTATGTGCAAACGTATCTCTTCGTTGTCAGTCTATTCAGAAACAAGTCCAATATTTTGAACATTTTTCCATATACATTGATTAAAATGAAAATTACAACCAGAAATTTTGGCTTTGGGAAAATAATTTTCTAAGGCACCAATCACCAAACAGAGGTATTAAATATTAAAGAACGCTCTATTGTTCGACAGTATTAGAAAAATTTAATAATTTTGTTAGTTTTGATTTGACATTTTTTTTTTTCAAATCTATAGGAAAAAGATGTTTCTGTTTATTTGACATGTTAGTTTGTTATTGCAGATTCACCAGACTATTATTGTAGAATAAAATTAAAATTATATTGCAATAGAGCGCAAATCGGCCGATTAAGGAAATTTTAGTAATTAGATATTTCTATTATAAAAATTGCAAAGCGCAAACCGTATTCCATTTTTAACAGATAGAGATGGGCAAATGAGAGAGGAGACTTCGAGAGGCGAGTGGATTTCCTGCTGGATAAAAGAAGCATGGTAAACATAATGTTGAGAGGAGAGATAGAATGGAGAGTCAGAGAGAACATTATCTGATTTCTGGGGTGATGAAGAAGAAGAAGCAGGAGAACATAGGAGAACATTAAACCAGGGATCTGAAATTTATAGTTATTATTATTTATTAGTTTATGGCCTCAAGGAAATATTTTCTGATTTACGGTGATAAATATGGTTATTTATAAGTTTTTAGCCTTTCACTTTAGTTGTTCATTGAGTGGCAAGACCACTACTCTGGAATGGTGGTTAAGGTTTTAGCCGGAACACGGTTAATCTGGCAGTACCCTGGGATCTTCTAGCCTAGTATCCTACTCGACCGAAACATGCCAGGGTGTTTTACTACGTGAAATTAGATGTATAAAAAAGATTTCCCCCACCGTTGCCTGCCAGAATTCAATGGATACCTTCTTAGACTCTCACTAGAATCTGGCAATACGGCAATTAAATAAAAAAAACTCTAAGGGATTAAGCAATAACTGAACACCTTAGTGACAGAGAACATTTTAATATAAAAAAACTAAACAGTCAATATTACATACACATTAATTTTTAAAAAAATACTAATGTCCAGTTGTACCAACAAATTAACGATTAATTTTTTGATTTTGATTGTCGGTTTATTTTAGAATATGTTGCACCAACCATTACTCGATTGAAACCGACAGTTTTTAAACTGTCAAAAGTAACCAACCCATTTTCTGTGGTTATTGCATCGAGTTAGGGTTATTGGAATAATCGACTATTTTTAACCTCACTTTTACACTGTCTATATTTTGTAGTGTTCTTAACTTAGTTTTTATTTAAAGATCAAGTATATAATTTTAAAAATTGGACTTATCATCATCATCGTCGTCGAGTTCATCTTCTGAAGATTTGGAAGATACAATGCATATTCTACCAAATATAAGATCTGTAAGATATCGCAATGATTATATAATATACAGATTGAACGAAATAAATTCGGAACATACGAAATATTATGTATTTCGGCTCAATTCTGCTGTAGGTGGTTGGCCAACAAAAGGTTGTCAAATAATTATATTATAAAAATCCAATACTTCAGCGGGCTGCTGGGCTTGTGAACTAATTCAAGAACTCATACATAGGTGATCAAACCACCTATCGCTTCCTAAAGCCGGCCACTCACGGTACAGCGGTGTCGTTCGACATAATCGGACAGAGGCGTTGTTCAATTTGTTGGTATATCTGGTGCGCCCACACACCATACTGCGCCGCAGTATTTGTTCGGTTCTCAACCATGTCAAATCAAACAATCATTTTAGCGTCTCTTACTTTGTGTATAGATTCTGGTGCAAAGAATCCAAGATTTTGGTGCAAAATTAATCTCGTCTGCTCCTGCACCCGATTTACTGGACTGCACTGCTAATTTTAATTCTCTTTTATCTTTTTCTTAGAGTGCCATATCCCTACGGAACGTCGGCGACTACCATGCTTATAATATTATTATACTGATCTCGTCTTGCGCTACGTGTAGCAGTTGGTCCGCTGTCAAACCTCTCTTTTATAGGACGCTGGTCTCTTTTATAGGATGTTCTAAAATTGTCAATTTTTTTTCTTACATACTCTTCATTCGCATCTTTGTTTACTTCTTGGAACTTTAAAACTAGAATCTCCATTGCCTGTTTCCGGGCGTTTCTATCGTGATACGTTTTACCTTTTATTCGCTATAGCATTCTTGTTTTTTATATAATTTAAAAAACTCTCTTAAAAAATTCTCGCTAAATCAAGCCATTTCGATTTTCTATAATATGATCAAAGCAAGTGTTTAGTTAAAAACGAAGTTGAACAACGCCGCTGTATCGTGAGTGGCCGCCTTTAGGCAAGCTCCTCTTTCGTTTATCGGAGATGGAGAGTTTGAGCGGTGTTGCCAATATCATTCCACTAGACGTTTCTAAAATAACTACGAACTTCTGAAATAACTACAAACCATTAAGTTTATTTTTGTTATTAGTCTGTTGCAGTAGATTGGTAAATACAATGAAAAATATAGACAAATATCCGATTTATTTAAAAATACGAAGAAGATATAACTCTCAAAAAGATCCGCAAATCGGTTTGTTACACGGCGATTGGCAACATTGACTTTGAGCTGCGCTTTAGAGTATGGTACGTTCTAAAAAGAGACGGATAGTTGAACGATATTTTATACAATGTCTAAAACCGGGTATGGATTTATTTTTGTCCAAGTTTTATATTGGTCCACTATTTCAAATGCTGTTCAAACAATATTAAATTGTATGATCCGTTTTAAATTCGTTCAATCTGTGTAATAATTTAATATATAATTTTTTTATATAATTAGTATAATGAAGTTGATTTTAAAGCGAGATATGTATACCATTATTTATCTGAATGGCTTTTTGTTTGTTTGTCACATCATTCGTTTGCTTATTTTCAATTATATAGTTAAACTTAATTGCTAGATCTAAAAATATATCTTTCTCTAAGCTAGAGTAGTAGTTTCATTGCACAAACAAAATAACAAGAAAAAAGTGTTAATTTAGTTCAATTGGAAAGTCAATTTCGTATTGACAATCTTCTTTGACAGACCACACCCGGATTCACATGGAATAATCTGTACTAATCGTATATATTGTCGGTTTATAAACCAATAATGTTTTAGAGTGGTCCAACTCTTTTGAGAATTAACCGTTGATTGATCATTGATTGATCATTGATGTAAATCGATGAATTGACGGTTAGCAAATCAGTTGTTTAGACAGCCTGATGGTGCAACTGGGTATAATTATTGGTTTAGAACATTTTCTTAAAATTTAATAATAAATATATTTCGGATACTAGCGTCATATAAACTTATAATTAGTGATATAAATATATGATTACATACCAAATACATAAGTTATCTTCTTTCAATAAGGAGACATCATCATTATCATCATCAGTTTCTTTATTTCCCATAGAAATAATAATTGATCCTATTGGTTTTTCTATTAACATATCGAGTTATGAATGTTTCTTCCTCTTCTATGACACGTCTTATAGCTTTTCGCTAAATTTTCAGATGAAATTTTTGATATGAAGTCAGGTAATTGTTGAAGTTTACCTACACCATATACGGTGTAGGTAAAAGTTTATGGTCGGTATAGTAAAATTTAACAGGATATCTAACATAAATATAAAATCATATGTTCAGCAAATACAAAAAATCGTAGTCATATTTCTCCTTGGTCTTTCCTACACATTCCTCATGCACGCCCATTAGTGAACGACAGACGATTATTTCCGATCCAGCTTATATGTAATGTAAGAAACTTCACTATTAACTTCAAAGTCCAGCACAAGAAAATGCTGTTGACTTACAGTCTGATTGACTAATACTTTGTATTCCATTTATTTATTTATTTTTACGCAGAACAGGCCGTTAAGGCCTAGAGCATTTTTTACCACATAATCCTAATATTAACTACTTACAATTATTTTATACAAAACTTTAACTTAAATATGTATATATAACATTCTTAACTACTCTGAAGCACCTGGTGTACAATATTTCTCCATTCGCTTCTATTTTGTGCTTTTATTTTCCAGATCCTCACCTTAACGTGTTTAAGGTCTTCCTCCGCTTTACTAATCCACCTCGTTCTGGGTCTACCTCTTCTTTTGGGGCCGGTTAACTTTCTGGTTATTACTAGTTTAAGCATTCTGTTTGCTGCCATTCTTTCCACATGTTCCAACCATCTGATTCTTTGTGCCTTAACGAACTTGGTAATGGTAGGTTCTTTGTATAAAGCCAACCATCTTCTGTCTTCCGTCCTCCGAATATGCGTCTTAATATTTTCCTTTCCCATCTTTCCAGAGTATCTCTTCCTTATTATTTAATGTCCATGTCTCACCGGCATATGTTACTGTGGCTCGAACTACTGTTTTATATATTCTGAGTTTACCTTGTCTAGAAACGTATTTGAGTTCAGTAGGGCTCTTAAACTACCTAATTTTTTATTCCCTTTTGCTATTCTGACCTCATAATAAAGTCTTCTTTTTTTCCCTTCTGTCACTCCCATGATCATATATTTGGTCTTGCTTGGTCTTTCTCGGTTTTTGCTAGGATCGTTAGGTATATCGTCAGGAAATGCCAAGCACATGTGCTCATTTTTCATGATCGTTTCTTCCACCTTCATGCTGCATTTTCTGATTATAGTTTCTAACACTAAGTTGAATAATGTAGTGGATAAAGGATCTCCCTGTCTCAAGCCTTTTGCAACCGTAAATTAATCTGATATGTGACCCTGCTAAGCAATTTCACACATAGAGTTATTAAGTGTCATTTTAACTAGCCGGTTCAGTTTCGACTAACTATCGACTAAATATGCTTGTCTAAAATCCACAAACAAAACATGCGGAGGAACTTTACTTTGCATTCCATACTTGACCTTATACCTCTATTCTTATCTGAACTAGTCTATTTGAAAATTCCGTGAAATATTTCGTTTGTTTCTGAAAATTTTACCTCGGGAGACGTCATCATCTCAGTATAATTTTTTTTATGTTGGAGGTTTATGGAGATTATGGCGTAAAAAGATTTTCGGACTGGTTCAAGAAAATTAAAGTTTCAACTACTTAGTTTAGTATTATCTCCATTTACAATAATTTTTATGTATACTAAAGTGATCTTCTGCTTTGAATTATTTTGATTGTCATTGATCAATGTAAGGAGTAATTTCATCCTTTACCAACCATATTTTCTGATATATAGTGAATAATGAATAGAATAAACATCAATTCGTCATTTTCCTCTCTTTTGGAAGTATTAAATGAGTTACAAGCATGTAATATCATGAGTCAAACTTGTTTGTTTGAATTGCATCGATGATGGAAATAAATCGTTGAAGACTTCTGAAGGAGGCGGCACACGATGGGTATATAGATTAATCATATTGTGATTGGCGGCGAAATAATGGACGTTTTGATTTATATTTGGCAGGAAATATTGATAGAGGTACGGTATCATTTTTTATCGTTTAATATCGTTTTATTGCTAATGAGTCATCATGTTGTTTATCAAACATCGATATTAAATAATGAAAGTAAACAAAACAGTTCTATCAAATATTTATTGAATATTCCCAAAGTGATCGATATTCCTTATCGAGAAAATAATTTATGTCCTTAACAGGATATTTGCTCCAAACAACGTAATTCATTTCAGTTTCATAAGACGAATAAATTCGCAATGAAAAAAAAATCCGGTGTGGCAGTCCAGTGAGACTGCCGGTAGAAGTTATACTTCTATACAAGTACACGCGTTCGCCGTTACAAATTAATATGGGAGTTAATCTGCACAATCATTACGTATGTTATGCTATAGGTAAGAGAGAGCAGAAAGAGAAACAGAATTAGGTATATAGGTATATGGTGCATCTTTTGCTGTGTATAAACAACATTTGACCTGTAGTAGAAGTATAGTAAATGAAGGATTGAATCAATATTTTGATGAATATGTATATTTTTATTTTCATATATGTATGAAAGGATTTAAATGCAAAATTTTTTTTACACATACTCTGCAGTAAAATTCATTGTTTATTTTGTTATTAATATAAAAATACAATACAATACAATGCAACATAATTCAATATAATAATACAATACAAATTAAAATACAGTATTCATAAGTATTTAAAAATGACAATATACAGAACTTACTAACGCATATGTTGAATTTACCATGACAATAATATATAAAAAAATAATAATAATATTAATAAATATTAAATATATTTACAAATGGAACATTTTTATTCTCGAGAGAGAAAGAGAGAGAAAATACATTCTGTCTCTCTCTTACCTATATCGTCCATATGTAATGATTTTGCCGATCCACTCCCGTACAAATTTCCAACGTCGAACGGGCGTATAGAAGTGTAACTTCAAAAATAGTAAATTAATTTTACGTTGGACAAGGTATTTCCTACAGGAATAATTGTTCATCTTTTCTTACGAGCAGGTTGTTCAGCAGATATTATTCAATATGTTTTCTTCTAGTCTCCTGAATTTTTTTAACTGGTTCGTGTTAGACCGGCCACTCACTTTCAGGTACACCTGAACAGGTAGACCAAATAATAAATAATACATGGCCTTTCAGGCGACCTGAGACCTGGTGAAAATTCGATCAGTTCTAATAGTACAGACAGTAGAGTAAACCTGATGTGTGTCTGTTGGCGTCGTCAGGTATACCTGAACAGGTCTCAGTTTTAAACAATCCTTTGTGAACAGTTTAAATTTATGATTTAAGATTTGTAATTTAAAGTTATTTTACGGTTGAAAATAAGTTTGTACACACAGAAACATGTCACAATGTATTAACCCTTTAACGTGAAATTTGTTTTTTTTTTATTTTAGCGAAAGGAGATTGTTCAACGACCTATTCAGATTATATATTTCGGAAAATTAAAAAAATATAATAGGAACACATTTTATTAACAAAAATTGGACTGTTACCATATGGTAACGCTAGTCTAATACGTAATACAAACTTATTTGATATGGAATATTTCATTCCAGTCTATACATACCCCAACGTCATATTTCCCCGTACTTTAACAGGGGCTGTTAGCTGTTGCCTGTTAAGATTGTCAACAATACCTCCACTATCCTCTCCACCTGAGTCTTCATCCGTGAAAATATTTGATTCTGGAGGCTCTATAAAATTATCTTAAATATTAATCTTCAAGGCCTTCAAGGCCTTCAAGGATCATGTTCAAGGCCTCTTCTAACGTAAAACCTCACCTGGAACAAATAAACAGTAGATTAATATTATCACCCATAACTGGCTAGCGTTACCATATGAAAACCCTCTTCAAAATACAGTAGAACCCCTCATATCCGACCCTCACGGGACCGGGGGGACCGGGCCGTGGTTGGAACGGCCAAAAGGTCGGATATGCCGAGGAATAATAAAACTCGTTTTTCGGGTAAAAAGCCGTATATTGCACTAAACTATTAGTACAGAACTGTACAAAATACCCACTCAATACACATATGTAGTGCTCATTTTTATATTACAGTAACAACGAAAAATATTATAAATATATACAGTACTGTACTGTTTAATCAAAAAGGCAAACAGTTAGAAGAAGTCCTTAATACTCTTTTGCTTCAATTTACCCAATCTTGATTTAGCTGAAAAATCACGCCATTTCTTTGCCCACAACACGTCCATAGGTGTAGCTCTCGGGTCCTGCTCCAAATATTTCAACACTACGTCAAATGCGTCTTTAGCCTCTGAATGCGTCACTCAAGTATCACGATCAACTTCTTCTTCTTCAGCGTCGCTGTCTTCATTATTTGCGCTTTGAACTGCAGCAACTATTTCGTCATCATTGAGTTCTTCATTTGTAGACTCAGCCATGTCAGCTTCGGTCAGCCATTCCTCCACGTCTGTCAGCTGCAGCTGGACACCGTGTTGCAGTTCCTGCAGGTCTTGAAGAGTTTCTGTGACGTCGTTTTCTTCAGCTTCAAGGTCAACTTCCATTGATGATGTGGGCTCATCATCGTTCTTATCAGCACTATCGCTTTGTTTTAATGATGGCCAAATTTTCTTCCACGATTTTTGAAGAGTTGTCTCTATGATTTCATTCCATACAGAAGCGGCGGTATAGAATGCGTCTTTTATGTTTAACATCTTTATGGCCCCAATAGTGAGCAGCCTCCTTCTGTTTTGTCCTAAAAGGGACCCGACATATTTTTTCCGGTACCGTCTTTTTACCCACTCGATTAATGGGGTGACATGTGAAGGTAAAAACATCGCTTTTATGTTGCCTTTCTTCAAGTCATGCTCTGGGGATGGCTTGGTGCATTATCCAGCAATAACACAGCTCGAAGTGGCAGGTTTTTTGATTTTAAGTGTTTTTTAGCAGCGGGCACGAATTCAAGAAAAAAACATTCTTTAAAAAGAGCACAATCCATCCAGGCAGATGATTGATTACGGTAATACACGGGAAGTGTTGCCATATTGAGATTTTTAAAAGCTCTAGGCTTCTTAGATTTGCCGATAACAAACAACAGCAGTTTGTGACTGCCACTGGCGTTGCTACACGTAGCAATTGTTAGTCTATCCTTAGCTAGCTTTGTACCCAAAACAGGCTCATTTTTAGAAGCAAGGTAGATTTTGGCAACATTTTATAGTTCAGTCCGGTCTCGTCTACGTTATATACTTGTTCGGCTACAAGATTACTATTCGACACCAACTTTTGAAACTTTTCTACAAAATCTTTTGCAGCATCGTCATCAGCAGACAACTTTTCACCCGCAATAACAACATGTCTAATGCCGTGGCGAAGCTTCCAGCGGTGAAACCAACCTTCGCTTGCCTGGAAAGTCTCAACATCTCCTCCCAATTTTTCAAACAGCTTTACGGCTTTTTCTTTTATAAGAGGCCCCGACAAAGGAGTCCCTTTTCGCCGTTCTTGGCAAAACCAAACCCAAAGAGCTTCGTCAACGAGTTCTAAATTAGATTTTTTTAACATTTTCCGATTTTTAAGAGCATCTTCCGTTTCAACGGTCATAGAATAGGTTTCGATGTCTTTACGGTTTTTCCTCCAGTCTTTAACTGTTGTCACGCCGACCCCTAGCTCTGCGGCTAATTTTACTAGTGACTCACCACGGTCCAATCGTTGGAGCACTTCAAGTTTTTGTTTAAGGGTAAGGCACACACGCTTACGTTTTTAAGTAGCCATAGCTAACGTTCACTAATCGCACAACACAGTTTTTTACACAATCACAAACCAAAGATTGTACATACAACAATCACGAAAACAAAACAGTCAAGTATGTAGAGCAACGTTTACATCGACAATCAGAACGCAACTGGCCGTTTAACAGAGAAACAATGCACAGCGCTGCTGATGAGTCATGTTTCACGTTGAGACTTGTCCGCCGGCAAACCGGCAAAAGACGGTCGGGCACATGGTCGGATATCCCGAGGAGTCGGATATCCCGAGGTCGGATATGAGGAGTTCTACTGTAGTGCTAATTATAAACTTGGTAAATTTCAACATCAAAATAATTTATCATCGATCGAAGGTGATCTATTATCATATATTACCAATATTTTGACAATTGTGCTTAAAATAAAGTATTTCTGACACTTACTCTAGACAGAAGTCTACTGGTTGAGAATACATTTTATACTACAAAATTCAGACATTAATAGAATTAATAGTAACTTTGTTTTGAAGAATTTAGTTAAATCACCACTTGCACTAATATTCGACAGTAAAATGACGCAACAGTTATACTGAATTTGCAACCAGTATCAACAATATGAACACAAATGGAGATGGGCCCAACTGTAACCATATGGTAACGCAGCCGTTCATGAGTTAAAATTAACAAAAGCAAACCTTGCTTGTAAATAGTAACACTTAATGATTACCACAATAGAGACAAGAGAGATGTTGCATATAAAAAATTAGTCAACAAATTGAAGGAAATAGAGCCTGACGCAAAGGAGACCTTAGTTTAAAAAAATTAACAATTTGAGATCCAATGTTCAAAAGGAGCAAGAGAAAATTGATTAGACATCCAACAGGAATACCTGATAGGTATACCTGAAGAGTGTGTGTGCTCCCGTGTGAACAGGTACACTGGACAGGTCTACATGTTCAGGTGTACCAATCAGGTGTATATGATAGTGGGTGACCGGCCTTATCTAAGATCTATAGAACCTTAACATACACGTATCAGAGAAGTATGTTATCATAGTAGGTAGAGGATATTTCAAATCTAGTGGCAAGCACTTTCACGAAAAAATTTATCTTACAGACAATAGAATATCTGGAAAGTTTAGCAGACAATCAAGTAGTGATGGCACAAGACCAAGACGACCTCAGAGGAAGAAATTACACAAAGATTAGGACAAAAACAGCAATCCGACAACTTAACTCAGTATGGTGGGATAGACACCTAAATATGAAGACAAATACACAAATTTATAAAACATTAGTGCGAAGTATTATGACATATGGGGCTGAAAATTAGATTATAAATAAGAAAAAAAGCAGTAAGATAGTAGCAACAGAGATAGAATGCCTCCGAAGATGCTACAGAGTAACAAGAATGGATAGGAGAAGTAATGACGAAATAAAGCAAAGAACATCAATAGAAACAGACATACTAAGATATATAGAACAAAAAAGACTAAAGTGGTATGGACATGTAAGAAGAACTAGCGACAGCATATGGATAAAGAGAATAACCGAATGGAGCCCCATAGGAAGGAGGAAAAGAGGACGACCCCAAAGATCCTGGAGGAACGAAGTAGACGACGACGCCATGTGTAAGACAGGCCTAAACCATGGAGAATGGGACAACAGAGAGAGATGGAAACGGTTTTAGTGAGGAAAGGCAGTGAATACTGTAGAATCCCTGAATATATTATATACAAGAGAATATCTATGATAAGAGCCATGCAGTGGCGTTGCAATATTAAACAGTTTCGAGAAGATTGTTTTATATTGAAAACCGCACTAATTACAAACTTATTACTCACTTAAACAATAAATGGAGTTAGATTTTACACAGATTGTTTTATTGATACCAAACTTTTTATTTAAATCAGCAACTTAGTAAAAATGTTCAGTACTGACGGTGTTAATTATTAAAAATATTTGTGATTGTTTTTTTTTCAAAATTTTTTACGACCCGTGGATTAAAAATTTTGACAGAAGGTTTTAATATTATCTTTCATTGATACTCTATAAAGTTTGGTAAAAGTTGCCAAATTTTTAATTTAGTATCAATTATCTTAAAACCTTAATTATAAAGGGATTATTAAGGACTTCTTAACGACTCATTAAGGATATAAAAAGATCTGATAAGAATTATTTCCGAGAATTTCCAGTCACTGGATTTAAAATGAGTTCTAGACAAGGCGAAAAGCTCAGGTTTGTTCGGAAAAATATTCCCATGAGATTTTTTTGCTTAATAATTATTTTCATGAGATACTCTAAAATAAAGTTACCCTTTTGCCTAGGCGAAAAGTTTTTTAAGCAAATTGTAACAATCAATTTTTTGGTTCATGCAAATTTGTTTTGAGTTTTTTTTTGGATCAGTCTGAACAAAATAAGTCTCTTTGTTAATTGTCTATGAATGTTAAGACAGATTTTTCACTTCTTTCAAAGTCAGCTTAGATAAATGTAGTTAGGTATAGAACACGACTTCTGCGAGACACAAAAAGTAATATGAAGAATGATCAAAGAACAAAGATGAAGATGAAGAAAGAGATGAACGAACTAATAAAAACGAAACATATTCAAAAGAAAAAACGTATACGATAACGATAATGAACCACCAACACCAGAGGTGACGACAAACGAAGGAAGAGGAGGAAAAGGTAAAGGAAGCATCACGAAAATTAAAAAATAGAAACCAAAATAGAAAGTCACCAGGAGAGGACAGAATACCCAACGAATTTCTAAAGTACGGAGGACCATATCTGACCAAACAACTCAACTATTAAAACTAATCCAAAAAATAATAGAACAAAACAGAATTCCTCAAAAATGGAGATAACGCATCCTAATACCTATCTTCAAAAAAGGAGACAAATCGGACCCGGAAAATTACAGAGGAATTAATTTATTAAACATAACACTAAAATTAACAACGGAAGTGATAACAAATAAACTTAATGAAATTATAACACTGTAGAAGAACAACAAGGTTTTAGATCAGGAAGATCATGCACCTACGCTATATTCATAATAAGGCAAGTGCAAGAGAAATCATTAAAATACAACAAACCGGCATATCTATGTTTCTTGGACCTTAAGAAGACATTTGATCGGGTCAAATTAAAAGAAGGTATCCACTTACTTTACGCAAGAGAGATGAATAATCAAAACGATCGAAAATATCTACCAAAACAACACAATAAAAGTAAAAGTAGAAGAAAAACTAACCGACCCTATTGAAGCTGGCAATGGGATAAGACAGGGAGATTCATTGAGTCCCCTATTGTTCAGAATGATTGTGGACAAAATAATAAAAAAAAACTATAAACAAAAAAAGGTACCAAATGAGTATACAAAATGAAGAAGATTTGCAACGTATGCTGCACCAATTTAATACAACCGCCAGAAAATTTAACATGTTAATTTCCCCAAAAAAGAAAAATGAATGGTTACATCAGCAAATTTACTGAGATGTAAATTGGAACTGGAAGTCAGATAATAGAACAAGTGATGGAGTTTAAATATCTAGGCATCACATTATCTAGCTACGGAAAGCTCGAAACTGAAGTGGAAGATCAAGTTAATAGAGCAAAAAGATAAAACAATATGGAGAAATAAAATATCGGGGAAGAAATAAAAGGTAGAAAGGTAGAAAGACTAATAATGACCTACGCGGCAAAAGCACGATCTGACACAGAGAGGACAAAAAGGATGTTAGAAACAGCAGAGATGAAAAAAGATTTATGGTAAGATACTGTTAGACAGAGCTAGAAGTACAGATATATAATGTAGATGCAAGGTGGAAAACATCAAGAACTGGGTAAGAAATAGAAGGGTAGAATGGAACTATCATATAATCGGAATGACAGCAAATATAGTAGTAAAGATAGCAAGAGACGGTTCCCCAATAGGAAGACTATCAGTAGGAAGACCACGAAAACGATGAAATGACAACTTACTACTGGAGGTATATTGCAAATCAGACAGAGTCATGTTTACATAAAAAGAAGAAGAATAAAAAAGAAGAAGAAGCAAAATAAGAAGAAGAAAATAAGAAGAAGAAGAAAAGAAGGAAAAGAAAAAGAAGAAGCAGAAAAAGAAGAAGAAGAAGAAAACGGTGATAATTGTTGGCCCTTGGGTCAATGAATCGAATGCAGGTGTCCAGTTCTTGGGTATATTCGGGCCAATTTACTTTGTCAAAATTCCAACGGGGTCTTGGAGACTTTAGACTATGGATAAGGTGGATATTGTTCTCTTCGGTCCACTCCAGGGGTATTGTTCCATTTTCATTATTGTTTTTATATTCTCATTTGTTTTTTTGGCTGTTAAAGTCCCCAATGTGTAAACTGTAAGTTGATTGTCCAGAACTTTGATTCCATTTATTGACCATTAGGTACTGGTGGTTTAGAGATGTTCTTGATAGTTGCGAGCAACATCCTGCTATGTTGCATGCAAATATTGAATATAATAATTAATGTTTATTAATAATTTTCTTTCATTAGTTAATAAATCGTATCTCATGATACGATTTTATTAAAACGGTTTCCTGGTCAATATTTGTCTTGAAATTATGTGTACCTTATTAATAAAGCGTAAATCACGGTGTCATCTAAAAAGAATAAAATCATATTTTCCCAGTGACATTATAAACCAGAGATAATTTTATATAATTAATCGTCTCAATTGTCTTCAGATTGAAACAGCGACTGAATGATTTATTACTTTAGTCATTAAATTTTCCATTATTTTTAGGGTCGGTAGAAACTCATTAAAACTTATTGTCTTATTAATGGTTTATTTTACTGAACAAAAATATTTTTACGACGCTCGTTGATTCGCTAATTAATGCTCACCGAATAAAAACAAAACAATGTATAGATTGCATAGATAAATTTTAATGTTTAGTTAAATATACATCATAATATGATGTATATTTAACTAAACATTAAAATTATATTATACATTTATAAAAGTAAAATGTATATTCTACATTTTACAGGTTCAATAAGAAATAATAAATTTGGAACTCGATTTTATTGTCCATTGTAATCTACGTTTCGGCAGGAAACCCTTGACTTTGTCAAGATTCAAAAATGTACAAGATTAGGAACAGAAAGTTATTGTAAAATATATAAAAAAACTTACCAAAACTTAAAACGGGACACTGACAGAATGAATTAACTGAAGTAAAAATTGATATCTGATATCTCTTAGTTTACTATCATTAGTATATAATTATTTTTATATGGGCGTATCGTTAGTATTTTCGAAAAGGGTACAGTGAAGATATGTTATGACTTTAAGAGTTTTTTATGGTGCTAAGTATATTTATTATTATTTAAATACGATTGAAACATATTTTATTTAGTTTCTGTGTATCTTTTTTGTCATTGATTGCGTTGGATTTCTTTTTATTTCTATTGATTCGTATATCTCTCTCTTCTTTTTGTTTGCTCGGTATTTAAAATTGTGATGTTTTCGAAGTTAAATTTATGCTTTTTCTCAATTACATGTTTTGTGGGCGCAGAATGCTGTTCTTGTTAAATTTGTGAGACCGAATTCTGGATTGAAGCAGTTGACTGGTTTGCCGATATAAAACTTGTCATCGACATCATTAAAAGATTGGCATAAAAGAGTACACTAACATCCGATTGCAAGAATTCCAATCATCTATAGAGTTAACATTAAACTCAACATACTTTTTATATAAGGACGAAATATACAAACAAATGGATGGATGTGGAATGGGTGCAAGTATTTCTAGTATCATTGTTCAATTGGTTCTGGAAAAATCTGTCATGAGTCATTTAGATTTTAATGTACCATTATTCTACCGCTATATCGATGACTGTATCTATGCTATTCCAACAAATAAAATTAACGAAATTAAGATAATTCTAACTGTTACTTTCCAAAACTAAAGTTTACTATAGAAATTGAACAAAATAATAAATACATTTTCTGGATATCACCTTACATCGCATTAATGACACAGTTAAAACCATGTGGTTTACAAAAGAAACATGGTCTTCACGATATCTCAACTACAAATATCATCATTGATTTTCCCATAAAAAATCTATTATATACTCTACTATATAAGTTATAACTCTTGCTAATAACTTTAAAACTAACAGATCCAGAATACAGACCAACTGCAATAACAAAAGCAAAAAATGCCCTTCTAAAGAATGCATTTCCCGAACATCTTATCGAAACTATTTTCAAATCACGACTTAATAAATTTTACAGCAATACAAATAACAATAAACCCAACAGCAACAAGACTGCGTATACAACTCTTCCATACATAACATAACAGTGGCTCACCAAGGCAACAACCTTTTAAATAAATATTTCACTAAACTAAACACACAAACTCCAAAACTCAAAAAATCACATGTTTACGGGATACTATGATATATTAACTGTGAAGGTGTCTATATCGGGCAAACCAGTCAACTGCTTCAATCTAGAATTCGTTCTCACAAATATGACAAGAACAACATCACTGCGCTCATAAAACAGGAAAATGAGACGAAGCATAAATTTGACTCCGAAAACATCAAAATTTTAAAAACTGAACAAAACAAAAAGAAGAGGAATATATACAAATTAATAGAAATAAAAGAAATATCAACGCAATCAATGACAAAAGAGATACACAGAACCTAAATAAAATAAATATTATACTTAACGCCATAAAAAACTATTAAAGTCATAACATATCTCCACTTTACCCTTTTCGAAAACCTCAACGATACGTCCATATAAAACTAATTATATACTAATGACAGTAAACCATGATATATCAGATATCAATTTTTACTTCAGTCAATTCATTAATGTCAGTGTCCCGTTTTACGTTTTGGTAAGTTTTTTTATATATTTTACCGTTTTGTTCCTAATCTTGTACATTTTAGAATCTTGAGAAAGGTAAGGGTTTTCTGCCGAAACATTGATTTTAATTGACAATTAATATATACGATAGCGTTAGCCTGAAGCTAAGATTAATACTATTACAAGAATTTTTATTAAACTCAAAAACTTCTGGGTTGAAGCGTGTCCTCTCTGTTGTCTTCTTCAGTGCTTTCGAGGTCTTAGTCTCCCGAACCCCAGACAGTACTACGCTGATCATCAATCAATGCGCTACTAATAGTAGTATACTGAAGTGCATTGATTGGTTATCAGTGTACTACACTCAGCTTTCCTACAAAACAAGCCCAATAAAGAAAGCGATAGAAATAGAACCACTAGGAAACATAAACAATAGAGATCACGCCCTAAAATTATACCCAATGTGAAAGTTTAAGTAAAAAAACTGAACCCTTACTTAAGGAAGTTCTCAAATACAACTGCAGTAGGCACCTCAAATATACATCCCGATTAACAAAACATTTTGCATATATTAAATATACGTTAAAGGTAAGGAAAGGCTTTCCTCGATCGGAAAGCTTTTTTGTGTTTTCTGGTTGAGAAGGGATAACTAGAAATAACTTAATAAAAGCCAGTGACAAAAATTATTTCAGTTTTATTTCTGAGCTCGACGTACCAATGAGAGATAATCGCAATGTCTACAACTCTGTTAAGTAAAAAGGAAGCAAAATTTCCAATGGCTGAACATCCACGAAATAAACAAAATCATATACAGTTGGAAGATTCTAACGGTGCCGGTGGGGATGATGTCGTATCCTTTTCTACGACTGTCTAGCCATTTACAATCGCTGCAGCATTAGACTCTCACATGTAGCACCTAAGAGGACTATACATCGTAGGTAAAGGCTTTGATTTTCAAGTCAATCCTACCGCCTTATATATGCACGACATCTAATGCCGGGTCCAGACCAAGCAGACAAAACAAAAACATTCATGTTTCGCGACAAAGTGGCGACAAATCGAAAACATTTGATGAGACATTTCTGAAACAATTTTGTTTTGTTTGCAGATTTGAAAACTTTTTCAGGTCCCGTCTCAGGTCGGTAAAGATCAAAGGGTCTGTGTTTTGTCTGTGTTTTTGACGACAGTTGTCGACGCAGTGTGGACGCGTGTGCGTGCCAAAACGAGTTAAGCAGTAGGAAAATAGAATGTACAATTTTTATCAAAATCAAGTGTATTTTTCTGTTGTGTAGTGAATAAATAAATACTAGTGTATTTTTCTAAACATGTCGGGGGACAAAAAGTGGAATACACAAAATACATGCAAGTTAATAGAAATTTACAGGGAGCATTCGATATTATGGGACCCTAAAAATAAAGATTATAAAAATCGCTACAAGAAAGCCGATGCATTAAAGGAAATTTCTTTATCGCTAAATGTGCCACTAAATGGTGTTAAAAAAAATAAAGAATGTTAACAACCAGTATGCTAGAGAAAGACGAAACTACAAGAAACTTAAAAAATCTGGGGCTGGGAAACTTTTCAGTTCAAAATGGTTTGGTTATGGTAGGAATCACCTGTTGCTAAAAATCTTAAAGTGATTGCTAAACGTTCTGTTACACTTATAGCATTTCTAAAGTTAGTACCTATGTCTTTTTGCAACTGCAGGACCAACAAGGCATATTAGATTCTCAAAATCTTCGGTGGACATTCTTAAAAAAATTTTGAAGCTTGATCGAATTTCACCACTTAGTCCAATATCATCTGCGCGCAGCTGAAGTAACAATTTGTCTATCGAACAACTTTCTCGCATTTTTAGGCTTGGTCTAATCCAAAAACGTTTGGGTTTTCGTTTAGCAACCTGGGATGATGATGAGAGCAAAAAAAAACAACTTGCGGCTAGCAATAAATCTTCAGTTTCATTTTTTTCTTTATTAAAACGCCACATGGTTAACCAACACTAATCACAACAACAACGTCACCAACTGAATTTTGTTTTTATATTTTGTTGTTCTGGTGTGGACAGTTTGTCTCAATTTTGTTTTGTCTTTTGACGACAAATTTTGTCGCCGATTTATCGTGTTTTTGTTTCAGAATTGTGTTTTCGTTTTGTCTGCTTGGTCTGGACCCGGCATAAGGATTTAAATTTTTGCAAAGCTTCGAAGCGTCTATTTTAGCTTTCCTTTTCTGAATAGCATTTTCTACGTCTTTGAAATTAGGTTCTTATTTTAAAATTTTCTCCCATCTTTCCGAATCTTTCTTGAACCCTTTAAAGTACGATTGTGAAACATTGGTGATTTGAAAACAGCGTTATTATTCCAGAGAAAAGTTCTGAGAAAAATATTACCAGTAAATGAAAATGAGACCTCTTATCGTCGATATAACTTTGAATGATACAATAAGTATAAAGAATTAGCTGAAGTCAGATACCTAGTGACTGCAATAAAAATAAGACGCCTATGGTGGACACGAGATCTAACCAGAGCAAATTAAAGCTACCTAAGTGTAGATGAGGATGCCAGAAAGATCGGTGTTGTCAACTGGCTTCAAGCTACACAGAATAGTACCGAATAGAGGAATCGAATCTGCTGAGAAAGCACCAATTATGATGATCATAAAGTTTATTGAATTTATAGACCACTCATTGTCTGGAATTGTTTCTTGCTGACTTTTTGCCTGCCAATGTAGCAGACATTATCAAATATTGTATACATATAATATTTTTAATATAAATTGCTGTAAACGCCAATTGTATAGTTTATTTTAACAATGACTCTATACTAATTATTTTCTTTTATTTCAGACATTTTCTGCTTTGGTATCAACTGTAAATATCCCCTCCCACCTCCAACCAATAGAGTTTTTAGTTGATCATAATCTAGCTTTCAAAGACTACAAGCAACTAAAGCCTTATCAGGTAAGTTTTTTTTTGTACATTTTGCTAATGTTGTCAACAGCGGAGAGTATTTTATTTTTCTTAAATTAAAAAATTTCATCTAATTTTTAATCTAAGTATTCTTTTATGTAAAATAGAGTAGAGTGTAATGAAATACATTTTTGCTTTAAAAGGTTTTAAAGTAGTTGTCAAATTATAACTGTGAAGGAGAGTCAACCTTAATTATTTTATTATACTGTATAGACAAAATAAACATAATCGTCACCTAAGGTCAAAGAATATGTCCAATGAAAGAGCTCAATCAGCGGATCAATTTAAACGTATTTTACAATTTTACTGTGTATTTACAATGTGTGTTTCCCCAGATAATCGAAAAAAAACACTACTTTATATATAAACGAGGCCCTTCCCATATCAGTTGGCCCACCTATGGAATTTGCAGTTTAAGTCGATTACCATAAACAAATTATACTCTGCATGTTTTTATAAGTTCTCATATTAATTAATATGACATTTTTATTAATGTTTATTAAAGACATTACCCTTATGGTTTTTTATTTATTTTCAACAATAAAAAAAATTGTACTAAACCCCTATGGAAAAATGACGTCAAAACAATAATATTGCCAGTTAATGTCAAATGTGTTTTGTAGCGTTGTAAAGCTTTTTGCAGCTTGTGGATTGTACAATGGGTCGAGGTAAAGTTATCGATGAGAAAATGTGTTCAATCATTATTAGATTTTTCAATTCTGGAAAATCCAATTCGGAAATCTCGAATATGTTGCAATTGTCACGCTATAGTGTAAGAAAAATAGTCACAAGATACAAAATACAGGTTCGGTCGTCACAAAACCTACAAAAATACGAAAAAGTAAAATAACCGAAGCCGATCGAAGGGCATTAAAACGCATTATAGTTAAAAATCTACGAGCAAATTATATGGAGTTAAGCGTTTTATGGAGTGACGTTATTTGAAGACACGTTTCTAGATCAACATGTCACTGAGAGGCCCACAAATTAGAACTTGGCACTTACAAAGTAAGTTGTATAGTTGAAAAAATTAGTACGAATTGCTTTTAACATTAAGGAAAAGCCACTTTTAACATTAAAACAAAAGAAAAATAGACTAAGATGGTCAAAAGAGCATAAAGATTGGACTCAGTCCTAATGGTATTCAATACAATGAAGTGGTGAGTCAAGATTTTAAGAGTGTTTGAGACAGTAGGAATCGCGTCATTCGCAGTAAAAATGAAGCTTTTCATCCCGACTGTCTGAATAGAAAAGTCGAATTTCTTGCATCTGTCATGATCTAGTGCAGCATGACGTCTAAAGGTGTGGGAGAGTTGCATTTTATCGACATGATTGTAAACACGGACAAATATTTGAATATTTTAGAAGAATCTCTTTTACCGATTATGGAACACCATTTAACATTAGCGGAAGATTTTGGGCTTCTAACAGTCCCAACTTGCCCTCGATAGAGAAAAGCTTTGAGAAAACATCCTGACAGATCAGTCAACAAATTGACGAAAAAATTGCAAGAAGTTATCGTTAACATTAACATTTGAAAAAGTTATCATACTCTTCTGAAATGGCTGGTCGGATTTTTATGAAATTTTACATATAGGTACATATATTTGGTATGTATATGTATATTTGGTAAATCTGAAAATAGGTCGTTATCTATTTTTCATATCCCTCAGAGGTAAGAAACATTTTTTATTGACAATTATTATAATAATTACGGAAACGATAATTATAAGAAAATGTCGAGGGAAGAAAGCAAAAAAAGCTTAGATGCCACCATGTTTACAATCATAATAAACAAGGAATATACATAGACAAGGAACAAGGAATAGACATAGACAAGGAGTAGACAGGGAATATAATAGAATAAACAAATCCAGGACCAGACGGAATAACCAACGAGCTTCTAAAAGATGGAGGAGAAAGTATAACCCTAGAGACGACAAAACTTACACAAAAACTAATATTGCACTGCAAGATACCAGACGCATAGAGAAACAGCATAATAATACTAATGTTCAAGAAAGGAGATAAAGAAGACCCTAACAATTTAACAATTATAGAGGTATAAATCTACTAAACACCGCACTTAAGCTTACCACAAAAGTGTTAACCAACAAAATCAATAAACTAACAACTTTATCAAATGAACAACAAAGATTCAGATCCGGAAGATCCTGCGTAGACGCCGTATTTGTACTAGGACAAATCACAGAAAAGGCCATTGAGTACAATAAACCAGCATATCTATGTTTTATAGACCTGACAAAGGCTTTCGATCGCATCCAAGACGAAGACGTCTTACACCTACTGATAAAAGAAACATACCAATCAATATTACACAAACCATCGAAAACATCTACTTCCATAATCGAATACAGGCAAAGGTAAATGGAAAACTAACATAGTGTATACCAGTACAAAGCGGAGTCAGGCAGGGTGACTCGTTAATATAATAATGGACGAAATAATACAAGACGTACGCAAACAAACAAACAAACAAACAAACAAAAAATAATTATTTAAAGATTTAAATGTGCTAAACCAGTTCAGTACAAGCAGTGATCATAGGTTAGTAAGAGCTAAAATAACGATATCAACCGAAAAAGACAGACTCAAAATGATAAATAAGAAACAACCAAAGAAATGGACAAATCCAACTAACATTCAGGAGTTCGAAAAATATATTGGGAATTCATTGAAAGATACAACAGCTGACATCAATATATTGAACAAACAAATAGTCAACACAATGCAACAGGCTCAAACTAAATATTGTCCGACAAGCAAAAAAGATGAAAAACTGAGTCAACCCACGAAAACCCTTATAGAACTAAGGCGACAAATGAAAGGAGATAACAC
Source organism: Diabrotica balteata (assembly GCA_918026665.1). Taxonomy (NCBI): domain Eukaryota; kingdom Metazoa; phylum Arthropoda; class Insecta; order Coleoptera; family Chrysomelidae; genus Diabrotica; species Diabrotica balteata. Next base: position 36,386,027 of record OU898281.1, on the reverse strand, counting down.
TGCAAGCAAAGAAGCGAAAAATCAAATAAATAAGACGATCACAAAGGCAATAAGAAAAGACATAAGAAACTACAATGTAGAAAAAACAAAACAGGCAATAGAGAAAAATAAGAACATGAAAGTTTTGAAGAGGAGCGTACAAAAGGGGAAAATAGAAATCAACAAACTGAGAAACAGAACTGGAGAAGAAACAACGAACAGAGATGAAATATTAAGAATAGTCGAAGAGTTCTACACAGAGTTATATAGATCAAGAAAAAAAAACAATACGGAACCTCCAATTACACTAAAAACTGGGGTATTAAACCAAGGATCAGATTTAATGCCCAGTATAACAAAATCAGAAATCAAAGAAGCCCTGAAGAAAATGAAAAATAATCGAACCCTGGGTGAAGATATCAAGTGAAGGGAATAGTATCAGAAGCACTAAAAATTGGAGGGGATGTATTACTTGAAAAAATTAAACAACTTTTCAATATCTGCCTTCACAGCGTCAATATTCCAACAGACTGGAACAACGCTACTATGATTCTATTACACAAAGCAGGAGACAAAGCAAATTTAGAGAATTACAGACCGATTAGCCTCCTCAGCCATATATATAAGTTGTTTATGCGAATACTGGTTAAGAGAATGGAAAGAAAATTAGAGACTTATCAACCAAGGAAACAGGCAGGATTCCGAAAAAGATACGGAACAAATGACCATCTACAAAGTATAAAAACCCTAATAGAGAAAGCAGTGGAATACAATAAACCTCTAGTTCTAATATTTATCGATTTTCACAAAGCCTTTGACACATTTGAGCTAAGCAAAATATTACAGGCGCTTAAAGAATGCAGGCTAGATTATAGATATACTAAATTATTATACAAAATATACCTGCAGGCAACAACCACTGTCAAATTACATACTAACAGTAATCGCATAAAAATAGAACGGGGGGTTAGACAAGGAGACCCAATGTCACCTAAACTTTTTAATACGGTGCTAGAACATGCTTTTAAGAATTTGGATTGGATGAAAAAGGGAATAAAAATAGATGGAGAATATCTAAACAACTTACGTTTCGCCGATGATATACTTATAATAGCTGAAGATCTAGGTATGGCAAGAGAGATGGTACAGGAACTCGTTGTGGCTACAGAAAATGTAGGTTTAAATATAAATATCTCGAAAACAAAAATCATGACCAATTTGGTACCCAACCAGAACATCAGTATTGGTGGGAAAGAAATAGAACTCGTAGATAGATATAAATACCTGGGACATGAAATTATGATTGGCAGAGATAACCAGACTCATGAACTGAAGAGAAGAGTCGGCCTTGGGTGGGCAGCATTTGGAAAACTGAGAGAAACTTTTAAAAGTGAGCTGCCCACATGCCTAAAGAGAAAGGTATTTGATCAGTGCGTCCTCCCAGTCTTGACGTACGGAGCAGAAACACTTACCTTAACAAAAGCAGCAGCTACCAAACTGAGAGTCACGCAGAGAAGAATGGAGCGGTCCATGTTAGGAATAACTCTGCGAGACAGAATAACCAACGAAGACATCAGGAGAAGAACCGGAGTGACTGACATCATCAAGAAGATAGCCAGACTAAAATGGAGATGGGCAGGACACATAGCCAGAATGACAGATGAGCAATGGACAAAGAGGTTATTGAAATGGAGGCCAAGGGAAGACAAGAGAAGCGTCGGTTGACCACCTACAAGATGGACTGACGATTTAAGAAGAATCAATAAAAATTGGATAAGAGCGGCGCAAGATAGACGGGGTTACGCAAGACAGCAAGAAATATAATGTGATAATATCAGCAGAAAAAACAAATGTATGACTACATCTAAATACCCATTATGATGTAAAATCGAAATTGATGGAAAGATAGTAAAGCAGGAAGCAAGGTTTAGATATCTGGGAATAGGAACCCACACATCGGGGTAGTGGGTGGAACGAACACATCAGTAGAATGGCAGAGGATAGGATAGTGCGAATAGCACGAGATAAGTCACCAAATGAACAAAGAAGTATTGGCAGACCAAGAAAAAGATGGTGAGACAATTTAAACAATTTAGGAGGATAATATTGAAGAAAAAACAGGCTTTAAAGCGTGCATACAAGAAGGAGAAAAAAGAAGAAGATCAACAAGGAAAACATACCAAAAAATAAAAGGAACTCTACAAAAATAGTTGTAGTAGTGAGTTGTTTTTCATTTCCATGGTAAATTTGATTGATTCTTCTTTACGTTTAATGTCCGTCAAAAATTTGTTTAATGCTTCTGGTCCATGAGACCAAATTGACAACACATCATCTGTATAATATCTCCAAGATATTGTGCAATTTTGTCATGTTTTAAATGATATTTTTCTCAAATTCTTCCATAAACATATCTGCTAAAAATCCTGTTTTTCCGTTTGATATAAAATGTTACATTACTTCTTTCAATGATGCCGATTGCTCGATTCCACTACAATAAGTTGCCCTCGATTGCCCCTAATTATTTTTTCGGCTCGAAGCAGTTGACTGGCTAGTGGGGAACTAACTATTTATTTTGGTAGTCACTCGGTCTCCAGAGCCTTGTTAAATCAGTTATTTAATGGGGTTCATGTCAACTATCTATATGAACGTATATTGGCCTACTACACAGAGGCGGATACAAGGAAGAAATAGGGAAATCCCCCTCAAGAAGGTTGAAACCTCAATACTCCGGGAGTATTGGATTTTAGGAAGTGTAGAACTTCTGAATTTCAGAAGAACTGGAAGAGAGGTGATGAAAATACTAAAAATATGGATAAGCTCAGAGGAACAAAGTTAAATGGCCAAAGAGACACTAAATCTCGAGTGTTCGGGCTAGCTTCAATGCACTGAATTGTGGCTTTAAAGATATAAAGCAGATAGCAAGGATAATGAGCTAATGAGACAAGAAACGAAATAAGACCTTTAATATCAAATGTGATACAACTAAAGAAGGTCACTGGGAATAAATTTATAGAAAGAGAACAATAAGAAGAGAAAAAGAAGGGCGCCAACTCAACGATAGTTGAGATTTTGAAGTAACAAATGACTGGAAACAAATGATACTGGAGATAATAACCTGAAATACAAAAAACTAAATACTAATCTTGTCTTGCTATATTATATACTGGTTAGTAGAAACTGAAATAAAACTCAAAATAGTCACAATAAATATATTTATAAAAATGTGTATATAGATATATATGTATTAACAATTTACATATAATGCAAAAACTAAATAACAGTGGTAGTGGGTGTGTAAAGATACAATAGGACCAAATAGCCCCTCAACAAGCGAATAGTCACTACCACTGGCCAAATAAAGTGTGAAATATTAGTAGAAACCTAGAATAGTCCGTATGGTAGCCAAAGTCTTAACACTAAAAGTTAGTAATTTAATTTAACTTAGTTCTACTAGAATGAGATATAAGTGACAGTATGGTAAAGATATCAAAATTGATAAATCTAGTACCATTTATATCATAGATAAAAAGTGAGTTGTAATGAAATATATTTCCCTCCCCAATATCAAAATTGTATTATATCAAAATGTATTGTATTAAAAAATATATATCAAAAAGTGAGTTTGGTCAGACTTTTTACATACTATTTAAAAACCCTAATAAAAACATGAAATGTATTTTTCCCTCCCCAATATTTTAGACTTATATTATATCAAAAATGTATTCACCTGATCATATGCATATGAAAAGTGTACACTACTAAATAGAAAGTAACAAAAAGGTTAGACAGTCAAACAACTTATCTTTACAGCACCATAAGTCCATAGGAAAACTCCTCTTGGCACAGCTAAATCAGTTTGTTGCTGTAAAGGACAAATCCCAGGGGAATCTGGGCACAAAACCAGTCACTGGTTTATCTGCTCGGAGTGATGGCAAAATCCATTGAGTGTTGCTAACTATTTAAGAAATTCTGTCACTAACTAATATCCTTGAGGGAATATTCTTAAGTGAATACTCTCAAGTGACGGAATATGAAGCCGCAGCACGCCAAAAAAAATCTTCCTTTTTATGTGGAACTCTTAATATGAATCTTGATTTTAAAAATTAATTATTATTATTGAATTATATATTTCTTGTCCTCGATTTTATTTGCTCCAATTCCGTCACTTTGAACGTGAGAAAAACTCACCGGTTGGCGTGTCTGTGTATACGAGTTCTGACCAAAAACTGATCGTTCTCGTATAAACTCGATTAACTTTCCTTCCAAAGTGATCCTTGCGCGTGTGCGGAAAAATGTCGTTTTAAAATCGATCGCAGGCGGGTCATAAGAAATTTCGTGAGGGGTTTTATTAATACAATTTTTAACTCTGATAATATTGCACTAATCAGTAGCGTAAACGGTACAAGGTCTAAAATTAAAGAAAACCTATTACCTAAATATGTCTATTGTGTAGCTTGGGTTCATCTTTTTTTGTGTCTTTTGGTTGGTGTTTCATTGGAAGTTCCCTCCCTCCACAAGTTGAAAGTTCCCTCTCCCAAGGAAAATGTTTAGATCAGCCACTGCTACTACACCAAAACTCCCGATTTTCCAGTTTAAATCATTGAATTAAAGAAAAAATGAAATGTAAACCAATGACGATACCTAATTCAACGGTTTGTTGACCACCGTAATTTTGAAATAAGTTCTAATTACTATCAAATGATATCAGTGGTTTTAAAATCAAATATTACAATTATTTGGCTTCTTGACTCTCGTAATTATATTTCAGGTATTATTAAATGTTCTCATTGAGGTCAAACCACATAAAAGTAAGAGGAATTGTCATTGAAAACGAAAGCATAATCGAAATGCTGTTTTTGACATGATTCATTTATCGACTGCTGAATAATTAAATTTTAATTAACAACTAGGTTTCCGGTCTTTTAGCTTTTCATATTTTGATGCTAAAATAACATTTCGTCGTTGTTTGTTTTCCTTTGTTAAATGTACTTGAAAAGGATATACTGATTTTATATTTTATTCTAAATTTTTATCATATTTATCCTATTTAGTTTTAATTTACAACTAGTAAAAGTTACGTATTTCTAGTCAAATATTATTTTATATTAATTATTTTTCCTCTGAATTCAATATATTCCAAAAAGGCTTAGAAGAATAATTATTATTTTACTTATCTACGAACTTAAGCGGTTATGTCCAATAAATGTAAACAAAAATAATACACCTCTGATAATAAAAATTATCTAAATTATGTAAAATTTAAAGCAAATGCAAACTTTGGGAAATGACGTTTTTCCGTCGTTATAGAGGGGGTCTGGAATCTTCAAAAGATAATAGTCCAGGGCGCCGCCTGACTGACTTTAGTGCAGGATTTGCTCTTCGTAGTTCCCTCTTGTTGCCTAGTCTATTCCGAACGCCTAATTTCTAAACCAGACACTCCTCTGTCATCCAGCGATCCGGAAGCGGAATGGCCGCTGTAAGGCTAAGCATCCACTTTCGATGCACTACCTGCATTTTCCACAGGCAGCAAGTAGGCTCCATGTCCCTTTTCCCTGTTTTCCTTTTTTTTATTCCCACAAACTGGGTTTTTTTATTTTTGAGAGAAACCCCGTTGCAGGTAGCGTGTAGAAGACCCTCATCGCTCCTAGTACGGTATCACTCCCAGCCGGGCATTACCTCCCTCCCCACAGTCTGACTCTCTCTCCTCTTCATTGCCTTCATTACCTTGTTCCTCTGTAGCGTATTGAATGTATTCCCAACATCGAAAAACAGCAGGGCCGCCCAGTGGTGTTCGTTCCTTATGTTGCGCAATGAATCGAGCCCCACACTCACATGGGGCAATACTTTTCCCCAGCTTTGGGAAGCAGTACTAACCTCGATATTCTCCAAGGTTTAGGAAAGGTCTGTGCCTCCAGCACAGTGCATTCAATTGTTCCATAAGCCACTAAGGCTACGTCCCTCCTAGATCCTTCACCGCCATAGGTCATGTCTGATTCGGTCCGGGGGACCTGTGCATCTTTAGTGAGCTTAATGTCTCGACAAGTTCATTTACGGTAAAGAGTACAGCCCGCTCAGCTTCGCCGTCCTTCCATTCTGCATTCCACCTGCCGACCGGAAAGAGCTCTCGTGTTACCTTGAGCTTCTTGTCCATAGGCATTTCGTACGGAGAGTACGCATGGAACTTCTTCATTGCGATTCTGTATCTCTGACCCCAGACGTTCTCATCCAGCTTTTAACATTTTTTTTGTGTCTTCTTTTTTCTGTTTAAATTTTCTTGTAAAGTTCTCTCTTGCGTGCGCGCTACCCTTACTCGATCTCCTCGATGACATCAGGGTTAATCCCTGCTCTGCCCATTGCTCTCATTAACCTTTTTCTTGTTACACATTTACTTCTCAGTACCTCGATGTCCGCATTCCATTAGTATGGCATCCTACTCACATCTCGGCGACCTATCCTGGTTCCTTCTGTCGTTTCTTTAATGACTCTCTTCAGGTTTTCCACTTTCGGTGAGTGGCCCTGCATGTAGCTGACTCTCCATTTAATCAGCTCCTCGTATACTTTAAAGTCATTCCCATCACCTCATTTGCCACCTGACGTCCCGGACGTACGGACCGTGTTAGTGGTCACATTCTAATGATCGAGAACCCGATGTACTAATGCTCCGTTCCGGTGTAGTCTGCCAAACCTTTCAGATCTTGCTTTTGACGCTATTCGTTGTGTCGCCATGGCCACGGTCGATGTACGTACCTGTACCTCTCCTAACAAACGTAGGCTCGAGCACAAACGCACAAACGTACTCACCCAATAAGTCGCGAGTGTTTGTGATAAAGATCCCCGCTTCGCTATTTTGCGTTAAAATCTCTCAGCACCACTCATTTTCCTCCTGTGTTTTCCACTTTCTGCTTGATCTTGTCCATTTTTCTCTTGTACTCGCTCACTACTGTCACCTTTGGAGAAACTTAACAGCAAACCTACTGCGCCCTCACCATGACGTATCCTTCTTTCGGCATAATATTATACACTTACAGCTTCCTATTATAGATTCTTACAGCAGTCCTCCCAGTCTTATCCACAAACCATCCTCTTCTCCTCGCTGCTGTTGGATTTGGCTCCACCATCACCAGCACATCGAGGTTATTTTCTACGGCGGCGGCCTCAGTAAGATTATGTGCTAATCTTGCCGTTTCTACTTTGTTTTGGAGCACCCTCAGCTCTTAGATCTTGTTTCCTGTGTTTACCATTTCTTAGACTCGGACTTTTTCGCACTCTCTTTCGTACTGTTTTCACTCGGCCACTCTTCTTTAGACTAATCCTTAATGATTCTTACTTTCAACCAGTCAGTTGAACTTTGACCATCTTCTTGAATTCGCTACATGTCCGGTCACATCGCCAGATGTGATCTGGATGTTTCTTCCTTGCATTTCTTGCTATGTGACCCTCTTTGCCATATAGGAAGCAACATTCTCTTCTGTTCTGCCACTTACAGTGCCATTGCTTGTGTCCAAAGGCGAGACATTTCAGGCATCTCGGTATTTTTACCCTTGATTCTATTACTCGGCAGGATGTATAGTCTACCTTTATTCTTTTCATTCTCAGGATCTTTTCAGCCGCGTCTTTCCACATCCCTCACGGCACTCACCATCCCTCTTAGTTCGCCTAGTGTCTATTCGTTCGGTCCAAATTTGGCTTGCTAACTTGGTTAAAAGAATTCATTAAGAATGGTTGCAATAAAAGTCGGTTAAATAAATGAAATCTGTAATAAATTCAAAGAGTTTTGCGTCATGTTGATAGGTGTATGCCAATAGATGGGAGGCTCAAAATAAACAATTGTGAAAACATATTTCATAAATTTGGTTCTGAGGTAAACAAAGAATCTTAATCAAAATGATTGATGTTTGTGATTCCTAATAATCTTAAATATTATTACGTTGACCTTCCTTTATTCGTAATTTTAGCATATTGAATTTTTATATTTTCTATTTTTTAGCTTGTATACGTTGTTTGTTTTATCAATTTCTCTTGTATAGTTTTTACGATGTCAGTTGGACAAGTCATAAAAACAAAATTCGACACTCAAGTGTCGGCGTCTTTGTAAAACATAGGCGGCGCAATAGAAATTAAATAATAAACTTTTATTTTTTAATTAAGGTCTAATATTTTGTTAAACAGTAATAATATTGTTAATTATTCACATTTCTTTATGAACTTGACACCAAAGATGATTAAAAGTTAATACACAATATAGTCCATTCACTAACGGTAAAATATTGTAAAAACCTCTAAATTTTAAAGAACCACTGGGATTGACATGAAATTTGTCATACACATATAGCTAACGTGTCAAAGAAAAAAAGTGATACTGTGTCGATGTGTATTTTTGCCCTGGGGGTGAGTACCGCACCTTCTTGGGTGGTGAAAAGATATACATCCAAAATAAGTCCGGAAGTGGATAAACTGACTAATTCTAGGTAACTTTTGTTCTATAGAGGTTTTTACTAAATCAATACTTTTTGAATTATTTGCGAGTGAATATATTCATTTTTCATCAAAAACACCACGTTTTTGGACGATTTCTCGCAAATAACTCAAAAGGTAAGTATTTTTGGAAAAAATGTTCGTAGCAAACATACAGTTTATAAAAAAGTGAAAACAATGGTATATGTATGAAGTCTGTATACCCAGCAGAGCTATAGCTAATGAAAAATAGATTCTTACCTATTCGTCAAATTCCATATCGAATAATTCAACGTGAAATAATAAAAAAATGTTTTTTTTTTTTTTTTAATTGTTTAAAGAAATCTTTATTTTTAATTTTTAAAAAAGTTTCTAGCATCAAACGTAAGCAAGTTACGCTCAAAACAAAGTTGATCCCTTTTTTTGGTAAAAAATAATCATGAATATGATCTGTAAGTTTCATCGGTTTAATGAGGTTATTTTTGAAAGATACTTACATGAAATCGGCCAATTCGTCTTACAGTCGAATTGTCTCTTGGGTTATAGATTAATCGAGAGATCACATTTACTTCGATACACAGAACATATTTTTGACAAGTTCTGGAAGTCTTTGTAGAAATATTCAAACAATTAAACACTATCACTATCCGTGTGTCCAGAACTTGAGTCGTCGTTTGTGTTTATAACTACCGGTTCAATTGGTGGTAAAGTAGGATATTCTTTTTCTTTTACTTGAACATGCGCTACACAATTTTTCCAAATGTCAGTTTTGTTAAGTTCTTCGATCACTGTTCTTATATTTTGGACAACAACGTCACTTCATTGGGGAGATTGATTCATTTTCCGCAATTTCTTTTTTACATTGGCCCGTATCATTTCAATTGGGTTGAAAATACAATGATATGGAGGGAGCCGTAAAACCGTATGCCCGTGGCGTTCAAAGAGTTTATCTATTACATATTCTTTTTAAAAATTTTGTTGCTTAATTAATTGCAACAATTCCTTTTTGGTACATTTACTAGGTGTTGCCATGCATTTGTTCTCCATAAATTCTATGATATCTCCCTTCTTGGAGCTAGTATTTGGAATTTTGGTGTAGAGTCTAGAATGGTATGACGCATTATCCATTACTATCACGGAATTTGTTTTAATATTCGGTAACAGCTGTTCCGTTGCCAATTTTTCGAAAAGTTCAGCCGTCATATCCTCATGATAATCAGCTGATGACACTGTTTAATGTTTTTAGCCGATAATAACAAGGCATTAGGTACAAACCCGCTCTTAGTCCCAGCATGTAGAATTATAATTCTTTTTCCTCTCGAACAAGGAGTATTCAATCAGCACTTTTTGCTATCATCCATCCAGCCATATTGAACTACATCATGGGTGTCAAACCACGTTTCATCAAGATACACAATGTCTCTATTGTCATCTCGATATTCTTTAATATATTTACAACTTATTTTCTACTGTCTTAACTCAAACTTAACTAAAACACAACACTACTGTTTGCACAAAAATATTAAAAATATACCGGAACTTGCTGTCGTACACGACGATACTGAATATATCGTTTAGTATGAGAAACCTGAGAAGGCATTTTTGACCAGATAACGTTTAAGTTTGAGCGTAATAACTTCCGAAGAATATGACTAATTACACTTCAGTAGTGCCCGATAAGATACGTAGAAAGTAATAAACCACAGCTGCAATGTGGACAATACCGTTAGTGATCAATTACAAATAATGTTTATATTTCTGAATTATTCGGGACTGGACCCTAAAAATTCCTTAACTTTTATTGAAATTTAAAATTGATGATTAAAAGTATATACATACATAATGCAAATGAAATGTAATATGCTTATTAATTTGAGAACTAAAAAATGAGACTACAATTTTACAAATAAAATAATTTATATAATAAGTTTAAAATAAAATAAAATAAGTTTATCACGACGACACTGTTATTGATCCTTGCCGCCTTTGAAACATGAGAAGCAATTTTTACCTGATAACGGCAAAGCCAGATTTGGTATCAGTGTATTCAATTCCGAAAATTTTGACCAATTACATTTCAGTATTACCCAATAAGATACGTTCAAAGTAATAAGCCACACCATCCATGTGGACTAATATCAGGAGTAATTAATAATTAGAATTACAAAGAATTATCTTTATTTCTATGTTTGCCGTAGAATTACTGACTGGACCCCAAAAATTGTTCTTTCCCAATTAATATCGTAACAACTTTTTTACTATGTTAAATAGAAATTGACTTGGTTTTCTGTATGAGTGTGATTTTAGTATGTATTTCTTTATTTTTTGTAAATATAAACTTTTCTTCATAACATTCCATTAAGTGAATAGTATCAAAAAATTTGTTACACACAAATCTTATCCTGATTTATTATGATGATTAATTATATATTTCACATACTTTTGCGCATCCATAATGCAAAGGCGATTTTAATCCTGTATTCTGAAATGAAACAACGAACACAAAGATAAACCACTTTTCCAATAAATCCTCGATTTATTTTGAAACTACTTTTAACCCAGTAAACTCTTTCCAAAGACGATTCCACTGCAGTAAAAGCTAGATTAATGTGGGCAACAACCCGTTATTAATAACCATTTCCTGCACTAGGGCGAGGGCTGTGAATCCCAAATTTGATTTACAGGGGAGTTTCTCGGTGTAGAGACTTACTTTGCATGCATATTCTTATCGAACTGGCTGTTTGTTATGAATAATTCGAATCCGATGCCAGAATACTAGGTCGAACTACGTGAAATTGCTCAATTGGTTGGTTTAGTAACGATAAAGGGCCGCAGTTCTAGTAAATAGGGTTGTTATAAGTCAAAGGAGTTACAGATTATAGGGCTAGTATAAATTACAAAAGTAAAGTTAGTTTCTTGATAAAATACAATTACTATATATAATAACGTAGTACACGTGCCAATTAAGTAATACAATTTTATTATTTTGTTACTTCGTAAACCGTTGCATTTAAAAAGGCTATAAACAAAATATGAGTTAACAAGACATGCTTAGCAATTTCCTTTAACTATTTCTGTTTTCATTTTTTATATATTATGAGTAATATCTTCAAATAGTCGGTCAGATAGCTCAGCGGGCTGTGCGGCTGCCTCTCATTCGCTTCACTGTCGAATGGTTCAGTGAATGTGGGTTCGAGCCCCAGCTCGGTGTACAGAAAACAAAAAGTCTAACGCAGCAGTTTAAAATTCTAGATGAATTTGCGGCTTAGACTAGGATATGCTAGGATCTGATCGGCCTATGGTGGAGCAGAACGGCAAGAGATAAGGGCTTGCGGCTTGGTGATACTCCTCCATAGATCCCTACCGGACGGGCGTAACGCCTAAAAAAACCGGATATATATATATATATATATATATATATATATATATATATAATATCTTCAAATCAATACCAGTTGTTCCACTTGTTGTAAGAAAGGAAATTCCACTTGTGCTTGGCACTAATCTTCATTTCTAGCGGAGTGATTACCGCCCCCTTTGGAATATTCCGATTTATTTGTCGAGAGTAATTATTCCGCGAGTAATATCATTAATGTACATGGGCCCACTGGAGATAAAGACTTAGGAACTAAAACAGAGTTCTATTTTAGTTCCTAAAACAGAAATATGTATATAGAAATACGATATAAAGATATTCGTTGATGACGTGAATGCGAAAGTCGGAAAAGAGGAAATATATAGAAGAACAACAGGGGGACAAAGCTTATATAACACAATGAAGATAGCTCTAGCAGAAGGTTTAATCACAAAGACACTCATAGGGTAACATGGACTTCTCCCGATGGAAAAATAAAAAATCAGATAGATCATGTCCTAATTGAAAGCAAACATTTTAAGGCAATAATTGATTGCAGGAGTTACAGAGGGGCAGATACCAATAGTGACCATACACTAAAAATAATAGAAACTAAAACAAGAACTACCAATAATACCAAAACCTGTTAGAGATAGATTAAATTACCAATTAGGGCGCCTTCAAGAAAAGCAGGTTGTAAACAGACTAGAGGAAGAAATAAATAAAAAACTAGAGAATCCACTCAAACAGGATATAGATGAAGAGTGGCAGACCATACAGTCAGCCATGTCGGAAACAGCGGAAAAGTATCTAGGACGAGAGCATATAAAAAGGCGGCAAGACTGGTTCGATGAAGAATGTATTAATGTTTTGGCAAGAAGAAACACGGCAAAACTACAAAGAAATAAAGAAAATACCCAAAATGCGAACCAAAACTATGTGGCATGAAGAAGAAAAGTGAAAAGAATTTGCAGAAAAAAGAAAATACTATTGTATCATCTGCATACCGCAAGTTATTGAGCTTGACTTCATTTATTGAGATACCTTCATCAATATCTTTTAGAACATCTTCAAAAATGTGCTCCGAGTACAGATTAAATATCAGTTGTAAAATTATGCACCCCCGTCTCACTCTCCTTAAGATTTTGACCTGATCTGTATATTTTCCATCTATTCGGAGTACCGCTAATTAATTCCAATACAAGTTAGCTATTACTTTTTAAGTCTTTTCCGTCAATCCCTGTCCTCTTCAGCACTTCCATCATTTATTCATGCCTGACTCTATCGAAAGCCTTCTTGTAGTCAATCAGGCATGCAAAAACATTAAAGCTGACATCTCTAAATTTCTAAAACAATATCTGCACGCTAAATAAAGCTTCCTTTGTACCAACGGCGTTTACAAATCCAAACTGATTGGGCACAATTTGTTCCTCGCATTTCCGGTAAAGTCTTTTGTCGATGACTTTTAAAAATAGCTTCAGCAGATGGTTCATTAGACTTATGGTCCTATAATCTTCACAAACTTTGGCTCCTGGTTTTTTGGGCAATGGTACGATCTCCAATTTGAGCCACTCTACTGGTATTTTCATTAAATATTTTAGTTATTATTTTTATGTTCTGCATCTAATAACTTCAACAGTTCTGCAGGAATTTCATCAAGTCCTGGTGCCTTTCCATCCGTCATTTGTCTGACGGCTGCTGTTATTTCTTCTAATAGGATTTTGGCACCCGAATTTTCTTCAACGGTGGGTTTTTGTAGTGCTCTAAGGTCATAGAAAAGCTTTTCCAAGTATTCTTCCCATACTTTCTTTTTATCTTCTTTGGTTATGGTTAGGGATTGCCTTCATCATCTGTTATTTTTCCGCTGTTACGTTTTCGGAACGTTCAGCTATTTCCTTTACCTTTAGATGTACATTCAAGTTATCATATCGACTCTGATACTCCTCTATTTCTGGACATTGTTCTGTTTTTTGTTTCTCCTTGACTTCTCTTATTTTTCTTCTGACGATGGTATGTATTCTCTTATATTCTTGGAGATTTTCTTTGTTTTTTTCTCTGATCCATAAGTTCAAGTATTTCATCAGTCATCCACGATTTCCGTTTCTCTGTATATTTCTTTAGGTGTTGTTCTTTTATTTCTTTTACTGTTTCGTGTATGATGGTCTTTCCTCTATAGTTCCTGCATTTTTGCATTTTAGCACCTTTGTATTGAGGTTTTCACTCATCTTCAGTCGAACATTGGGATCTTTCAGTTTTTTAACATCATACTTCTTCATTGACTAACTTGTAACCTTCTTCATTCTGACTTTGAAATTACCTACAACTGGTACATGATAAGAATTTATGTCTGCCCCCGGGTATGTTTTGACAGATGGACAGCTATTCCTATACCTCTTATTTACCAGCATGTAATCAATCTGGTTTCTTACAATTCTTCCCACAGAATCCTGTGGAGATTTCCAGGTGTACAGTTTCCTTGGGTGTAGCTTAAACCAGGTGTTCATTATTACTAATTTTGCTTCCGCAAAAATCTCCAACGTATCTCCTCGATCGTTCCGGTTTCCCATTGCAGATGATGTTTTGCTGGCCAACTTTGGCGTTAAAGTCACCCATGAGAATTGTTAGGTCTTGCTTTTTCAACCTCTTCACGACTTGATTAATGATATGGTATAGTTCTTCTATCTCTTCTTCTGTTCCTTCTGTTGTAGGTGCATACACTTGAATTACACAATAAATACAATATAATGCCGACACCCAATTCATGTTTGCCGTTTTCTGTTCCAGAATAATAAACGCGGTGTTCCCCGATATTTGCGGTTCCTGAACTTGGCCATCGCATTTCTCTTATTTCCAGAATATTTAATTTCATGTGTGCCATTTCTTGTATTGCATTATGGATTTTACATTCCTGTGCAATGGTTTTCACGTTCCATGTGCCTATGAGATTCTGATGAGATGAGATGAGATGAGATGAGATGAGATGAGATGAGATGAGATGAGATGAGATGAGATGAGAGGAGATGAGATGAGATGAGATGAGATGAGATTACTTATCTTGAGATAAATAAGAAAAATCTTGATACAATTGTTTGGTTGTCTCGACTTATTCTGATTTCATGGCCCAAGTATTTATAGGAGTCAACTGGCTCAATATTTTTGTCTTCTACTGAGATGTTTTTGTTGTGGACTAAATTTGTCATAAATTGTGTTTTTAAAAAATTTATTTAAAGACAAACCCTTTTTGAGGTAGTATGGAGTTCTTGGAGCAAAATCTGTGCCTGATCAAAGCTGTCTGCAATAAGAACGACATCATTTGCAAATTTAAGGTTATTTAAAAATTTTCCATCTACATTGATGCCCTTTTCGTTCCAATCTATTGTTTTACAAGCGTATTCTAGCAACGTTGTAAATAATTTAGGAGTCATGTTGTCTCCTTGCCGAACGCCTCTTTCAATACGAAAGGTCCCAGTATCTTCATTAAGTCTTATTACACAGGTTGTAGCGTGCTGATAGATGTATCTGATGAGGGATATGTATCGGTGATCTATTCTACATTGTGTTAGAGCTTGGAGCATTTCACTTTGATTGAGCGTATCAAATGCTTTTTCAAAGTCGATAAAGACAAGTATCGATACAATCTATACAATTTAGCAAACAGCAATACAATTGACTCAACTAAAAACAATAAACGGTGGACACTTTGCAATTGCATATTTTAACAAGCTTTTTTTATTTCTTTACACTAGTATGCGCTTTAGCGCCGTTATTTAACCTCCCTTTAATTAAATAAATTCTAATTGAATATGGCACTTCACGAATTAAGTATACAACTTTTTAAATTGGGTATGTATGTAATCAAAGCCAATTAGGAGTGTAACGACCTCCGTGACCTTACTTAATGGTTTTGTTAATGTTTGTATTGATCGCTAAACGGTTTCATCCGTCATCGAGTTGTTAGTCTATAGGCCGGCTGACTGCATTGTATTCATTACAAAGAGTCTTTTAAAAATTGCTTTTAATGCTTTAAGTAGGTGACCTGTGAAGGTATTTAAGTATATTTAAAAAAATAATTATGGAATTGACCTGCACTCTAAATTAATCTTCATTTAACAATATCAAAGATCTTGAAGAAATCTAGTTCTCGCAAATGCGACGAATAGCTTAATGAATCATTTACTAAAATTATTCTTAAATATCATACAGAATCGGATTTATAAAAAATGTGAAATAGACATAAGTAAGTGACTCTCAGTTCGGATTTAGGAAGCCCTTGAAAACAAGCGAAGTTCTATTTGCGACTCAAGCACTTATTCAAAAATATCTCGATCATCAGAAAAAGTATGTCTCTGTTTCATCGACTACCAGAAGGCTTTTAAAAGAGTTCAGCATAAAATATTGTTGTATGAACTACAGAAAATGAAGTTAGACGGAAAAGACCTCCGCGTAATTCAATACTTTATTGAAACGAAGAAGCAACCTTAAAATACTCCAACCATACTACTAAAGGCGTCCGTATATCAAGAGGTGTCCGACAAGACTGTCATGTCTCCATTGCTCCTTAACTTCAACTCTGAATGCATATTGAAACAAGCACTAGATGGCGCCGAAATTAGTATAAAAATAAACAGTAAATATATTAACAATATAAGGTATGCAGACGATACCGTTCTGATAGCAGAAAAAAATGGAAGACTTACAAAATATGCTAAACAGAATATAATGCAAGTGAAGCAATGGGATCTTCAAAAAACTAAAGTACTTAATGGTAATTAGCAAAACCGATGAAAATTATCGCATTGACCTAAATAATACTCAATTAGAACAAGTTCACAAAGTCAGAAACTCAGAAGTAGTGATAAATAATCCAGAAACTGGGATCTAGATATATAAATAAAAACACGAATAGAGCAGGCTAGGGACATCTTCAATAAATGGAAGCAAAAATTATCTATAACCGAAAGCTAAGCTTAGACATCCGAATTATAGTTATTAAATGCTACGCTTGATCACTCCTTCTGTATGGAGTTGAAACATAAACATTAAAATTAAATACCATGAGAAGGCCTTTCTGCCTTTATCGCAGGGTGCTCAGAATATCATGGACACAAAACATTATGAATCCAATAGTAGTAAATACCATAAATGAGAGTCAAAGCTTATAACAACGATTAAGAAAAGAAATACCTCGTACCTAGTCCACATAATGAGAAATGACAAATAGAACTCGCTGCGATTAATTATTATAGGCAAGATAGAATGCCGAAGAGGAGTAGGCAGAAGAGCCATGTCATGGCTTCGCAATATCAGAACTTGGACAGACATGAACGTTTAACATTTACTAAGAGTGGCGCAGAATAGAGAACACTTTGATGTAGTGATCGCAAACCTTTAGTAATGGAGTGCACCAGAAGAAAAATAAAAAAATTTTGTGGCTGACATATCATTTTTAAACAATATCATAATAGTAAGTTTCTATCTTATCTTTCTATATGCGCCTACAGCTGACAAACCGGACGAGATAAGTAAAGCATTTTATAACGAACTATCGAATACCTTAAAACGCCTCCCCAGAAAGGATTTAACTTTGATTATGGGTGATCTAAATGCCAAAATTGGTAGGGGACAATCATGAGAATTCATAGCACAATTTGGACTTGGAGAAAAAAATGAGCGAGGAGACCGACTGGGTGATTTTGTAACATAAGAAGAGTTTGGGATTACTAACACTTACGTCAAACTCCCACACAGAAGATTATATACATGGAAATCACCTCAAGAGACTCCAGGCCGCATAGTGAGAAATAAAATAGATTACATTCTGATTAATAAAAGATTCCGGAACAGCATAACATCATTCAAGACATACCCAGGAGCTGATATCAAATCAGACCATAACCCACTGATTGGTAAAATTAGGCTCAGGCTAAAGAAGGTTAGACGTAGTGTCAATCCAAAATACGACATCAGGCTACTAAAAGGCCGACACACAGAACATAGTGTAAAGCGGTATATACAGAACAAATTTGAATACCGTTATTCAATCGGATGTAATGGGTCAGGAGCTAGAAAAGTTACATACAGTTTCAAAAGACATATGAGAGAAATTTCTCAAACCACCAAAAATAAAGAAGAAATCGTGGATGACAAATGAGATTCTAGATATGATGAAAGAGAGGCGAAAGTTCAAAGATCAAGACATGTCATTATACAAAAGAATCGAAAAAAAGATCAAAAAAGCTATTAGAATAGCTAAGGATACACATCTAAGAAATCAGTGTGCGGAAATGCAGCAATTGCAACATAAACACGATTCATTTAATATGCACAAAAAAGTTAAAGAAGCCGCAGGCTAATACAAACCTAGAAGAGTTGGGTGTTTGGCAGATAACCAAGGCAAACCACTGTTAACTTTGGAAGAAAAAAATAGACACCTGAAAGAATTATGTTGAAGTAACTTTTGCAGATAAAAGGCAGAACACCATTAAAGACACTGAATGCCAAACATTACCTCCGATTACCATTGAAGAAGTTACGTCGGCTATTAAAAGAACTAAAGAGTGTAAAGCGATAGGGCCTGGCGAGTTTTGTGCAGAATTCCTAAAACTTATGGATGAACAGGGAATAAATGGATAACAACTGTATTCAACAACATATACGTAACTGGAAAAATACCCCAAAGCTACTTAAAGTCGACCTTCGTGACCATATCAAAAAAAGTAAATGCCAAGACATGCAAAGACTACAGAACAATTAGCCTAATGAGCCGCTTACATAAAAGGTTCTTGAAAGTGATACACGGCAGAATATATAAAAAATGCGAAGAACAAGTATCATGGACGCAGTTTGGATTCCGCGATTCCTTAGGCACCCGAGAAGCTCTATTCGCTGTCCAAGTGCTTATGCAAAGATGCAGGGATGTTAACTGTGATGTGTACACTTGTTTTATCGACTACAAAAAGGCATTTGATAGAGTAAGCATGATAAACTTATAAACATCTTGAAAGAAGTGGGGTTAGATGATAGGAACTTGAGAATCATCTATAATTTATATTACAACGAAACAGCCAATATTAAAGTGGATGTCCAATTGACAGGGGCACTCTCCATAGATAGAGGAGTGAGGCAAGGATGCATTCTGTCCCCGGTGTTATTTAATATATACTCTGAAAATATTTTCGAGCAAGCGCTAGGAGAACCACAAGAAGGCGTATTAGTCAACGAAATGCGTCTAAACAACATTAGATATGCCGACGACGCAGTAGTTTTTGCAGAGAGTCTGTACGGTTTGCAAATAATAATATCGCGTATATCAGATATAAGTAGAGGACACGGACTTGATCTTAATACGAAGAATACCAAGGTACATGGTAGTCGGTAAGCGCGAAATATTAAATACACAGCTTTTGGTTAATCATCATCCAATTGACAGAGTGGACAGCTACACATACCTTGGTACCAACATTAACAGCCAATGGGATCACTCCAGTGAAATAAAACAACGCATAGGAAAAGCGAGATCAGCGTTCATAATGATGAAGTCTCTTTTCAGAAGTCACGATTTACCACTTGCTACCAAAATGTATCTCGTTAGATGCTATGTATTTTCTACGTTATTATACCGAGAAGAGGCCTTTTCGAAGCTTCTTTAAGAAAACTCGAGGCATTCGAGATGTGGTGTTACAGACATATTTTAAGAATTTCCTGGGTGGATCGTGTGACAAATGTTGAGGTCCTACGTAGAATAGGCAAGGAATGCGAGATTATTAATACCATCAAAGAGCGCAAACTAGAATATCTTGTCCATGTTATGAGGAATGAACAGAGATACGTCTTGTTGCAACTCATTCTTTAGGGCAAGGTATTTGGGGACCAGGGAGAAGAAGAATATCTTGGCTTCAAAACCTGAGAAAGTGGTTTAATACATCGACAACCGGACTCTACAGAATAACAGCAAGCAAAGTTAGTATAGCCATGTTGATCGCCAACATCCGGAACGGGTAGGCACCGTAAAAAGAAGAAGAAGTTTCTATCTTGGTACCACCATGTCTTGGTATTTAACTCTTATACCTTCCAAAAAGCTTTAACAAAGGAAGAGGATACAAAAATGGGAAACAAAGAAGTAAAAATACTGTTACGAAGACGACGCAATATTGAGAGACCAAGGTAAAGATAGTCTGCAAATAATATACTGATATAATAGATAGACTGGTTCACAGATTTAACATTAGAGCAAAAGAATTTAATATGACAGCTATAGAGACCTGTACAAAGAAGTGAGAGACAAATTGACTGGTAGAATGTCTTAATAACACTGTATGGCCAAACAGACACATTAACACTGAGATGAAATCAAGAATTTATAAAGTCCGTTTATGAGCACTAATACATATGCCTCAGAAACAACACCTGACACAGCCACAACACAAAGGTTACTGGAAATGACAGATATGACAGTACTGAAAAGAATTATAATTACAAAAAATATGCTGGTAGATCAAAAGAGAAGTGAAGTCATTAGAAGAAACTGTAACGTACAGTGTATAAACTAACGGACACTAAATAAAACAAAAGCATAGAATAACCACATAAGCAGAATGGGGGAAACCCGTGTCGTCAAAATAGCAAGAGATAAGTCGCCAATCGGCAGAAGAAATATCGGACAACCGCGTAAAAGATGAAGTGACAACCTTCCATAGATTTATTAATCCGTCAATGAATAGATCCGCCAATGAACAGACTTTGCTTATAAAGAGGAAGAAAAAGAAGAAGAAGGAGACCCTTCAAAAAGATTAACGCTCAGTGATTATTTGTGTTGGGTGATTATTATTTCAACGGTTCCGTAACCATCTTATATAGACATAGTAAATCAAAATACTGATTGATGTTGCCCGGCTATCAGGAAAGTTACACTAAAACGCTTATTGATGTGTCCCATCGCTAAAAGGTTAAATAAAAAGTCCTGGCATACATAATTACAAATCCCATGCGACGCGTTCTCTGTCGAATGAAACAAATATACATACAACTCATAACACGCACATAGCACATAATCTCGTAACATTATCACACTTCGCATTTCGTGAGACGCTAAAAGTAAGCGCGCATTAGATAGACTCAGTAAAACGCAAGTTTAAGTTAAATAAAAATATATTCAAATAAATAATAAACAAAATAAAATTTACTTCTACAGAGTACGAATCCTCTTAAGTAAAAAAAGGACCTTGGGTCCCCAGCGCTGTTACCGGCGAACAGAAATATATTTACCGCTGTTCGGATGGATAGGATGAAGGAAGATCTTTATTTGCATTTATCTGAGCCTTGCTCTTAGATGTTCTCATGTTCTTGAATTCCATTCTCTCCGTGGAACTAATAGTATAACTCTTTAACTTGTGGGTAATAGTATAACTCTTTAACTTTAACTCTGTTTCAGAATTGGGATAGACCACTGCCAGGGGTAAAAGACTACCCCGAACTGAAACTAGCCGTAAAGCGTTGGACGGAACTTCAGGATGGTCAACGGATTTTGTTAACCACCCCTAGTGTTCTTGTTGGATATAGAGTTGAAGTTTATAGGGCCGAAGGCACGACCCAATGGTACACAGCTGTGATAATTGGATACAACGAAGCTACTAGAGTAAGTTTTTACTTTGATTTTCTATTTTGTATATTAGAACTGGGCTAACTCTGCCTCATATATTTTTTATGATTAGCTAACTGCCAGATATTAGATTAGATTTATAGAGAATAGGAGTGTCTTTTGAATTCTAAATCATCTCTATATAAAAATAAAACAGCCCGTGACAATGCTTACACAAAAATTCAATAGAAAATGGGTGAAGGTATTAGTATAAAGGAGATAAAGGCAAAAATAAAAATTTTCTCTTAGATTTTCTCGCCTACTTCACTTTCTCATCTAAATTTTTCTCTTTTTTGTGTTCCGCTTCGGATTCATTATTAAATTTTTAACAATATCTGTGGTCATCAGCAATATTTGCTTGTTGAATTCATTCCGAATACTTTCCATGGATCCCCTTTTTTTATTGGAAACTCAAAAACTTTTAATTACAAAACGGTTACTTAAGTTTCAGATAAAAACCACTCGATTGTTTACCAGCACTGGCATGTGTAAAAATCTACCCTGCTTTTTCGCCTTGCCAGTATAGGCAAACAAACCTTCGTATACGAGTAACACTTAAAGAAGAAAAAAAAAATGATGGACCACTCCGTATATCTTGTATACCCTGTAATAATATATAACAGTTCTGCGAAAAACAGTCCTGCAACCCTAAATGTTAAACTAAAACAACGACCTGTATTCATAAAAGTTAAAAGAAAATCTTCATAACCAGTATTTAGAAAGTTTTCAAAAGCCGCAGCTGCCAACAAATCAGATCCCACTCCAAAGTTGTAGTACACACTTCTCGAAACTTTCTACTGTAAATCGATGTTGAAAAGAAACTGGATAGTCTGTTTTTCTTTCTAAAACCCAAAAACTTTTAAGGAGTTAAGTCTTGCAAGCAGGGAAAATTCATAATGCGAAGTTTTGACTTGAAATATAATCGGTATGTTTATTTAAATCTAAGATAAAGCAAGGATGATCAACTTTTCAAACTTTCTGATATTATATTTTCCTTTTAAATAAATTAAAATTTAATTGAAGAACATCAATATTTGTTGAAAGTTAATTTTAAGTATAGAATTTTACGTTCGTGTTTTATTGATTTTGATAAATTCTTCTAATCTTTATTGATTAATTTTTTCCACTAGTTTACTTTATTTAATTCTGGCAAATTTATAACTTAATATCTAAAAGTGATTTTAGTAAAAGTGTCTATTTTATATATCTTGTACCATTGCTATGTACTTATCAGAGAGAATAAAGGGCGAATGGTAAACAACTGTACTATCTGCTATGAACAAAAGTAAATGATCCCCACACCTGACACCAATTTGTAATAGAAGAAATAAAAAAGAATCCTCAAGGAAAATGAAATTCCTGCAGTTGGCTGTATACCATAAAGCATAAAACCTTTTATTTAAAAAAAACTTTATAAAAGGTATATTTATATTCTAAAAATGCCCTTTCGGATTACATCATAGAACAGTTACCAGGTATACATGAGTGAAGACACTAAATATGTGGGTAAAAATATTTTAAATGTTGTTAACTTTAAATCGTAATACATATCTGTTGATAAATTTAATTGATGTTTTAGTTATAAACAGATTTACAGTGATTGCCACCCAAGAAAATGTGTCTCAATAAGTGTTCGATAGCAACTCATAGTTGTTATAGTAACTCGATTGCTAGATTGTTTATGTACTTCCTGCACGCACTTTGGAATTTTGAGAGTAAATTGTTTTCTGTCATTATAAATATATTTTTTAATCAAATGTACATCTTCTACAGTAAGAATTTTAGTGCCAGTTCGTTTAATTTCGGTGTGTATCAACTTAAATAATTGTTTTTCAAACAAATCGTCCACTGCCTTCTGCTTAACACCATGATTTAATTTTGGCCGGTGTAACATTGATTTTGATAAATTTTCATAGTTGTGGTTATCACTTCATTCAACCACACTGTTACAAATATTTAGAGCTTTAACAACTTCTTTCTACACACCGCCAACATTTGATATTATTAGCAAGCATTTTATGGAAGTTATACTTGTAATTGTCAATAACTAGCATAGACTTGCCCTTTCGCTTAACATTTGACTTGTTTCAAATTTCTGACTAAAGACATTCAAACCGTAATTGAAGTTATAATATTGAGATACGCAGCACTCCTATTTCTTATCATAAAATTTCATAAAGAATACTAATTACCATCAAATACCACCAAATCAGGAGTCTCAATTCTTATAAAAAAAATGGTTGAAAAAAATATATAAAAGACAACGTACATCTCTGAAATAATTCTGACAATAACTGTCACATTCTACGGCATCGAAACAATAGTTGTTGAAATCTATGTGCCAACAGACGATTCAAAGCTACAAGTTAAAGATTCATTTTATGAAGAGTTATCAAACATTTGTGATAAAATAAAAAGTTATCAAGAAATAACACTGTTAGGAGACCTAAATGCCAGACTAGGTTCTCAA
Source organism: Diabrotica balteata (assembly GCA_918026665.1). Lineage (NCBI taxonomy): Eukaryota > Metazoa > Arthropoda > Insecta > Coleoptera > Chrysomelidae > Diabrotica > Diabrotica balteata. The sequence continues at coordinate 36,362,132 of OU898281.1, read as the reverse complement.
ATAGACGACGACGTGGTGGGACGGCACGGAGAAATAGTTAAAAATGGTTCAGGGGACAGCTTAATTGTGTTCTGTCAACTTTTGGTTTAAAAATAATGAATACCTAATTCCAACACAAAGATCACTACTTTCTTTTAGCCAATCTTTTGTGCCCCTTTAAACAATACTATAAACAGAACACCGAAAGTGATAGAAACAATACTACACAGTACAAAACGGAGAGAAATAAATTGCACCTTTTATTCCAACCAAGTATTAAACATCTTTTTTAATCTAGATTAGAAAAGGAACTAAATGAGATGGAAGAATACAACAACCTCAAAACGATAATAAAAAAATTGCCTGTGAAGTATTAGGAACAGAGAAGAACGACAAAAATTACCACGAACCACCATGAATGACGGAAAACGTAAAAGAAATGATATAAGAAAAAAAAAACAAAATATATAAGAAATGGCTAACAAATAAAACATCTAGCAATAAACTAACATAACAAAGGAAAACCTGAGAAGTACGCAATCAAATAAAAAAAGCTAAAAACAATTTCTGTGAACAAAAATGTGTCCAAGTTGAAAATTTAATTAGTGGTCCTCAGACTACGGAAGAATGGAGAACTATCACTAATCTAAAGAAAAACACCCATAACTCCTTATGCAACTTAATTCCTATAGAAAAGTAAGAAAATCACTATAAAAATTTACTCCAAGAGTCCAGATTTTAATACATGAATAGATGATATGAAATATAAGAAATATAAGTACCATCTGAATGGAAATCTGCTCACCAAGTGTCTATCTTTATAAAGAGGTAATCGAAAAGATCCTAACTGCTACAGAGGATTAAGTGTCCTACCTACTTTCGGGAGATTGTTTGGAAAGATAATAAATGGAAAATACAAGATGATGTAGGACATCTAATTAGCGAAGACCATAGTGGATTTACGCCTGGTAGATCGTGCACTGATAACTTGTTTATACTCCAGCAAATAATAGAAAAAAGAATAGCGGTTGGTACCGATTTACATCTAGCCTTCATCGACCTAGAAAAGGCGTATGATACAGTTCCAAGACTCAAATTGTGGCAAGCTTTACAACAACTCGGCATTAGTCCATACCTTTTAGGAATAATCACAGAAGTATACAGGGATGAAACTATTTACCTAAAAATCGGAAATAGACTACCAGAGCCAATAAAAGTAACTAAAGGACTAAGACAAGGATGTAGTATGTCACCCTTACTGTTTAATTTATATATTGAGGCAGCCCTCCAAAATTGAAAAAACCACTGCCAAGGAATGGGAATCCCCATAGGAAATGACGTACTGTTCTCCCTGAACGTTGCGGATGACCAAATCGTCCTAACTCAAGATTCTTATGATCTAGAATATATGATAAAGCATTTACACAGAGAATATGTAAAATGGGGGTTACAAGTCAGTATGAAGAAAACAGAATATTTAGTTATCAATTCAGATGCAAGGTTTGAAGTGTTAGACGAGCACAGATGGAAGTTCCCTGGAAGAAGAAAAAGAAGGGGATCTCGACGCTCATGGAATGAAGAAATTAGAAGAGCAATGGAATCGAGAGGTTTTGAGGAGCATGCCTTTGACCGGGAGGATTGGCGGAGGAGAACGTGAATACGGCGATAGCCGTCTCCAAAATGTATTGTTACGAACATGCATTCGACGTGGCCCGTATAACTGTTGCATCGCGAGATGACGAGAGGCTTCAGATGATTCGAGCGCGGGAGAGATCGACCCGTCAAGCAGACGAGTTAGAGGTGGGCTGTTCCAGAGTGTTCTAGTACATAATAACTTATAACAGATTGAACGAAATAAATACGGAACATAGGAATATAATGTATTTCGGCTCAATTCTGCTGTAGCTGGTTGGCCAACAAAAGATTGTCAAATAATTATATTATAAAAAATCCCATACTTCAGTGGGCTGCTGGATTCTGAACTCATAAAAATTGAAAGCTACACATAAATCTACGATTATGCTGTCAAACCAGTTATAGTCCAGGAAATGTAGCATTTCACCTCGCAATTTTTTCGTGCGGCGCGGATTGACTTGAAATTTAACAGAAGGTAGGTAATAGCCTAAGGATCAAAATCTATATCGAACCAAAGTGCGCCAAAGCCTAGGGGGTGGTTGCCACCCCATCTCCGGGGTGAAAATTTTTTTACGCTTTAACTACAGGTTTCGATTAGAAAAGTGATTCTAAACAAAAAATGTGCTATACATTTTTTTTATAAAATGATATTTTTCAAGTTATTCGCGATTGAAAGTAACAACTTTTAGACGAAAAAATCCACGTTTTTAATCGATTTTTCGCGAATAACTCGAAAATGGTGCATTTTATCAAAAAAATTGTAGAGAACAAATTTGTAGCTTTTAAAAAGACAAATACAATTACAAATACAATATCAATGTTCAGCGGTTTTCTTCAAATGCCAAATTTGAAAAATTCAAAGTCAAATATCGGGAAAATGATGCATTTTTGGAAGAAAACTCACAAAACCTTTTTTAAAGAGCATAAATAGACCTATCATAAAAAAATAAGGTCAATACCTCATTGTTTACGAAAAAATCGAGGAAAACAACACCCTAACCACCCCCATAATTAAAATCGATCTTCACCCTTCTGCAATTCCCTTTGTAGATGTATTGTTAATACTTCCAAGAAGTTTGACCCATTTAAAATGCTTAGTTTTAGAAAAAGTACAGCTTAAAGCGAGAAACGATTTACAATTTCATATTTTTTACCCTTCTTTTTTTAAATATGCCAGAAAATACTGAATATATGAAAAAAATAAAAATTACCAAATAGTAGCTTTTTTAATGACTAAAATTATCCTTTATTTAGATTTGTTGTACAATGAATATTTGGCGAGATATAGCCGTTTAAAGCATCGATTTACGATCAAGCACCATCTTTTTCGGGCCCTTTAAACTCACCCCATTTAAAAACCAAGGGTTCCAAAAAGATTTAATTCACAGATCCTTGTAGCTATTAAAAGCCTCTACAAATCGTTTTTGAAGAAACATCTATCGTTAAAAATTAAAGGAAATACTTTAAAAAACCAGTTAATTTTTTTCCGGAAAATTCCATTAGTATAGTACAGTACATTTCGGAGCATAATAATCTACAAAACCGGTATATTAGCTAGTGGGGTGTTATACATTCGAAATTTTAAGCGTTCTTATTTTGAAATCCCATACAACAGAATAAAACATCTGCTCATATGTCTATGGCTTGGCAATGAAAATATCAGAGCAACAGATTGGGGATGGTTTTCCAAAGATGGTTTGTTATTACCTGTACGCATGAACAAACAACCTGCACCCGATAAATTTTTGAAAATTATTTTTTGCCAATGCAAAAAAGGATGCGGCGTTTCATATGGGTGCAGAAAAGTTGGTTTATACTGTAACTCTACTTGTTCTGGGTGCTCAGGTGAAGGGTGCAATAACAGTCCACCAATAATTGAGGAAGATGATGATGACATAGATCACGATGAAGATGTAATTGATGACGAATAAAATTAATATTATAATTGTTTTACCTATAAATGTAAATATTTTCAACTATTTATGTAAATGTATAAGAATATATGGTGCCTTTTTATGTTGATAATTTTTTTTGTATTTAATTCTACTTTTTTCAATTTATATCTTATAAATTAGTTTATAAAAACTTCAATGTTGTAAAGGGTGATTTTCAAAAGTTGAAAAGTTGCAAAATTTTGGCAAAAAATTGTTTTTACCTATAGCACTCATAACAATTGATTTTTAAGGGTTGAAAATGTATGAATTTGTATTTTAAAGTATAAAAAACTCACTATTTAAATAATCCAAACCAAATTTCACTCATCTTAGTATTTGTAATATTATTTTACAATTTTTGAAAATTAGGGGTAGTTTTCACCCCTAAGAACAATCAGGGTTCATCGGCATGACATAAACTATAAAGCAGAGGGTGAGTTGAGCTTAATTCCAAATTTTTATGCAAGTCGTTTCAAGGTGAAATCATTTTCTTCGCATTACTAATTTTTTTATATTAATCTCTAATGAGGGTCGCTTTTTAAGGGTTGAAATATGATGGAACTTTATTGAAAAGCACGAAACTATCATTATTTAATTAATTCAAACCAAAATTTACCTATATTCAGGTTTAATATGGTATTTTATAATTTTTGACAATTAGGGGTAGTTTTCACCCCTAAGAACAATCAAGGTTCGTCGACATGACATAAACTATAAAGCAGCGGGTGAATTGAGCTTAAATCCAAATTTTTATCCAAATGATACAAGGCGAAATCATTTTTTTAGAATTAGTAATTTTTTACATTAATCTCTAACAAGGGTTGCTTTTTAAGGGTTGAAATATGATGGAACTCTATTCAAAAGTATAAAATAATCATTATTTAATTAATTCAAACCAAATCTTACCCATATTCAGGTTTAATATGTTATTTTATAATTTTTGACAATTAGGGGTAGTTTTCACCCCTAAAACCCTTCAGCGCACTTCGGTTCGATATAGATTTTGATCCTTGGGCTATTACCTGCCTTCTGCTAAAATTTCAAATGGATACATGCAGGACGAAAAAATTGCGAGGTTTTAACTTTTTTCGAGCTTCAATTCCTGAACTATTACGCCTCCTTAGACAAACCCGTCTTACGCAAACAACTTTGTTGCGAGACAGATAGTTGAACGATATTTTATACAATGTCTATACCCAGGTATGGATTTATTATTGTCCAAGTTTTATATTGGTCCACTATTTTAAATGCAGTTCAAACAGACATGTATTAAATTGTATGTTCCGTTTTAATTTGGTTCAATCTGTATGTGTAAGCAGAACTTTTATGCGTTAAGTTCAGTTGATAATATTTTACCGAACTGTAAACTTATTAATAAATATATTTATATAAATTCAAACCGCTTGTTTTATTTAAAAACGGTACAGTATTTACAAGTTCATCATCATTATCAACTAGCCTCTAACGTCCACGGCTGAACATAGGCCTCTCGCATGCTTTTCTACTTAGTCCGATTTTGCGCCATCTGAATCCAATTAGTAGTCACTCTTTTTATGTCATCTGTCCATCTCGTTGGGGGTCGATCTCTATTTCTGTAAGCTTGTATTCGGAGTCTCCATTCCAAAATTCTTTTTGTCCACCGGTCATCAACTGATCTTGCTACTGAACGTCTGCTACTACTGATCTTTTGAGTATAGTAGCATTGGGTATTCTATCACGTAGAGAAATCCCTAACATTATTCTCTCCATTGCCCTTTCCGCAACTTAAAGTTTACTTACTGTTGTTCTCGTGAGTGTTAGGGTTTCTGCGCCATAGGTCATCACTGGCAAAATACACTGATTAAATACTTTGCTTTTCAGACACATTGGAATCTTAGACCTAAAAATATCCTTCTTCTTTGGGGACTTTTTTTGAAAAAGCTATTCATTGCAAAGAGGCCATTTCGTACCAAGAAACCCAAAAACATTTCGCCTCTTTCATTTCTTTGTCCGAATCCGTAGGGACCTATTGCAACTTCGGTCCCGTCCAGTTTACATCCCAACTTAGCATTAAAGTCACCCATTACTAGGTTGTGTGTAGTAGGCGCTAGTTTTACTGCATTTTCTAGGTCTTCATTAAAGGTTTCCACTTCCTCGTCCGAGTGTGTAGATGTAGGTGCATAGGCTTGAATTATTTTAAGGCTGGTTTTTTTTATTAAGCAGAGTATTATTCTTGGGTTGATACCTTTAAGTTGTTGGATATTTTTATATTTTATTTTATTTTATATATGTGTCTCTTATGTATAAGAAGTTCAACTCCTCCTATTTTTTATTTGTTTCCCATATAGAGAAGTTGATGCCCTGATTTAAGAGTTATACAGGCTTCTTCTTCACGTCTTACTTCACAGAGACCCATAACGTCCCATTTCATGTGTTTTAACTCTTCTAATTCCAGTAATTTTTCTTCAGATGACAGTGTTCTTACATTGTACGTGGCGATATACATTTGTCGGCGTCCGTGATAGCCTGATCTGACCCGGGGATTCTTCGCACCCTCTGTTTGCTGTCTTTTTTTATCGCTACCTTGACAAGGCTCAGCTCACTACCGGGGACTGAGGGTCCTATTTTTGTCGTGTCAAGCATGCTTGGATTTTAGCCATACTCTACCGCGCTGGGCAGTGCGAGTTGGTAGAGGGTAGGATATGGAATAATTCCATAATAAATATGGAACAAGGAGATATGAGCTATAACATCATATTACTTTAGTGATAATATCGTTATAGTAATTTAAGTAACAAGTAGTTTTGTATTTAGGTAATTACAAACTTTAAGGAGTTGTTATTAAAAATTTTAATAATAAACTTTGTCAAAGTACCTGGTTTATAAAGACAACATTCTTTATTTACGCTGACCCTAGCTACTTGTTATTATTCCTTATGTATCTACTAACCGCCTCTTTAAACTATCTTTTCTAAGAAAAATATAGCCAGAGCGAATGTACCTGGGATATTTTCCTGTTGGATATTAAAATCAGACCACCGGAGCGTACTAGTATATGCCCGATATAGGTAGTAGGTATAAAAAATATATAATTTTTACATTTATTTATTAAAAACAAAGATACTCGCAAAAGTTAATAGTTGAACCTTGTTTTGAAGACATACTGTCCGTAAACATTTTCGTGGATTGCGTTGTTTATCCTTAAAAGTTCCATATGTCCAATCCCCCGGTTTTAAATATTTATCCCGCGAGAACATAAAAGCACTTTCTAGGGTGATGCTTCTTACAAACTTATTTAGAATGATTAGTTTGCATTACCTCAATGACTGCAGTGTGGCACGATCTCATTTCACCCGTGCTTTCTATACAAGCGATGCGATACTGCGCTCTTACAGTATATATATATATATATATATATATATATATATATATATATATATATATATATATATATTCCTGTTATTCTCACAGAATAACAGGAATGCGTTTAAGATGTTAATCGCGTTTGATCCTTCTATTGGGTACGCTTGACCATATTTTGAAAATGCGTCGATGATGGTAAGGAATTTTTGTCCTGCTGCTTGAAATGTGTCTATGTAAACAATTTCTAGTGGTTTCGTTGGTGTTGAAGTTAACATAAACTTCGGTTTTTCTGGATTTCTGTCGTATTTGTTTGTTTGACAAGTATCGCAGAGATTAATATAATCTTCTATATCCTTTTTCAACGTTGGCCAGTAATAGTGTTTTCTGATTTGAATTTCTGTTTCATTAATTCCTCTATGATTTGTCTTTCCCTGGTGATAGTCTTTTACGATGGTTTTCTGTCTTTGTGGACTGTTTATATCTTTTAGTAAATTGTTACATTTTACAAGATCAAATGCAGAGTTCTTGAATGTTTCTCGAAGTATGTTGCAGACAGACTGGTAGAGTTCATCAGTTTCGAATAGGATGGCATATTTCTTTTTTGTATCGACGTAGTTCTTAAAAAAATTAAAAATATCGTTTTTCAGGTCGTTGTTATCTAGTTGGACGTGCATTCTTTTCTTTGTTGGGAAGCACTGTTCTGTTATAGGTTTTGCAGGATTGTAATTTACCAATTTGAATATGATTTGGTTGTTGTATCAGTTTAATGGTCTTTCGCTGATTGGAATTCCGAGTATTGGGTTTTCTTCTGTAGAATGTTGGGTACCATCTGTGTTGTTGTCTTGTTGGTATAGCGATTTTGTTGGCTGACTGTCAATCTTTTGATTTTTTTCTTGTAGAAGTTCGTCTATTACTTTCATTTCTTCTGCAGTTAGGCCGGATGTTTGTTTTTCTGTGATAATTTCGTCTAAGTTAGCCATAGGATCTTTTTCGTTTGGATCGCATATTGAGTTTGGATGTTTGATCATAGATATGTTGTCATCTTCTTTTCTGGATAATAGACTGATTATTTCTTCTATGTGTTCGTCAATGGTACTTATTTCTTTAGTGTGGAGTCTTTACAACTTAATTATTGTCATTTGCTGCATGATTTTGTTCCACCAAAGCAGTACAGTATAAGTAATTATGGGCCTTTACTTTTACCGTTAAATATCGACCAATGGATCATTTAATGTATCAGACCTCGTGTTTTACGACAAAGCCTATGGTATTCCAGAGAGCCCCTGTTGCTTTAGAGTTTTGGAAGTGATAGATCATAACAAGAATAACTCCAGAGATATTTAACCTCTACGAGAGTAGTATAAGCAAGAAATAATAAAATAAATAAATGACTTTGGGGTTATAGTTCCCAGCTAAAAGAAATACTTAGGAAGTATACAGGAATTATACAGGTGCAGTAATTTAAATTGTTTAAATAAGTTTTATAAAGTTTAAAAACAAATTTCAATTTTTATATTTGTAATATTTCTTTTTCTTGCCACGCTTTACTAAACCTTTTTTTTAATATAATACTGCATGCGGACAAGCCGTGTGCTATTACTGTAGGATACTGTATGGTCTTACTATCCGTATGGGGGTTCTTATCTCCTCTCTTGTAGAATTGGTCATAGATGACCTGACTAAGATGAGCTGATCATCTTAGCTTAAATTAAATTCAGTGACAGAGCCAGAGATAGAATGTAACAGGCTCTGATTGTAATTACAGAGTGGACTTCAAATGTAGCGCTCAAATTAAGCACCCAGATGTCCAAAATTCAAAATCATGAAATTTACTAGAAGATGGAATTAGGATTGATCCGAATTCTACCTAACTCTCATTGGGAAAGTATATCCGGTCAATCACATTACAAAATGTTATATTGGACACCTATAATTATATATTATATATTATACATACAATACAGTTATTTCATGGAGACTTTAGCTGCAGACTCCGTAGTCACTGTCGACTACAAGGTACTAGATCGCACTCTTTGGAGGCTATATAGTGACTTTAAAAATATTCTGGAATCGGTATCATCAATAACTAGATGTTAATAAGCCAATTGGCTTAGGCACAATCGATTTATAAGAGACGGCTTCTGAAAAAAAAATTACTCTCTACATGTTCTACAGTACTTTTGCTTTAAATCAGGCGATTTATTGAAAAAATAAATAAATATAAAACTTAATTATTTATACACCCATAAATAAAATATTATTGCCGATCATTAAACTTGAAATACAGCAGACTAGTTAAATGATAATTATAAGTAGACTACTGTAGTTACTAGACTTGATATTGCGAACTTTGTAAAGAAGCTTTTAAGGAGCGCTGTTATCATAGTGAACACTGAACAGCAGTAGAATGATATAAATTGTATACTATAATATTTTACAAAGAAATACTCGTGGTACAACTCATATCTGTTTTTTAATATCAATTTATTTTAAAAGAAAGTATAGGGCCCTAAGGAACTGTAATAGTAGCATAATTGATATTAATATTCAAATTCTATTTTTATCTTCTTTTCCAATTACTTTAAAAACATGGAAATATTCTGAGCATTCGAATGAAATAAGGATTTCCTAAATAAATCCAATTTCGTTTAGTAACCTTTTCGTTTATATAATAAAGTTCTAACTCGAAATGAAAAGTTCGTATTACAGAAGTTTTAGCGATGGAAATTTCCAAACTTTCATCGCGTTACGTAACTGTAATATATTCTTCACCCTCGCCGCACCAACGCTGGCTCTGGCACTGGAAACAGCAAACAGCCAACTCTCAACAACAACAAGCAGCCAACTCTGACCTGTAGGATAATTTATTTGTACGCCACTAAATTCCGCATATGCATAGCGTTGTTTGCATAATTGAACGGTTCAGATGGATATACTACACTATTTGCTTTTAGCGGTTTTCGTTTAAACTCATACCGGCAGCAGGAGTTCGTCCTGGAAGGCCATTCGAATTTCAATTTTGGTCAAACAGGAATGCCTTGTATTATTGTATATAAATATAACATATTTTTATACTGCTCTATCCAATTTTTTTAAAAGCCAACAGATTAGATAGATTATTTTCTCTTCTTTTAAACTTGAAAATCACTTCGTAGATAATATGATTTTGAGTCTTTTTGAATGGTTATAAATAAAACTTTTTCTGCTCCCTACATATTACTAAGAAGGCGTTCTATAGCAGTACATGCTAATAATTTTTTTATTCCTTATCATCATCATCATCAATTAGCCTATGTTTGTCCACTGCTGAACGTAGGCCTCCCGTAAAATTTTCCACCTATTTCTATCTTGAGCTTCTTGCATCCAGTTTGTGGTGATGCGCTTGATATCATCCGTCCATCTAGTCGGTGGTCGTCCTTTGCTTCGATATGCATCTTGCCTTGATCGCCATTCCAGAATCTTTTTGGTCCATATGTTATCCGTTAATCTGGCAACATGTCCGGCCCAAGCACATTTAGCCCTGGCTATTTTTTCAACTGCATCTGTGACTCCTGTTCATCTTCTTATTTCTAGGTTTGGTACTTTATCTCTGATGGTAATACCTAATATTGACCTTTCCATAGCGCGTTGTGTAACTCTTATTTTATCTATTGTTCTTTTTGTCAGAGTCAGTGGTTCTGCGCCATATGTAAGAACTGGTAAAACGCACTGGTTAAAAACCTTTCTTTTTAAACAAACTGGAATACTAGACTTGAAAATGTTATTCAATCTACCAAAGGCAGCGCATGTGAGACCTATCCTTCTTTGTATTTCAGTTGTCTGATTATCTCGGCCTAGGCGAATCTCATGCCCTAGATCAGAATTTTACCGCTGACTACAAGGTTGGTCATAAATTTTATTTTTGAGGTGTTAATTTTAAAACCAATTGTTTTTACACTTTATAGAGCGTGTGCAGCATTTTTGTAGCTTTATCAACTCTATCAGATATTAAAACGATGTCATCAGCAAATCTTAGGTGGTTCAGATCTTCACCATTTATATTAATTCCCATATTATCCTCTCGTTCCATTTGCTTGAACATATATTCAAGAACAGCTGTAAACAATTTAGGGGAGATTGTATCACCCTGTCTAATTCCGCGTTCTATTCGAAACTTCTTGGTATCTTCATGAAGGCGGACACAAGCTGTACCAGTTTCGTAAATACTTTTAATCAAGGCAATATATCGGTAGAGCAGATACAACAATGAAATAGAGACTCTCTTCGGGAAAGGAAACATCGTAAGATACATAAAAGCCAATAGATTAAGATGGGCAGGCCACGTGGTACGGAGTGATGACGACAGACTTATTAGCAATGTGTTTTGGGAAAGATCAGATGGTAGAAGATCGACAGGAAGGCCTAGAAAAAGGTGGAAAGACGCAGTCAGGGAAGACCTGGAGAAGATGGAAGTAAGGCCATGAGAAATAATAGCACAGGATCGGAATCAATGGAAGGCAATAGTAAACGCCGCAAAAAACTCACGAAGAGTTGTAAAAGCCAATGATGATGATGAATATATCGGTAGTCAATGCGGCAGTTGGCCAATGCGGCAGTTGGCCAATGCGCGAAGCATTTTATGATGATCTATAGTATCGAACGCCTTTTCGCAATCTACGAATATAAGAAAGATAGGCTTGTTATACTCTGTACACTTTTCTACTAGCGTTATTACAACTTGCAGATGATCATTTGTTCCGTATCTGGAGCGGAACCCAGACTGTTCACAAGGTTGGTAACTATCCAGTTTGTTCACAAGCCGTTTTGTTATTATCTTCATGAATAGTTTGTATGTATGGAAGAGCAAACTAATAGGTCTGTAGTTCTTTAGGACTGAAATGTCACCAATTATTCCTTATATTGTAGGACAAATGCGCTCTTCTTTGTAGTCTATATTTTATAAAAATTTTAATTCCTTTTCAATTAAACTGAGACCTTCAGCCAAGTTTCCAATCGTCAATTGATCCTCTGTTTAAATTGGATCCAAACAATGAATGTTTGCCCTTGCTCATGGTTCTTCATGAGTTAATTAATTATCAACTTCTTCGTCTTCTTTGACTTCTCCTTCCTCTTTATAAGAAATTCTGCTTGTTCCTTGGCGGATTAATACTTCTATGGAAAGTTGTCACTTCATCTTTTGCGCGTTCGTCCGATACTTCGATTGCCGATTGGTGATTTATCTCTTGCTATTTTGACTCTTCCGTCCGACTCGCGGAAATAAGAATACAGCCAGAGCGATTTTCCCTGATTGTCGTAAGAGGTGACTACTGGGAACGAATGAAGAGGTGGAGAGCCATCGTTCAAGGTGTCGGGTTTGTAGAAACGCACGCAGGGCGCTTCGGCGTTACGGTCACCGGTCATACTCCTAGTATCCGAGACGAACCTCTCGTGGGACCACTCTACCCCCATTCCACAGAACCAGGTGAGGTTGAACGTGCTACGTTCCCGATACACCCTTTCCCCATTAAGGGCGTGGGGTTACGGCACGTGCACGTACCCACCTGGGAGATTTAAGAGTGGGAGAGCTCCTCAGCGGCGAGATCTGTCAAAGCCTCGACCTGCGTACCCCTTTCCGCCGGGGGGGGGGGATAACGGATGGTGTGCGTACCGCCACACAGGTACTACGTGTGGCGGTACTACAGGTACAGCCCCGTGTTACTTTATGTAACCACGCCACCCTCAAATGGTGTCGGACTCGTAGGGGTAACGGTTTCGCTATACGAATATCTTAATGCTATTTTGACGACATGGGTCTCCCCATTCTGCTTATGTGGTTATTCCATTATTTTTTTCTATTTTGTGACCATTTATTTATGCACTGTACGTTACATTTTCTTCTAATGTACGTCAAATCCATCACAGGAAAGACGGTGCCGAAAGGGATGCGAACGTAACAAGAGACACGATCAGCTCGTTACGTGTTTACGAAAGGCAGCTGAAAAGAAAGGGTGGAAAGACTCCGAAGATACCTGACCTTGTCGCACATCTGGGTGAGCAGGTAATTGTCGTGCACGTTGCCGTCAGCTGGGAGGGTCCTGAAACCCTTAGTACACCCACTGCCAATAAAATAGCGCTATACACTGAGTCTCGATTCCTTCAGACCATGCAGACCCGATATCCAGGGAAACAAATTTGCATGGCACCTCTAATAGTGGGAGCTCGCGGAACATGGTGCCAGTCGAATTCTCGTGTCATGAGAATTTTCAATCTTTCAAGGTCCTCAATACCAGATTTAATCTTTTACAGATTTCGTATAGTGCAGAGGATACAGAAAACGGTATTATCATATCGGTTCCTTCACGGCCGGCGGGTGGGGAAAAAGCAGGTGGCGCCTTTGTAAGCTAACTACGTTGTAGTGAAGTTTTGGGAGACATTCGTTGGACTTTCCGAGTTTGAATTTGAATCAGCCCAAGTGTCTGATGAGGCTGGGATAGGCCGAAATGATCATAACACTTTATTGATACCGATTCAAGCACGGAAAGTTTAACGAATTTGTCCTCCTAGGCCATATATTTGGCCATTTAATATATATATATATATATATATATATATATATATATACATATTATATATATATACATATTATATATATATATATATATATATATATATATATATATATATATATATATATATATATATATGTATATATGTATAAGTATACGTGTATTATTGTGTTTATTGTTGGTTGTTGCTCTGGAAACTGTTCAGGATACAAGCCTATTGGCTGCAGTATGACTGGCGTAGAACAGACAGCTTCCAGAGGAAAAATCATTCAAGGTTAAAAGCTTGTAAGCCTTCAAAGCATACTATTATTTTAAAAGTTTACCTATTCTAGCTTTTAGCTTTTCTTCTAAGAGGCATAAATAATAGGCGCACCGTTGAATAAATAGTAGGTCATTAAAGAGATATGGATTACCGCAACTTTTTTACTTTTATTCTCTAATCTTACGTCGTAAATTACATGAAACTGTTTGCGAAGCTTTCCCAACTGTCAGTCCTCTCACATTTAGAAACTCTAACTCTAACTCCGCATACAAACAATATACAAACAGAGTGCTTACACTGACATTAATGAATTAAAAGCATTTAAAGCTAAGTTGACTAGAAACCAGGAACACACTGTTAACGCTAATATAAATTAATTATTTTGACGGAATTTGTGATGAGTCTACTAATTAAACAAAAGAATAGAACAATAGAGCAGACTAGCACTAATTTTCAATTGAATAATTTCTTAACGAGTCGCATAAACAGGATTTTCAACTATTAATTAAGTGCGATTCTAAACATAACGTCTAAGAATTAAACAAGTGTATTAAAATCAGAACAAACATTTTTTTATTATTTTATTCTAGGTTATGAAATTTATATTTTTTCTGTTTCTCATCACAAATTAAAATTGATAGGTCTATTTATAATTGAACGACTTGTTATTGGTCGGCTTTCGTTGGGTATTTTATTTCCATCAATAAGTAAATGTCTGTAACAATAAAACACTGAAAACTTTGTTTTCAAAACTTCCACAACATTTGATTATAAAATCTTACCACTACAGCTGTTTCAGCAGAGTGCCTTTCTCAAGTGATCTACTTTTGACATGCGTTTACACTTTATAGTACTTTATGAAATAGGTTGAGTAGGGTAGAACTGTTTGTCTCAAGTTGGTCATTCAGAATTATATCTGTTTTTTAATTAGTTAATTTCCATAGATTCTAACAAATATAGCTTAAGTCATTTATTTTGAATGTGAAGAATTTGACATTCGTCATTAAAAGAATGATTAGGATCTAGAAGGTGAAGTGCGTATGAAGAATCTGTTTTTCTATTATTGAAAGCCCTTTTATGTTCTGCTATTCGTTTATTAAAATTTCTACCAGTTTGACCGATGGAAGTTTTTGGGCAGTCGCTACATTTAAGTTTGTATACACCACTGTGGAAGTGCTTTTTATTTTGGCCCTTATTGATTTTAATATATTTGCTAAGTTGTTGTTTCTTCTGAAAGCTGGTGTTATTCCTTTCTTTTTTATCTGTGTGGCTATTTTTGTTGATATTTTGCCTATGTAATCGAGCAAAAGGCACTAGGTTTTGTCTTTGGTGGGGGAAATACCAATTTCAGGGCTTTCTTGTCTAGTTTTTGATTTAAAATTTGATTAAACGTTTGTTCTTGTATCCATCGTTTACTGATTTATTTACCACGAGCCTTCAAATTTTTAATTGTCGTTTGCCCATCTGCTTTATAACTTCTTTGTCCTCTTCTGTTCACCAAGGTCTTCAGTGTATGATTAGGTTATTTCACCTATTTTCTCCTCCTAAGATGGTGGTGGTGTTTCCCCTCCTAGAGCTGAAATTCAATCGGAATTGTGAACAGAAATTGAATGTTCGTAAATCCTATTTTGGATTCTATGATTTATTTGGCCTATATACGATCGGGGGCAGTCTGCACAAGGAATTTCACTAAACTCCGTGTAGTTCATTTGGAATGTAGTTTTTCATTGATCGGACAAGAGATGAAAGTTTTTATTGATGTAAGGATGTAAGGATGTCAGTGACACCTTTGATGTAAGGAAGAAAAGCTTTCGTATAATGAGAATCTGAGTCTTTGAGTTGGGAGATTGATCTCTGTAGATGTTCCTATTAATGTGATTTTCACGGTAACCGTTTTGGATGAGGGCTTGTTTTAAACTAGAGAGCTCAGCGGGTCTACTTGCATCATTGCAAAAGCGTATTAATCTGGAGACGAGGGTATTAATGACTGAGATAATTTGTGGGATGATGAGAGTTGACATGCAAGTAACGATTGGTATGGGTGGGTTTTCGATAAAAATGTAGTGATAAAAATGATTGGTTGTTCTTTATGATATGATATCATTTCAGTTTAATATTAATTCTTGTAATAGTAAAAATCGGAAAGATTTCCGCGGTTAGTACAATTAAACCTATCACGGTCGGACGAGGATCGTAGCCAAGAAAGCACTGGAGAAAGAACACATAGCAAAACACAGAAACGTAAAAATGGGGACATCAATCTAAAGAGATGTTTAAATGAGGAGGTTTTTGTAGATGCTTTTGGCATGATTGGTTCGGGATGTGAGGATGTGTATGAGTTAATTGATGGTCTGAGTGATGCACAGGAATTAGTCGCATTAATGGGTAGATAAGAGAGAACGATCTACAGCTAGCGTCTCAGAAAACTGAGTTGTTAGTTCTCAAAGGAACCTGGGAAAAATCCTCTCTTCGCTTTATAGTGGAAGGTATGAAGTTTGCACCGGTAAAATCAATTAAACATCTGGGAATCTGGTTGTCGGAAGGTCTAAGGCTTAGAGTACACATCCAAAAGACAGTAGAGAAGGCGAACCGAAATATGGAGGCGTTGATTCGGCGGATGCCAAACATTGGAGGTTCAAGAAGCACCAAAGAAAGGTGCTAAATGGAGTTTTCCAGTTGGTGGTAGTCTACGCTATCCCTGTGTGGTGTAGTATACTAAACACTGCGAAATACGCTATGCTAATGGAGACTTCGCAAAGACGAATGCTCCTTAGGGTATCTAACGCATATAGAACAGTTTCAAATGAGGCTCTATATATCATTGGAGCGGTGATACCGATCGTTTTGTTGTGTAAAGAGCGAGCTAGGATGTATGAGAGGAGGATAGATGTAAATATAGATGAGAATGAGAGAGAGAGAGAGAACGATAGTAGACTGGCAGAGAGAATGGACGAATGATAGTGGAAAGGCAAGGTGGACGAAGGAGCTTATTCCCGATCTGAGACAGTGGTGGGTATGTAAGTTCAGGAAACTAGACTACTGCCTGACGCAGTTTCTGACCGGACATGGCAGTTTTGGCACCTTCACAAATAGAATAGGCAAATCTACGGCAGACTGTACTGTTTGTGGGGTACCGGACGCTCCGCTCACATTTTTAACTGAGAGAGATGGGCAAATAAAACGAGAGATTTCTAGAGGCGAATGGGTTTCGGTCTGGATGAAATAAACATTGCAAACATATTGTTGGGAGGAGAGAAAGAATGGAGAGAAGTACACTGTCTGATTTCTGGGGCGATAAAAAGAAAAAGGAGCAGAAGGACAGAGGAGGAAATTGAGCCAGGGATCTGAAATTTATAGTCAATATTATTTATTAGTTTATGAACTAACGTTTAATAATTTTCTGATTTACGGTAATAGGTATGGTTATTTATACATTTTTAGTTTTTATTTTAGTTGTTTATTAAGTGGCAAGACCACCTCTCTGGAACGGTGGTTAAGGTTTTAGGTGGAACGAAGTTAATCCGGCTCTACACTGGGGTCTTCTAGCATAGTATCCTGCTCTGCTGAAAGATGCAAGGGTGTCTAGTTCTGTGACGTAGATGCTTAAAAAAGATTTCCCCCACCGTTGCCTGTCATAATTCAATGCATACCTTCTTAGGCTCTTACTGGAATCTGGAAATACGGCAATTAAAAAAAAGTTTAATTAAACCTAGAGCTAAGATTAATACTATTACAAGAATTAATATTAAATTTAACAATCTTCCGGGTTGAACCGCGTCGATTATTATTACGCCGAGCTTTCGACATCCTCTTTTATGTCTTCTTCAGGGCTTCCGAGGTCTCAGTCTCCCGAGCATCTAGATACTACTACACTGATCACTAACCAATGAATTACTGTAATGCATTCTACCTTTTCGAACATATTCCCCAATATTTATCCTTGTCACATTAACTATACTTTTTCTTGAGCATATTAAACTTGAACAGATTATACATCCCGTGATTTAAAAAGCAATTTATTTATTCATTTGTTTTTATTTATTTATTTATTTTATTTATTATATAATATTT
Organism: Diabrotica balteata; assembly: GCA_918026665.1. Classification (NCBI taxonomy): domain Eukaryota; kingdom Metazoa; phylum Arthropoda; class Insecta; order Coleoptera; family Chrysomelidae; genus Diabrotica; species Diabrotica balteata. The sequence continues at coordinate 36,344,364 of OU898281.1, read as the reverse complement.
ATTTTATTTCTTTATTTATTTAATGCCTATGATTAAAACATCATTTTTTTAAGCTACAAACTTTTACAAAGATGACGACTACATCTGTGTAAAAGCTATGTCTCAATGAAATTGTATCTTTTTTCAGTTACACTAATAGATGTTACTACAACTATTTACAATTTCAGACTTTGTCCGAATTGCAATAAGTACGAACGTGCAAAACATGCCATTGTGTGACACAAAAACACGCCAGCAAGGGGAATATACATCAAAGCGTGGAATTTCCCACACTATCAAATAAACGTAAAACACGAAATATTGGCTCCAGGCTCACAAAAACGAAAATCTCCCAAGACTTGGCAGCCAGATAATAAATTGGTCATCGTAAATCTTAGAAGAGAAACAATCCAAACATTCTTTTCGTTTCTCGTATTTTCAGTCTATTCTTATTCATTACAGTCCAGGAACTAGGTCAGAGAGATGGAAAAACATATTATAATTCCTGTTTACGAATTCACATTACGTATTTTTTGTGGTAGAAATGTGTAATAATGAAATTTGGTTGCACTAACTATTTTTCTTCTTTACTGGCTTTACAATTCGGTGTGAGTCTTCGCCGCATCCCCTATCGCCCATTCTCTACGAGCTTGAGCTTCTATTTCCGATTGTTGTACCCCAATTCTAGATAATTCGGCTTCAACATCATCCTTCCATCTTTTTCTCGGTCGGTCTACTGATCTGCTACCATCTGGTCTTTCAAAAACACTGTCTTTAACACTCTGTCATCTTCTGATCGTACCACGTAACCTGCCGATCTTATTCGGTTTCCCTTGATATGTCTAACTGTGTTTTCAGTTCCATACAGAGTCACCAATTCAGCATTGCGGCGTCTTTTCCAATCCCCCGTGATTTTATCTCTTTGAGGGCTAAATATTATTCTGAGAACTTTTCTCTCAAATACTAGAAGCTTATTGATTTCCCGCTGGTTGAGAATCCTTGTTTCACTGCCATATGTAATAATTGGGCGAATAATCGACTTCGATCGTAATAATGTTGAAAGGGAGTATAATGCTCTACTTCCCACAGCTATCCTGGCTGAGACCACTTTTTTTATATGTGTGTCTGCTGTGATTATAGCTCCCAGATATTTAAACTCCTTTACTACTTCGAAGTTGTGATCATTAATACTGATGCTCTGCCTAACTCTTGGTCTTGGATTTTTGGTTACTACCATGTATTTCGTCTTTTCTTCATTTACTCGGAGACCCAGACTACCTGTTTGCTCCTCGAGCTGTGAAAACACCTCTCTCACGTCTCTTGTAGAATGCGTTACTGCATCTATATCATCAGCAAAGGCCAGCAACAGTTTTGATCGTTGATCAGCAAATCCTCCTATCAGCTCAGACGATATTTTACTTATTGCATATTGTAAAGCAAAATTGAACAGCAACGGTGACAAGGGGACCCCCTGCCTGAGTCCTGATTTTATACCAAATGGCATCGATGTTCTGCTTCCTATCTTTATTTGCGCATATTAGTCTATCACGCACATTTGCGTTAATTCAACTAATTTTCTTGGTATTTGCATTTCTAACATTGCTATCCACAATTTGCTTCTTTTATGGAATCATATGGTTGCTAGAAATCTATGAAATTTTGGTGCACATAGCGGTTGAAATCCTAGTTTTTCTTAATATTTGTGGGATGGTAAATATCTGATCTATAGTTGACCTTCTGGTACGAAAGCCGCATTGGTAGTTGCCTAGAATATCTTCCGAATATGGTGTGAGTCTCTTTAGCAAGATAATTGATAGCACTTTATATGATGTGCTAATAAGCGATATGCCTCTATAGTTTCGGAATTTTTCTTTCCTTTCTTATATATGGGAATTATAACGCCTCCATTCCATTCTCTAGGCATTTTCTGTTGTTGCCATGCTCTCAGAATGATGTCCTACAATTTTTGGTGTAAAAGGTTTCCTCCTTTTTAACAACTCTCCATTTATGCCATCATTTCCTGGTGCTCTATGGTCTTTTAGAAACGCGATCCCATTCTTTACTTCCTCAAGTGTTTGTGCTGGTATTTCGATATCTGCAGAATGAAACGTAATATATGCTTCCTCTGTCTCATTTTCAATATTTAGTAAATTCCTATAGCACTAACTATTACTGTTATATATCAATATAGTATATACGAGGCTGTTGGAGAGATCCTGTCCTTTCTGCGATTTCACCGTCGGTACCCTCTCTCCAACTTATTCATCGCTTCGTCTTCTACGTTTTCACTGTGTATCCAGTCTAGTAAGTGATTTGGTAAGCAATATTTTCTCACTTTCTGAACGTGACCATACCACTTCAGTGGTTTGTATTTTATTTGATCAATAATTGTGTTTTTACTGTTCATAAATCTGCGGATATACTCATTGGTAATTCTTTTTCGACGTGACTTTTCAGCTGACCTCCTTCAGAATCATCATCCATTTTCAAGATTAGAAGTGTTTTTTCTATTTTTATTTTTACTGGTCAAACTTCGAAATCATATGTGGCAATACTTTGTATAATAGTCTGGTATACCCTTCTTCCATAAGGTTCTGAAACTGTTTTCGTGTGGCATGTCTAAGTTTATTAATTGTGTTTGTATGGAAATAAGCCATAATTTATTGTAATGAAAATTACATTTTTAACTAAAAACTTGACGTTTCAATTTCCACTCCAAAAATCGCTTTCCTAAATAGATTATTTAAGAATTTTGTTAAAACGGGTGTCCAACCGCCAAAAGTTATTATAGAGGTCATCTCTTTTCATAATTGTAAGTTGACTTACTTGACCGCGGTGTTATAGGAAACAGCCATTCTTTAGCTGAAAAGATGTGAAGGTGAATTTTTTGACTTATGAAACTTAAAATTCTGTGTGTTTCTGCATTATTTGTATGGGCTTTATGCGTTTGTATATGTGTAATTTGTTTTTAGTAATTCGAATATATTAATTAGTGCAATAGCTTCTTCTTAGGAGCAGCATATTTTCTAGCTTTTGGTGAAATTGCGACAGGCTTAGCTGTCTTTGGCTTAGATGTCATTGGTTTTTTCGTAGGACTGACTGTCTTTATTTGATTTCTTCGCTTTGATTCATGTTTTGACTTTGGCCTCTGCGAAACTGATGAAGCGGCGAAGAAGTTGACGCACTTTTAGATGCTGACTTCTTCCTTTCTTCTTTCCGAACTTTTTTCGCCTTGGCCGGCTTTTGTCTGTCTTGGATGCAACTTTTTTAGCTTTAGACTTTCTCTATAGATTTTGCCTTTCCACCGGTAGCAGATCGTTTGGCAGCAGCGGCAGTTTTTTCGGTTTAGTTGTTTCTCCAGCTTTCTCTTCAATTGTATTGGTAATATGAAATTTAACTCTCGTTTACTTCAATTGAATCACCATGGTCAAATAATGCTACCTAATGGTGCTAAAACTTATTAATGTTTAATCATTAAACGCTATCAGTACTTTTGAAATTGTGTTTGACCTTTATGTTAGAAAGTATTCTGCCTGTATACTCAATTTTTTACACTTCTTTTCTTTGAATTTCTTAACATATAAAACTGACTTTTTTTTTCTTATAAAAAGTTTTAAGCTGTATGGTTCATACAACTTTTGCTTCATTCCATCTTTTTTGAGCTGCATATCTTGTATGTATGTAAGGAAAAATGTTATGTTCTCTATTGATATATGCTTATTTAACTAATATTAAATGCACAGATGATGTATGTGGATTTATATACTAAACCTCTTCAATAAAGTATGACGAAGCAAATATCCCTATGGCATCTTCCAGGCTACTTTCGCCTATCTATTTGTCACTGCCTTCTTTCAAAAATATAAATGAGGTTCTTGAACTCTAAGTGGACTTCAAAGAGCTTTGGTAAAAACGCGCTATCGAGTCTTATTTGACGCTAAGGCCTTCACTTCGTTCTAAGACTTTCCTTGACCTCTTATCTCGTCCTTAACTGAATTCTCTGAGTTTGTGGTGGGTGTTTTTTTTCCATGAAGAGTCCACTCTAGGGCAGTTTTTGCAATACTGGAATTATGTTTACGAAGTCTGCTGTAGATCTAACCCACTTTCTAGACTTTATTTCATTTTCTATCTTCTTCTGTTCGGTCAGGTGTAGCAGATCTTCGTTTCTGGTGGTTTTAGGCCAAAAATACAAACAATTCTTCGTAAGCATTGGTTAACAAAGACCTCTACAGTTTGTCTACAAGTGTTTTTGTCGAGTAAAGTAGAACAGACTTGACATTCGACTGTAATATCCGGATCTTTGTATCTGTGGTATACTGGCCAGACCTCAAAACAAGGTTGAACATGCTGAATGCTTGTTGTGCTTTTCGTATTATGATATGAATCTGCTAATTGTTAATAGTAAATAGTATTATAATGTTTTTATTAATTCTAATTTATTGTTCTTGTTGTAATTTACTAAAGGTTCAATATTTATAACACTCACAAATTTAAAAAAGTCTTTATTACTAGTAATTTATTTTACACTTAATAAGTATATACGTGCGATACAATTTTAACGCGAGCCCGGACTTCTTTTTTACTGACTCCACAGTAAAAATCCTGTTATTTATATATAATATGCCGTTATCTAGAAGGGTCTGGCGATGCATCGATGACCTTCCATCCATTAGGTGACTAATTTAGCTAGACTAGAAAAGTCGATCGCCTTCTGGTAAATTCGGAGGGTCGCTCCGCCGCCGGCTGCATTCTTGGTACCTGAATTTGATATTCGACCCTTCTGGAGAATTCGGTAGTATTTGACCTATAAAATTCGTGAATGAATAAATATGTTTACGGTTTTTATACGCCATAATATTTATTATCGTAACAGTATGTTATTTTTTTGCATTGATTCTCATGGATTTGGTTTTATATTAAGTGACAAAAAAACAACTGAGTACATATATTTATCTGATATATGTAGATGTGTATATAGTAACAAGAGATCACTCCATAAAACCCAGGTAGATCCCTTGTATATGCAATTTCACAACTTGAACAATAGAACCACGCTGAGCTGAATATTAATAAGTGTCTTAGAAAAATTGTAATAACATAACACCTCGTGAAATTTTTTTCAGCTTCGGTTTGAAATAGAGCCAGGTTTTCAGGTATGTTTTGGTAATTTAACAGGATCTATGTTCGTTATTTTTTTACATTCATTGTTACCTTTGCTTGAATCATTCTATGGTTACTACCAATTGTAAATTTGTGTAAAATTATTCCTTGGATAATATTCTTTTATCTTTTATATTGAAATATATCTTATTCTTTGTCCCATTATGAAATCTAGTCCCATTTGCGCTTACCTAATTTACTTTTTTGTGTACAAGCGTGATTATTTTAGCGTTCGGGCGGAGTTTATTGCCCTGGTGTTGGTCTTCACAATGTCCGCGCTCGATCTAATTTGGTTCAGTATTGCCCATATCATCCAGTTGCAGTTCAAACCAGTGGATGTGTTTCGGAAGATACCAGGCTGGAGGTTTCATGGGAACGCCACTAAGAAAAGCTTACCTGGATTTTAATCACAGGTCGTCGAGTGAGTGCTTTTCCGCACCGAACATCACATTTGTGTCGTCAAATGACTTTCTGATATCCTCGCAGGACTGGTCGGTCCATTACCGCACACTGATATAGTTTCTGTGAATTTTATTTGAGCTGAATGTTTATATATGAATTATATGAATAATTATAACGGTAGTTTGTTTTCGTCACAAGACTTACGAACAGAAATTCTGACATAGATTCGCCGGTTAGTTTGTCCCATGTATTTTTGATTAAAATTTTGTTAGTATATACTATACACACCTGAATTTCTAAATAAAAAGATATACTTTGTATTTCTTAAAGTTGATCCTATTTTGTGTTGTTTTGCATATGCAGTTATTTATGTTGTATGTTCCTAAGACGTGTCCAATTATGTCTGTGGTCTCCGTTCTAGTCTAAAACTGATCTAAACTGAGTGCCGATGGCTAATAGGGGGCGCCCTAGGATTATATAGGACAATAGGACAAGTCTAAATAGGGTGTAACCAAATAACACATAAACACTTACAGCATGCTTAATCGATAAATCATCAGACATGCAGTAGAACTTGTTCGGTGAATATTGCTGTCCCAAATCCCAAGATATAACACAATTGTGCCCAATTGTTGCTTGTTACAGAGGAACAAGTGTTGCCTAAGCAAAGCGCCAAAGAATTGGCGAACTCTAGGGGACTGTACCTGGCAGAATTTTGCTCTAATACAAAATACTCATACACACATAGACACCTACATCATGCTTTGAATTGTTCTGTGAATACTGCTCTCCCAAATCCCGAAATATGACACAATCGTGCCAACTGTTACTTGTTACAAGGGAATAAGTATTGCCTAAGTAAATTCCCAAATAGCTGGCGAACTCTGGGAGACTGTGCTTGGCAGAATTTCGTCTCAATTTCAGAAGTCGTGGAAATAAAGTAGACTTCGTCATGTGTCATCTCCTCTAAGAAGGTTGGCAACCATCATGGCAATTCGCACTTTCGATACCGCTGCTCAAAAGTAATCAGCAGAAGTGCAGTTAAACCAAGCTCTCAAATTGTTTAAGCAGGAGATGCGTCTTCTTCCGCGACTCCTTCTACCCTGTGGTTTTCCTTGCATTATTAATTGCAACAAGTTATAACGCTCGCCCCTTATGACATGTCCCAGATATTGCAGTTTTCTGTAATAAATGATAAAATGGACACTGTGACAAAAATAGATGGTCCAGAAGACAACGCAGATATAGTTTAATCTTCTTACTATACATAAAAAAATAAAGCAGGCGATCGCAGTCAAGTTTGTCATATATTGTGAAAATATATATTTCTGTTTTAACATTACGGCAAGATAATTTATCTTGTATTTCGTCCAGACTATATATCCTTTACTGAGTTCTATATTTAATCTTTCTAAAATTAAAGATGGGTTTGGAGCATTGCCGTAGAAAAATTTGAACGGCTATTGAAACTTTGCCAAAAATTTTATTATTTATCTCCATTACCAGTAAAAGTTTGACCTATAATAACAGAGATCGTTAAAATTGTATTTATGTTTAGATCTTGTTATCTATTAAGAGTTGGGAAAAAATATGGGTTTAAAAGCTTTGAGTACTTTTCTTGTAGATTTTTCATGTTGTACAATATATCAATCTTTATTTGACTGCTGTTGACAAATGCTAGAAACGTAAGAAAAGTGAATAGCAAAGTGGTCAGTACATTCAGAGAAGAAAAAATAAATTAAAACGATGAAAGATTAATTAGTTTCTGCCATCATACAAATTTAAAGATAGTGAATGGATACTATCAGCAAAAGGATATTCATAAATTTACGTGGATCCAACCAAAGAGAACTTTGATATGAATAGACGATTACTATATACGCAAGGAAAACTCCACAATAAGGTTAATAACCTTAAAATCCATCGAGGACGAGAGTGTAAATTTACTCACCATTTGCTGAAAGCGTCACTACTATTTACATAAGGAAGCCAACGCCAAAATAAAAATGAAAGTTCAATGGTACTGAGCGAAGATGTAGGTGTTTGTCCTTACACCTTTGTCCTGATGGCTTTGTTTCACGCACCAGTAATAGGTCGCTGGTTTTTTCCCTTGGGGAACAAGGTTTTTCCTTAGGGAAATAGGTTCACTTCATATATATATTTCTTTGAAGGACCACCCAGAAAACTGGGAAAAAATGAAGATTCGAAAAGAACGTTTGAACAAATATATTTAAAACAAATACAATGTATTTTAAACGCCAATAACTTGCATATGATACACACTTATCGGTGATACAATATTGACACGAACTTATTAATATACCGACTGGTTTAAAACACTAATATGCCGCTGGGGCGAGTAGAGCCTGACGCTCCTTCAGTGCTGGAATTTGAACTGATACTGATTTGATGGATTTGAACTGCGAACTGATGTCCACTCTCTCCCCTCAATCACAAACATTCCGAAATCTCCCCCCTGACCTCTCGACGTATTTAAAAGATATGTTTATTTTTCAAATACCTTTAACTTTCAAATCATTGATAAAAACTACCTGATAAGGGTATTTGTCTCAACTTGCGGAATTTTGGAATGCGTCAGAGGGTAATTTGAAAAATACTAATCCTTTCATTGTTACGATTCTATGAAGGTTTTATAAACTTGTGTAGAAAGTTATTTAAATGCAAGATAACAGCGCTTTACAGATTGTTAGTTAGTACAAAGAAATTTTATATATCTAAACTAATATACAGTATGATACAAAAATAAACTAAATAATATGATACAAAAATTGACTAAATATATTAAGTATTGTTGTTATGCAACAGGTACTGCAAGACATTTCAACAAAAAGACATAATGTACAAGGTTTTCAAAATAAGTCTACCCAGTTTCTGTATCAAATGAACTTAAATTTGAAATTACACAATGTTTGTTACTCCTCACCAAATGAACGCTTTTAACGAAATCATGAAAGCTCTTGACGAAGCTGCAATATAAGCTATTGGAGAAGTGCATAGTATACAGATTCGAAATGAATGGTGGAATAAAGAAATAGAAGATCTTGTGGGAAAAAAGAATATAAATATGTATAATAAATGGCTAGCAATAAAGGATCTTTATAATCGGCAACAGTACAACAGTTTAAACAAAGAAATAAAAAAGAGTTAAATAAAGCCAAAAATGAGTTATGGAATACAGCCTGCGATAATGTTAAAAATCGTTATGATAAAATATGATATTTTCTATCACGAAGAAACTGAAAAATAACACCAGAAGAATTTTAAAAATACGCCAATCTTATGAAAAATGGGAAGGTTCCAGGATCGTGTCGAAGACCCATAGAACGGATTAAATATTGCCCTGGCAAACTATGTCAGCTCTTCTCTTATACCATTACTTTATTGTAATTGTAAGAATTACCGACGACTTAGTGTAACCAACTTATCTGTAGAATGTACGGAAAGACAGAATTAGACTGGCTTTGGTACTGGTCATTCTTGTATAGACAGTGTGTTCCGTCTAAAACAGACATTATAAAAGAAGTTGCAATACAATATGGAGACACACATGGTATTTATTGATCTTCAAAAGGCATATGATAACACTCTCCTGTGAGTGCCCTCTCCTCAGAGGGCACTCCTCAGAGGTGGAGGAGTCAGTGGTCAGAGTGTCCTCAGAGGACACTTCTTCTTAAAGTTCCTTCTCCATTACTGAAGGTTGGCTATAACTACAGCAAATTGCTCTCTATCTTGAGCTGCTCAATATCGAATGTGTGTCCATACCTGGCCAGTCTCTTACATTCTTCCACCAGGAGCATTTTCTTCTTCCTGGACCTCTTCTTCCTTTTACTTTCCCTTCCATTATAAGTCGTAGGAAGATGTATTTTTCTCCTGTGTAAATATGTCCTAGATAACTAGTTTTTCTTTTTTTTTACAATATTTAGGAGTTCTCTCTCGATACCCATTCTTCTTAGCACCTCGTTGTTGGTCACGTGCTCTGTCCAAGAGATCTTCATCATCCTTCGAAAAATCCACATCTCAAAGGCTTCTATACGCCTCATACTTGTAATTCCGAGAGTCCATGTTTGCACTCCGTATAGCAATATGGAATAAATAAACGGTTTTACAAGTTTCTCACTACGTTTGACTTTTTTACGTCATGTTTCTTAGCCACATTAATCTTTTCCTTTCTAATGCGCTCTTTCCCTCAATCTTTCCTTCCACTATTAGTTGGGCCTATTGGTACTTATTATTTTTCAGTTTGTGGCCTATGTATGATATTTTTTAACTTCTCTTCATTCTCTTATTCTCAGTATCGTTTAATTCCTTGTCGTCTTCTTTTTTTTACGTGCCAGTATATTTATTTTGTCATCGCTGATATTGATTTCATTATTCTTGACGCGTACTTATAAAAATGCATTCTAAAATAAAAAAAATTAATGTGTAACAATGAAACACTGAAAATTTGTACTTACAAGTTTTCAGTGTTACAAGAAAACACTTAACACAGATTATATAATAAATTTTATATAATCTTATCACTCGGTTGTTTTAATCTTATCACTTTATTCATCTGTTTCGGCTGATTGCTTTTCTCAAGTGATCTATTTTTGGCACGCATTTACACTTTTATAGTCTTTAATGAAATAGGATGAGGAGGAGAAAACTGTTTGTCTCAAGTTGGTCATTCAGAATTATATCTGTGTTTTTTGATTTCCATAGATTCTAACAAAGATAGCTTAAGGCCTTTATTTTGAATATGAAGAATTTTAATTTCGTCTAAAAGAATGATTATGATCTAGAAGGTGAAATGCCTATGTAGAATCTGTTTTTCTATTATTGAAAGCCCTTTTATGTTCTGCTATTCGTTTATTAAAATATATAACAGTTTGACCGATGTAAGTTTTTTGGCAGTCGCCACATTTAAGTTTGTACACACCACTGTGTAAGTGTTTTTTTTTTCTCTTGTTGTTTTTACACCTAAAAACACTTACACCGTGGTGTGGACAAACTTAAATGTGGCGACTGCCCAAAAACTTACATCGGTCAAACTGGAAGAAATTTTAATAAACGAATAGCAGAACATAAAAGGTTTTCAATAACAGAAAACAGATTCTACATATGCGCTTCACCTTCTAGATCATAATCATTCTTTTAATGACGAATTTAAAATTCTTCACATTCAAAATAAAGGCCTTAAGCTATTTGTGTAAGAAACTATGGAAATCAACAAATTAAAAAACACAGATATAATTCTGAATGACCAACTTGAGACAAACAGTTCTCTCCTTCTTAACCTATTTCATTAAAGACTATAAAGTGTAAACGCATGCCAAAAATAGATCACTTGAGAAAGGCAATCAGCCAAAACAGCTGTATTGATAAGTGTTTTTAATAAATTTTGTGGAATTTTTCAGTGTTGTATTGTTACATAAAATGAATTTTCATCAAGCAACGGTCGAATCCATTAATTACTAAAAAAATTAATACTTTATTATAAACCAATTTGTGATATAAATGAACTTATATAAATATCCCGTATTCTTGTTTGTGTTCCCCTGAACAATGACTCAACATGACAAGATTCACTTTCGTTTCTGCCATCTGTCAGTTAAATTTACTGCCGAAATTACCTACATTTTCCACGTTAGCAACCCGTCGCTGTAATTTACTACAATAATTGGTGAACCGTGTACTAATGGCTTTAGGGACGTATAGGAATGGTTAACGGCTCTCTGTGTAATCACTACTTTAAGTTATCTATTTCAATCCATTCAATCCATTTACGCAAACATTTGACAAGACAAATTATATTTGACTAACTTCCGACGGAGCGCTTGAAGAAGGAAAGAAATATTATACTTGGGGGAAATGTTGTACCGTAATTGATGAGGAGGGTAAATGGTACAATAATTAGTATTGACATCAAACCAAGATAAAAGACAGGTGAAACTCTAATAGTAACTTTATGCAAAGTTTCTTGGTTTAACTTTTTATGTTGCATTATCGGTTAAAATCTAGTAAAATAATTGGTGAAACAGTTTGCATTACACAACTGGTAATCTCAAACATAATCTCATAAACCAGTGACGAAGAATCTCAAAATTATTTGTAATTTTCTTGTCTCGAATGTTGCCATAATTTTAATAAACCAATAATGTGGGTACCTACACAATATAAAGGTCGTCGTTTAATTTTGGAGTTGATCAATATTTGTTAGAGTATGGTTCAACTGTAGTGGCGGAAATTTCTAGGAACAGTAAAGACTCACCAAACAAAGCAGTGATGTTCCACAAAATACTTATGATTTAAATCAAATGGTTAAAGATAAGCATACACAATTTATTAAACAATGATGGTACTACATTTTAATACATATTATTATAATATGTCACGTACATATATTGTCTGTATGTGAAACCATAGATTACAGCCTTTATAATATATAAATATCTCTTGTTATATTATAATAATTAATAATTATTAAGATTGTTTTTACTGTAAAATCTTTATTATTCGTCACTAAGTTAAATAGAACAATATACGAAATGATTGTAATAAAGTAAAAAAATAATACATACATACAGGACAGTTTGGAAAACTTATATTCACATAGGTTACATAGGTACATGGTAACATTAAATTATATTTTTCACTTTCATACTCAGATGCACTGTCGTCGTCACTAAAATTATTTAAATCAATCCTTAACTCTTCAGTAATTACATCTTTGTTACGACGTTCACTTTCCAAATACTTATCTTTAACCTTGACAACATGTTCACACGCTTTCCTCCAGTTATCCACAGTTACTCTAGCAAATTTCTGTTCCACTAACACTTTTACGTCTTCTAACTTAAAATAAACGTTTTGTTTTGCAACTTCCTTTTTTATTTGCGTCCAAACCATTTCTATAGGGTTCATGTCTGGATGATATGGCGGAAGTTTTAAAGTCGAAATGTCCACATTCTTGCAGCACTTTGTCAAATTTATATTGAATATGATCTTGTTTATGTCGTTTGATGATTTCATACAATTGCGGTTTTAACATTGACGTTATAAATGGTAATTTTTTTTCTGTCAACCAAGATATCATATCCATTTTTTAGAATTACCGGTGGGTGCATTATTATTTTGTACATTATGATATGACGCATTATCCGTAACAACAACAGATCCAACAGGCAACTTGGGGATTAACTGGTGTTTTATCCATTTTTCATAATTTTCTGAATTCATATCATCGTGATAATCTCCCATCGTTCTCAAAATACAAACAGTAAATTGTAAATTTACTGTTTGTATTTTGAGAACGATTTCCGAAGTGGAAATTGAAACGTCAATAAACGTATTTTTACCTTTATTTGTGGCTTATTCCCAGTTAAATAGTAATTAATTTAAAATGTCACAAGAAAATAGCTTCAGAACAATAATAGAATTGAAGTATAATAAAAACAAAAATATGCTTAAGAAAATTTGAGAATAAAAGACGAAGAGCTGATAAACTATGCAGACAGAAAAAGAGACGGTACGAAAACAACCGGATACTAAACATAGAGAGGGCGTTCAAGGAAAACGAAACACGCAGTGCATACCAACTTATCAAACATTTAAGACAGGGTTACAAACCGAAGACTAGCCTATGCAAAAATAAGAATGGGGAAATAATTAGCGATATGGACGAAATTAAGAGAACCTGGATGATGTATTTTAAGGAATTATTAAACGAAAGGGCACAAACACCACTACAACAGCGGCAGCAACAGGTAGTACAGGAAGGTCAACAACAGGAGCTGTGGGAAGATGGAGAAGATAATGAATTGGCTAGACCTCCAACGCTAGAGGAGGTTCGAACAGCAATCCAAATGCAAAAAAGCCATAAGGTGCCGGGAATAGATAAGATACCGGCAGAACTGTTCAAGCAGGGAGGAACAAATTTGACAGAACAGATGTACCAGCTTATACAAGAAATATGGAGAGAAGAAAAAATCCCACAACAATGGAAGAAAAGTATAATCTGCCCTATTCATAAAAAAGGAGACAAACTGTTATGCCAGAATTATAGAGGCATCTCTTTACTTTGTTCGGGATACAAAATACTCACAAACATTCTTAATCGAAGACTTCAACCCTCACTGAAAAAATTATCGGGGAATATCAAGCAGGGTTCAGGCAAAATAGATCTACTATTGACCAACTATTTACAGTTAAACAAATACTAGCCAAAGCATGGGAATATGACATAGACGTCTACAATCTCTTTGTAGATTTCAAGCAAGCCTATGATTCAATAGATATAGAGAATTCAATAGAGAACAATACTACCTAATATATTACAAGAATTTGGCGTACCATCAAAATTAATAAGACTAGTGCAAATGACAATGACAGAAACAGAAGCACATGTATGTATTCAAGGACAGATCACTGATGCGTTTATGACAATTCAAGGACTGAAACAAGGTGACGGACTGGCTCCAACACTTTTTAATCTTGTTCTTGAATATGTAATTAGACGGATGACGGTGAGCAGAAATAACATACTTACAAACAAATCTACCCAATTAGCAGCATACGCAGATGACATAAACATAATGAGCAGAACAAAGACTGCGGCAGAAGAAACCTACGTTCAGTTGAAACAGAGTTCAGAAGTTGTAGGGCTAACAATAAATACAAATAAAACAAAACTACTCATACAAACCAGATCAAATAGACAGGCGCAACAACAACAATTTATAGACGATATAGAATACGTGAATAGATTCACGTATTTAGGAATGGATCTGGTCGAAAATAATGAAGAAGAACCGGAAATAAATAGAATGCTTATGCTGGCAAACAAAGCCTATTTCGCGATGGGCCACATATTCAAATCGCGAGACGTACACCGGAAAACAAAACTCCGGGTATATAAAACAATAATCCGACCCATAGTAAGCTATGGGTGTGAAACATGGGTTATAACACAGAAATCTACCAATGCATTAGACGTGTTCGAAAGAAAAATATTGCGTAGAATACTGGGTCCAATAAAGGAAAATAACAACTGGCGAATTAGATATTATAACGAAATATACGAACAATACACTGAACCAACACTAGCACAATACACTAGACTGCAGAGATTACTATGGGCAGGGTATGTGGCCCGCATGCATGAGAACAGAATCCCCAGAAAATTACTAAACGCAAGAATGCAAGGAAAAAGACCTGTTGGAAGACCAAAAAAGAGATGGGAAGACGAGGTAGATGAGGATGCCAAAAATCTCCTAAAAAACGCGTTCATGGAAAAGAACAGCAGTAAATAAAGATGTTTGGAGAGGTTTAATGAAGGAGGCCAAGGCCCGGCTTGGGCTGTAGTGCCATTGGATGGATGGCTTAAGAAAATTTATAATAAATGTACTGTACAAAAAGTGTTGTCTTTTACACAGTACAACAATTTCTGAACTAATATATTTTTGATTAATATATGTACAATTATAAAAATGCAAATTATTTAAATATAAGCATCATAATATCCTAAAAAATGTATCTTGACAAAGATACATTGTAAATTACTTCAAACAAAATAATTGTTTTAATAGAAAATATTTTTTTTTAGAAATTGTGAATCTTGAATCTATATATAGAATTTCCCATTGAGTTTCCTATGGCCCATTGGACGATTCACTACCCGGTATATATAAATACACTCAACTGAAGTGTATACTTCTATTATAGGACAAAATAAACAGAAATTAAAGGAACAAATAAATATAAAAACTCAAACACTATTTGAACATATTATCCAAACCTTAAAGCCTCTTAGGCATTTATTAGATAATTACATCATACTCATCAATAAATTTTAATAGCAAAGTTAATACGCCACTCAACTAGTTATTTCCAAATACGCCACTGAACTCCCCTTGTGCTTTCCAACTCTAACTCTCAACTCCCCAACTATCTCCATTAAACAAAGTTTGATAACACAAATTCGCCTCAAACAAAGTTTTTCGATGCAAAACTTTACTAATGAATTCAACTCGAAACTCTCCGGGAGTTGTAGAACAGAATTTATACCTCCTCTTACTTCGAGTTTTTTGTTTTGAAATGTTTCTCTTATTCATTTGTTATCATAGCGTTTTATAAATTTTATAATTTTAAAAAATTAGAAACGTAGGTAGAACCTACTTTTAATTCATGTAAATATTTAAACGATTATATTCTTTTATGTATTCTGAGAATAAAATAAAGAATAAGCAATGAAACAAAGCAGTGGGTAAGAAGAACAAAAAATGAACACTGGGAACAGTTTACTAAAAGGATGGAAAGCGACTTCTACGGTACACAAAAACAAATATGGAGATTAATAAGAAACCAACAAAAAGAAATGGCAGAATTAAAGGAATACAACAACATACCAGCAAACGAATGGGAAAGATACCTGACGGAACTGTTTAAAGGAAAGGAAAACAATAATCAACACAATAACGTACCTGAATTAAGACACGAAATAGAAATCAGTTTACAGGAAGTAGAGATAGCCATAAATTCACTTAAAAAAGAAAGTCGATAGGAACAGACGGAATAACCAACGAGCTTCAAAAATACGGAGGAGAAAGTATAACCCTAAAGATGACAAAACTTATACAAAAACTAATATTGCACTGCAAGAAACCAGACGCATGAAGAAACAGCATAATGATATCAAATTCAAGAAAGGAGATAAAGAAAATGCCAACAATTATAGAGGTATACTACTGAACACCGCACTTTAGCTTACCACAAAAGTCCTAACCAACAAAATCAATACAACAAGGATTCAGATCCTGCGTAGACGCCATATTTGTACTAAGGCAAATCACAGAAAACACCATCGAGTACAATAAACCAGCATATCTATGTTTTATGGACCTTCCAAAGGCTTTCGATCGCATCCAATTTGAAGACGTCTTACAGTTACTGTATAAAAGAAACATACCAATCAATATTATACAGACCATCGAAAACATCTACTTTCATAATCGAATACAGCAAAGATAAAAGGAAAACTAACACACTGTATACCAGTACAAAGTGGAGTGAGACAGGGTGACTGGTTAAACTCACTTCTCTTCCATATAATAATGGACTAAATAACAAAAGTAGTACGTAGAGGTCATGATTATAGAATGGGGAATAAAGAAATCCAAATATTATGTTATGCAGACGACGCTGCTTTAATTGCTGAGACAGAAGATCAGCTCCAAAGATTAACACACATCTTCAATATAACAACCAAGAAATACAATATGATAATATCAGCAGAAAAAACTAAATGTATGACAACATCTAAATACCCACTACGATGTAAAATCGAAATTGATGGGAAAATAATAAAGCAGGAAGCAAGGTTTAGATATCTGGGAATAGATATAACTAGTTACGGAGATGTTGAACAAGTACCACAACAAAGCTTAAAAGCAAGTAAATCGGCGCTATCTCTTAATGACACAATCTGGAAGAAGAAACACCTACCTGACACAAGACACAAAAGCAAAAATCTATAAAGCAACAATTAGACCTATATTAACATACACGGCGGAGACAAGACATGACAGATCTAAAAAGGGGCGACTACTAGAAACAACAAAGATGAAAATACTTTGACGAATATCAGGAAAAAGTCTGTTGGATAGGGAGAAAAGCAAAAACATAGAAGAGTATGCAATATACAAGACATAAATGGAAGGGTGACAAAACAGAAACAGGAGTGGAACGAACACATTAGTAGAATGGTAGAGGATATGATAGTACGAATAGCACGAGATAAGTCACCAAATGGACGAATAAGTATTGGCAGACCAAGAAAAAGATGGTGCGATAATTTAAACAATTTAGGAGGCTAATATTAAAGAAGAAACAGGCTTTTTAGCCTACATACAAGAAGGAAGAAGAAGAAGACATTATTTTATGTCATTCTTGGTTTTTTAGCCTAGTTTATCATACACAACTTTGCTGTTTGAATTTGCAAGAGATGTTTTATTCTTCTTCTTCCAGTACCATACTCTCAATGGAAGTTGATGATTATTCGGCCCCACTTAAATTTCTTTTCAGAGGCTCTTTGAATTTTGTTATTACTTATATTTGGTATAAGGTTTTTGCATTGATTACTGACGTTCCAAAAATATACTTACATGCAATCTTATGGTACCATCGCAAATATTGACTAAATACAGTAATATAGAAAGCCATTTGATCTAACAAAGCTGTACCCATTTGAACCCTTTCGAGTTGGATTTTTTTTTTCAGGATCAGTATGGAATTTAGAACTTTTTTTGTTTAAAACGTATGATTATTCAAAAATAAAACTGATTGAGATTAATCTTATCCTTAAGATCCGTCATTTTGTCCGGGACATATATGTCCCAGTCAGACTTTTTTGGAACGTATATAGGAACATATGTGGGACTTGGGAACATATGTAGGATTTGGAACATATGTGGGACTATAATAACCCATCAGACACCAAATTATTACTTTATTTTAGTAGAGAAAAATTGAAAATACAAATAAAATCTCATATTTTGACAACAAAAGTACTAAAACTAAGAACAATATTTAAGGCCGATCCTCGCGATTCTGGGCATAGAGCATAGGCATAGGTCAACCAAGTCAGTCCTTCACGGGCTCTCCGAGAGCTTAGTGCTCTCGGGGCTCTGCTTCCTTTTTAGCTTTCCATACTCTGTGGCTGAGTATTTTATTTTAACAATATTTGGTGTTTTATTTCGACTACTATTTAGTCATGTAAGAAATATCTTGCCTTTGTCAAGTCAAGTCACCGAAGCTGAAAACCTGATGTCTATTTCGACAACTTCCTCGTATGTCATGTAAGAAATAGCTCATCTTTCTCAAGACGAGCCATTAGGAGACAAAACAGTTTGAAATCCATAACCTGAAAATGGATTCAAGTAGAGGAGCTCACGATGTTTCTGAAGCCGTCTACAGAGCACCCGGAGGCAATAGAAGATGTTATACCACTAATTGTTCCCCCGAGGTGACATTACTATCCAGTGCAAGGACAGTTATTTTGTTATTTAAATCGAATAGAGAATACTGTTAGTTTGCGGTATGGACCCCAAAAAATATTTTATTCGAAAAGATTGATAAATATATGGAACTGTGGGAAAATATGCTACAAAAATTTCAAGATTTTTATTATAATTTTTATTTGAAACACCCTCTGAAGAAACATTAGACATAATTCTATATTTATATAGTTTCATTTTATCAATTTTAATGATCGTGATACTAATTAGATAAGATTTTTATTATAATTTTTATTTGAAACACCTTCTGAAGAAACATTAGACATAATTCTATATTTATATCGTTTCATTTTATCAATTTTAATCATCGTGATACTAATCAAATTTTTATGATATATAACAATTATCTTTTTTTTATAATTTTTATTTTTCGTAAATTTTAATCTACGTTAAACTTCAGACAGCCAATTTTTCCGTAAAAAAAAATAACAAATAAATTATGTATGTACATTTGTTACATTGTAAATTTATGAATAGATTATATTACTTTGATCTGTTATTATATTTACTCAAAATACCACTAAAGAGATTTATGGTCTTATTGTAAGCCAAAACCTGTCACTGCAGGGGTTGTCTCGGTGTATAATCGGCTCGAGTAAAAGGTAAACGCATTTTTGACCTGGGCTTGAAAGAGATATCTAAACGAAGTTTAGAATATAACTTCATGAACAGATTTTGTTTTCGTAAAGAAAGAAATTTTTGAAATAGAGATAGCAATCTGAAATTTACCGTTAGGATTTTAGAGGATGAGCCTTAATGAAAATGAAAAGATGTGAAACATGATTTGCACAAGGGTAGGTATATTGCAGCTCTGACATATTGTGGTGGTTCGTTTTTTTTTCTGAGAACAACATCATGTTGACATTTTCTACGGCTCTTTCCTTCGATGGGTGAATGATCTCCCACGTTGAACATTTTTTTTTTTTGTTTCTTTGCTGGAGGAAATCCAAGTGAAGTCTCAGCTACACTAATTAGAAAAGGTTAAAATGGTGTTTTTTCTTTCGTGTTTAGATCATTGTGTAGTACATAAAAATTTCCAACAGCCATCGTCAGAAAGTGAAAAATACTGTTTCCACCATTTGGAAGACTTCTGATCAAGGTCATACAAGCCTAATATGTCTCAACTGTCTTTCCTTTTATTCCGATATACTCTTTACGAGTCCAAAAAACCAATTCGCTTATACCGGATTTTTGCTTAGTTGAGGAGATATGTTGTGGAATGCAATTTTAGATTCCCCATGTCTCTAATTACATATCAACGTCTGTTTTGATTTGAAATTCTTAGAAGGCACAGATTAAAGCAGGAATCTGAATTTGGTTTCGAAAATTAGTTTACGGAATTATTTATTAGATGTGGCTATTGCGTCCAGATCAAAGCCATTTTAGTGTTGCTTCTATTATGACAGGAAAGATTATTTTCACGTTCAGAGCGTTTGTGAATAGCCGCTCCGAAGATCCCTTTTAGATACGCAGACGCAATATACGTGAAATCAAATCTTAAGTGTCTTCCCTTTAAATCATATTTTAAACCTGATTGTATTATTTATGTACAAAGTAATTGTATTATTTATTATCGCATAATATAATGTTTTCGTTTATATTATTTACTTATGTATTTAAATTACATACACCTATAAAAGCAACTCTTGAAAATTATTATTTCCACTATTGATGCTATCATTAATTTTTTTTTTTGTTCCCTATAAGATTTAGAACGTTTAGGGGAAATTTTTTTGGTATATATTTTTAAAGCTTTTTATATGCTCTATCGCATGCGTTAGTAAGATCTTTTTTACATTTCCTGTACAAAAAGTTATAAAATATTTCAAAAATCAAAATAACAAATTATGGTTAGTTTTGACCCCTCGTTCGGTACATAAACGGACTCTTCTGGTCTAACTGTATAAATATGAACATTTTTAAAATGTTTTAGTTTCTTCTTCTTCTTAAGGTGCCGTGCATTTCTGCGTAGGCGTCCACCGTACATCGTCTTGTCAGGTGAGATGTTAAATATTCTGGATTAAATAATTCTGTTTTTAGCAGCATTGCGAAGCATTTCATAGCTGTGGATTCCTGTCCATTGTCGAATATTGCGCAGCCATGACATTTTTTTACGTCCGAGACCTCTCCTACCCTCTATCTTCCCTTCGAGTATCAGTTGCTGAAAAGTGTATCGTTCTCCTCGTATAATGTGCCCCAAGTATGCAGTCTTCTTACTTTTTACATAATTAAAAAGTTCCCTATCCTGTAAGCCCGCTCTTCTGAGTACTTCCTCATTTCTGACCCTGTCCGTCCATGATATTCTGAGCATTCGACGCAGGCACCACATTTCTAACACTTCAAGTTTGTTAATGGAACTGGCCTTTAACGTCCATGCTTCCATTCCGTACAGGAGAACAGGCCACACGTAACACTTAAGCATCTTGTATCGGAGGTTGAAGTCCAATTTGCGATCAGTCAGAAACTTACGAAGCCTCAAAAAAGCATTTCTGGCTTGTTCAACTCTGCTCTTTATTTCATTCTCGGGGTCCCAACCCTCATTCAGCAAACATCCCAAGTATTCGAATTTTCTTACTTGTTCGATTTCTTCTCCAGAGACATATATCTTTGCGTTGGGGTAATCATTTCTACTTATAATCATTAATTTTGTCTTCTTGATATTTATTTTCAAACCCCGAGCTTCACTTGCAAGAGTTAGATCATTTAAAAGGCATTGAAGATCTTCGATGTTATCTGCCACTATGGCTGTATCATCGGCATACCTGATGTTATTAATAAATATGCCGTTAACTTTAATACCCTTATTAGAGTCTTCCACTGCTTCTGCGAAGGCTTTTTCTACGTATAAATTGAACAGCATTGGGGACAGTATACAACCTTGCCTTACTCCTTTTTTAATGGAGAAATCTTCTGTTTTGTTGGAATTTTGAAGACGTACTGTTGCTGTCTGATTCCAATACAGATTGGCGATGATTCTTATATCCTTTGCATCCAATCCCAACTCTTGTAGGTATTTTATCATCAATTCGTGTTTTACATTATCGAATGCTTTCTCGTAATCGATGAAACAGATAAAAACATCCTTTCTTTGATCTAAACAATTCTATATCAATGTTTGCATACTTAAGATCGCTTCTCTCGTGCCAAGTCCATTTTTGAAACCAAACTGACTCCATCCACTGACCTCTTCACATTTCTTAAACAATCTAGTGTGAAGTATTCTCAGGAAAAGTTTTAAAAAGTGACTCATTAGGCTTATTAGTCGGTGGTCCTTGCAGAAGTTCGCACGTGGTGTTTTTGGTAGGACGATAAATGTAGATCGAAGCCAATCTTTTGGAATCTGGCCCGTATCGTAGATGTCGTTAAAGAGCTTGACAATAATGTCTAGGTTTTCTTCATTAAGTAACTTGATTGTTTCTGCGTACATATCATCTGGTCCTGGGGTTTTGTTACTTTTTAATAGTTTGATAGCGTGTACAATTTCAGCTTTCAAAATACTTGGGCCATACAAATGGTCTCCCAGTTGTGGTGGTGTTTTAGTTTAAAAACTCTTTTTATCGCACTTTAAAACAATTATCTGAAAGATAATTCTAAAATTCAACATTGTATTTATATGAAATTAGAAATTCTATTTAAATAAAATTATGAAAATATAAATAAATATCATTTGACAGTAAATTTAATTATTTTATAAACTAAATAAGATGTTAAGAAATAACAAGTTATATTAAAATAATTTAATAAATTATTATGTTTGCTACTAACGCCACCTGATAACGTTTTAACAAGCATGTGTTGTTTACTTCTGACAGATCTATCAAATTTAGACAGATTATTAAATTAATAATAATATAAAACTAAATATCATTTGATAGTAAATTTAATTATCGTATAAACTAAACAAGATGTTTAAAAATAATTTTATATAAAATTATTATAAAACTAGAAAATGTCATAAAAATTTATACAGATGATTCAATATGTAACAATTAGCCTTTTGCCTACCACATAGGGTATTAGTATGGGGGTTGAAAATTGGGGACAGAAACTACGGGGTTAGAGATAGGGTAAGTAAAACAAACCGAAACGTCTGCAAAGGTCTTCTTCTTCTTCGGGTTCCTTCTCCTAGCGGAGGTTGGAAATCATCATCGCTATTTTAACTTTGTTGGCCGCATTTCTGAATAATTCTAATGAGCTGCAGCCGAACCACTCTCTCAAATTTCTTAGCCAGGACATTTTGCGTCGTCCTGGGTTTCTCTTCCCTTGTATCTTCCCTTGCATAATCAACCTCAGTAATACATACTTCTCACCCCTCATTAAATGTCCCAGATATTGAATCTTTCTAATTTTAACAGTTTTTATGACTTCACATTCTTTCTTCATTCTTTGTAACACCTCTATATTAGTTACTTTTTCAATCAACGATATTTTATGCATTCTCCTGTAGCACCACATCTCAAAGGAGTTTAATTTTTTTGATTTCAGACTGCTTTATTGTCCACGCTTCCATACCATATAGTAAAGTAGAGAAGACGTAACAACGTAGCATTCTTGTGCGAATCTCTAGATTAAGGTTACGGTTGCAAAGTAATTTCTTCAATTTTATGAACGTGTTTCTTGCCATTTCTATTCTAGATCTGATCTCCTTTACTTGATCTCCATCTTCGGTTAGCCACGTTCCTAAATATTTATATGTTTTTACTCTTTCTATCGTTGTATTATTGATGATCAGGTTATTTACATTTTGTGGTTTTTTGAGAATATCATTGATTTCGTTTTCTTGAGATTCATTTGCAGTCCGTAACTTTCACATGCATTGTATACATGTTGTATTATGTACTGTAGATCTTCCATGTCACTTGCAAATATGACAGTATCGTCGGCATATCTAATATTATTAATGCTATTTCCGTTGACATAAATACCTTCCACGATATCCAATAAAGTCTCTTGAAAAATCACTTCACTGTAGACGTTGAATAAGAGTGGTGAAAGGATACACCCTTGTCGAACTCCTCTAAGTATACTTACTTCCTCTGTCAGTTCTCCTTCGACTCTTACTCTTGCTTTCTGGTTTTGATACAGATTCGATATAATTTGTAGATCTCTACTATCAATCTCTACTAGCAAAGGTCTACTCAGGGTTTATTTGGGGAATATGAATCTCTTGGACAAACAAAACACAAGAAGGTTCTCAAGCTATTTAAAATAAGGACGACGCTTTAAAGAATCTTCCTGCTTGATGAAAGAAAAGGCTCTTCCTTCTTAAAAAATGTAAAAAGGGTTTAGAAACTTTTTTAAAAGAAATAAACAAATTTTTTTAGGGAAAAATTAAATATTTATTGTTGTCTCACCAAAACCAGTTACAACTAGAAATTAAAAGTAGCTTTTAAATGGAACTATGTATAGTGGTTAACCTTTTTAAAAAAACAAAACCAAACTAATGTCAAAAAATAAAACTAGCTGTCAGATGTCAATATTGAATTTTAAAACCGAGAATAATTTCTAGGACACATTTTAACATTAAAAATTACATATTTATAACAATTTCTTAAACTGTTCTGAAAGCAATTATTAATAGAAAATGTCTAGTTAACTGGATTTCACTAAAATTTCTTTAAAATTTCTGGGGTTAGGAACTGGACTTACGCTGCAAACACAAACAAATGCACCTCAAAACTGCGGAAATATGAAATGGCTTAGGACAAAGAAAATGAGACTGAAGCTGTTCACTGGGACGCAAAATTAGACACTCGGCTTCTTAAAAACTGGAATACTGGACACAATGGCAACAGCTAATTATCCTTCAAAGTTGTTGTTAACGCCACAAATCTTTTAGATACTCAGAAAAATAGAAACAATGATTACTCTTTCAAAACTGACACATTACATTGAGTATAAATGACTTTTTCAGAACAAATGTGCCGTTTCTTAACGTCGACACTCGCCTGCGTCTTTTCTATTCAAAAATTCTCCCAAACCTCCACTGTTATTACACATTTAACTGCTAGATACTACCTAATTTGACTATTTTCGATAACAAAAAAATAACAAGGCAAAACCAATTCCAATTAGATGAAAATTCGGACGAACAATGAAGCCAACTACCTTTGACAGCGGCTCCATTGAAAGTGATATAATTATCTTCAAAAATCATTCGCTACGTACAAGGTGACTTAAAATGCTACAAATATTGTTATTAATTGGATGACATTTGTGACTTTTAAATTTTGATAATCTTTGCGAATAGAATTTTTTATTAAGTAATAGATATTGTTTTAATTTTTACTTTTCATTTAATATGTATATTTTGTTAATTTTTTGTTCATGCAGTTTTTAATTTAATCCTTCATAGAATAAATATATGATGACTAGAAACGAATTGATCGAAATTATTAAATCGATACGAAAAACCGCTATTTTGTGACGCTACTCGTGACGACGCCATCTTGTGGCTCTAGTTCCATGACGACAACTTCTTGTGGCGCTAGTTCCGTTACGCTAGTCTCAGTATTTTACTATAGACAAAAAAAGGTAATACAACGTCAGTGTAGAAGCTTCGCTTGTCATCGCGTGCCTTAGTCTATGGACCAATGAGCACGTCGATTTGCATCTACACAATTTACGATTGGAATGAAAAATTATAAAAAGGATGCATTTTCCAAGCCAAGTCACTCTAGTCTTGCTCCGGCTCCCACCTAGGGTCTCCTATACCCTGGAGACCCATTCACGGGGCTATGCTCTCCACTCGTTCTTAGACGCTTTTGCTTCAACTTTTCTACTACCAAACTGTGTTTTATTGTAAGAAATTACCTAACCCACCAAATTAGGATAGAAACGCAGAGGAAACTTAGATTGGGCTCGCAGAGAAGCTCTCTGCAAACCCAGGAGGCAGATATGGATTAATTCTTGCCAAGACCCACACCTCCCTATGGTGACACGCTTCAAAATGAACTATAACTGAAAAAAGTTTGATAACCACCAAAGTTTCAATTGGTTTTCACCATATCCATTCAAGTCTTTGCTGAAATTACATTTGAAACATTAGATTTAGATACCTAAAAAAGAACTACAATTAAAAATATTTTTGAAGCTATGATCTTGTGGCATATTACGCATTTGAGTACTATATTTTTTCTGAGAATAAACAGCAAGACTCTCTCATCAAGACTTCCACAGCACATAGTTCTCAGATATGTACACATATAGTCCAATAGAATGAGTTATCAATATCCTTGAAAGAACCGGATGTTACCAAGAAACGGATCACATAATTAACAGAAAGCATAGGTCAGCGTTTCATGTCGATATAGGTACTCCAACATCATTCAAAATGTTTATTTTAGATGTCAAAAGCATTTATTTACCACTAATTGACAGCTAAATGGAAAAAGTTTGGTGACCTAAAGCGGTATGTTTCATTATAAATTAATAAAATCTCAAATAACCTGATATTTTAAAAAACATTTTAGAATTTAAATGGATTGTTTTGCATATCTTTAATAAATGTGCTTAAAAATAAAACTTTGACAAAATCAGAATATATCTGATATTACCGTTCCAGAAAACTTTTTAACTCGTATCTCTCCCCTAACTTTCGCAATTACGAAATTTCTTTGATGTGGAAGAATAAGTGCTTTCTTGTTAAACGGACAATTTATTTAGCTAATTCTCCCGAGTCAAAAAGAGATGTGTTTTGATAGATGAGGGGTTTTATTCAGAAGTAATGAGAAAACTTGGCAAAAAAAGTTTAACACCAAAAGCTTGGAAAAAAATGTTTGTCTGGCTTTGTTTTATTCAACTTTAAATAAATTCGAGCGATTATACTACTACGAAAAACAGTGCCTAGGGTAAAATGCAAAATATGGACAAAACAATCATGAACCAATCTGAGATTTGGACTTAAACAAAAGGACAAGAAATATTAATACTCCAGACATTATCAGTTGTGGGAAATAGAATTGTGACGCAAAAAAGCACAGATTGAAAATATTACACAGCAGATTTAAATACGGATAACTAAATTTAGGTAAATATAATGAAAAAAAAGCAATTAAAAAGAGAAACTGATATGAAGAAGTTATTTGATGAGCCATTAGATTGAAATTATCATTACAAGATTATCGTGTCCCCTCTTGAAAACTCTTAGCTTTATATGTAACATGGAGGTCACCAGATCTGAAAACATACATTCAAATTGATTACACAATGATTAATAAACGAAAACAATCGTCAATAATAGACGTGACACTACATGGTCACGGCAACTGTAAGACAAAAAGTTAAAATTAAAACAAAACAGAAAAACCAACATAAAAAGTGGAATGTCAATAAAATGAGTAATGAAAAAGCAAGAAAAAAATATGAAACGACAGTAACAGTGCAAGTAAAAGAGAAATAAAGCAGAAGATATAAACACAGAATGGGAGACGATCAAAAAATTAATAGAAGAAAGGTAGTAATAAGGTAGATAAATCAATACAAGAAAGGTAGAAATAGTAGGTAAAAGTCAGGCTAAAATAAAAAACGGATGGTATAACCAAGAATGTAGAGAAATTAAAACAAGTGCAAGCCAGAATTAAATGGCTAAGAACAGATAAAGAGGACAGGGAAGAATATGAAAAATTAAGAAAGAATGCTAAGGAAGTGATAATGCAAAATTTAAAAGTGAAACTGGAACAAACCATGAAGTGGAGATATCCAGGAGTGGCTAGTATACCTGTTGAATACAAAGCACGTGGTGTTCGTGTGTATTAAGGTATAAAAAATGCTTATTAAAAGCTTTAAATTTTTATTTTAAAGATCTTTTCGGAATTGAATCATTCCATCATCAGTTTAATAAAAAGTTGTTAAAAAACATTGTATGGCCACATAAAAACATTGGAAAGATATCCGTATTAAAAAACAATTCTCATGGTATTTATAAAGGTAAATGCAATAGACTATTAACTTGTTGATTATTAAAAACTGAAAATGGAGGCATCTTACATGACCCCCTGTAGCTGGTGAGGTTTTATCGACTTACATTACCTCTGATCTGTGCTGGAGCCTAGGGCTAACTCAGTTAGTCAGTTAGCAATTGAATTTTATTCCTAGGTGAGTACTATCATTATTGTATTAGTTGTTTTATTTTTATATATCATAAAATACTTTATATGTAACAGTCTAAAACATTTTATACCATTAAAATTTGTGAATATCTAAATTGACGAGTGGTAATATTACTTTTCGAAATTGATGTAAAAATATATCGATGCATTTTGACTTACCCTGTATCCGACTTATTAAAATTCATTATTGCATGTTTGCAGTATTGCAAGTTGGTGCACTGAATTGGAACACCTTAGGAAGAAAGCAAGAACAGCTTTTAACAGAGCAAAAGGTACCAAACTAAAAGAGGATTAGGATTGTTATCAATCAAATCTCAGAGAGTTTAAAAAAGTTTACATACAAAGACAAAGAAATGCTTGGAGAACCTTTTGTGAGGAAATCAAAAATTTCCCGCAGGCTTCCAGGCTACAAAAAGCGCTCTCAAAGGATCCACATCGGCATGTCAGCATGTTAACGAAGGAAAATGGAAACAAAACTTCCAACCTTTACGAAAGTGCTTAGGTCATTATGAAAACACACTTTTCTGGTTCTAGTGTCTCAACAGCGCCAAACTAGATGAAAGAAGCAATCATACACTCAATAAACGACTGGCATATCGAAAGAACAATGATTAATGAGGAAAAGGTAAAATGGGCCATATTGTGCTTCACCCCTTTTAAATCACCAGGGCCTGACGGCATATATCCAGCCCTACTTCGGTGTGGACTGGATATCCTTCTGCCGCACCTCGTGGAAATATTCAGAGCCTCTGACTCTGAGATATATTCCTAGGAAGTGGAGAGAGGTACGTGTGGTCTTCATACCAAAACCAGGTAGGATGGACTATAAAGGCTTTCCGAATAATTAGCCTAATATCCTTTGTGTTGAAAACGATGGAAAGGCTATGCGAGAGGTCCATAAGGGATAAAGTTCTGATCCACAACCCACTTCACCCAAATTAGCATGCATATACTTCGGGAAGATCTACCGATTCTACACTGCATCATATATTGGGAAGAATTGAAAGATTGATAATAAAGAATTCACCCTAGGTATATTCATAGACATTAATGGAGCGTTTGATAAAACCACATTCCCAACCATCACCCAACAGCTCAACGTCAGGAATGTTTCCCTGGCCGTAAGCAAATTAATATTCAGTATGCTCTCTAATAAATACGAGGGAATAAATAAATGTAGAAGACGTTTCTGTTAGAGACATGGTCACGAGGGTGTGTCCACAGGGAGGGGTGCTATCACCACTCCCCTGGAACATAGTTCTAGATACCCTAGTTGACCAAATCAGCAGAAACGGTTTCTACACAATAGCCTATGCAGACGATATTGCTGTCCTGCAAAGTTTGAGAACACACTATGTGAGAGATTACGTTGCTCTCCGACTAATAGAAACATAGTACAAGGAACACGCACTATCTATAAATCATAAGAAAACGGAGATAGTCCTCTTTACCAGGAAAAGAAGAATCACGGGCTTAATACCCCCAAGGATTCTAAATTACAGTCTAAGTTTTTCTGACGAGGTGAAGTACCTTGGTATTACCCTTGACAGGAAGTTAACATGAAATTCACACTTAGATGGTAGAGCTAAAAGAGTATATATTGCCTATGAGCATAGTCGACGAACAGTCGGACGCACCTGGGGTTATTCGCCTAGGATGATCACCTGGGTCTACACTGCTGTCATTAGGCCAATGCTAACTTACGGAGCTATTGCTTGGGTACCAAAAGTGCTACAGGCAACAGCGGTTAACAAACTAAACCATATTCAGCTTGCATAAATATAACAGGTGCCATAAAAAGGACACCAACTGCTGCAATGGAGTTGATCATTGGCATCACTCCTCTAAATATATATGGCAAAGAGGTGGCGCTAATGACAATAATGCGACTGCGCGCAGCTGGTGCAAACCTTGATGTAGGAATAGGACAATTGAGAACTCGTTTCTGGAGGAGAGAGCTGGATACGCTACCACTGCTACAGGCAGGCTGCGACTCAATTGAACCAAAGTTTATCTTTAACAAACCCTACAAAATCGAAACAAGACAGTATAGGGATACAAACGTGGCAAATGCCTATTGCATATACTCCGATGGCTCCAAAATGAAATAAAGCTCAGGATGCGGGATATACTCCAGATCACTGAACCTAAGAATAAAGGGGGGTATGGGCAAAAATGCCAGCGTAGTTCAGACAGAACTGGCTGGTATCTCCATAGCCGCAAAAGAGATAACCCAAAAAGGTATAGCAGGAAAAACTATAATGATTTGCACAGATAGCAGATAAGCGCTACTAACCTGGAATAGACCACGTGTCACATCAGGGTTAGTAATAAAGTGTCACGAGTCACTATCTCAAGCTTACTAAGGTGGGTTAAAGCACACAATAGGAGTAAAGGCAACCGCATTGCTGACCAATTGGCTAGGAAAGCGGCAGGCCTAAGACTCTTAGGACCTGGGGATCTTTTTGGTTGGTCAACTACAATAATCACGGAAATTGTCAGATTTCACTTCTATACGCAAACCTTAAAAAGATGGGAAGAAGGGCAATGATGTAAACTTGCCAGGTTAACACTAAGTAACCTTGAAGAGCCAGCATCAAAGAAGTACTTGGAAATGACCAGGAAAAACCTACGTTTTATAGTTGGTTTTTTAACTGGTTATTGTCAACTAAGCAAACACCTTCACACACTAGGGCTAGCACACACACACACCTCTATTTAGGAAGTGTGAACGAGAAGACGAAACTGTAGAGCATGTCCTATGTGAATGCCCGGAGTTATCGTTAATACGAAAGTACGCGTTCGGCGGGTCCTGGCCTACACCTGCCTACATCAGGTAGATGTCTCCTGGTGACTTGTCCACCTTCCTAGAAATGACAGGATGGACAATGAGCTAAGGGCGACAGCTCCCTGGGAGGAGGCACAATGGGTCAATTGTAGCCTAAGTGCTGTGGAACTTTACTCGCCCTCCGTACTTTACAGATACAGATAATCATTTTTATATAATTTAAATAGTATTAAAAAATTACTAACGTTTAATACAATTTTCCATTTTTGCATTCGTGAGATATGCTGCGCGTATGGATTATGAAGGATAATGATTTACGTTAGAGGATTCGTGCTATCATTCTATTATAACTTGCATTTAAAAAAATACTCACACCTAAGAATTTAAAAAACGTAATATAAAAAATAATTTTTTGATCCAAGAACTAGGAAACAAAACACAAAAAGTATCTCAATTTTTTACGTATATCTTAAACACGACACAATGTATCTCTATTTTCTTTAAAAATAAATATTGCATCACAAAATTTAGAAATTCCAGTGAACATGCAAAAATTCATGCCAAAACTTCTGAGAGGATACAACAATTTACAAATAAACCAGATCGTGGTCTGTAGGTCGTCTAACTTTTTTTTGAAAACTGTCCAAGTTATAATATCTATTTGCATACGCACAGACAGTTAATTCATTTTTTGTCTGCCCACGTATCCATTTCAATGTTTGTATGAGATATAGCACGCTGCACGATTGAAATGATCGTCAAATATTTTCGTGTTACGGGAATTAACATGTCACTATTTCCAATGGTCTTCACTAAAATAATAATGGATAAGATATCGATTGGAACGATATCTTATCCATTAGATATTGATAAATCGATTCTTACTTCGATAAATTTATTATTTATTTCAAAGAATGGAAAAAGGAAAGTATTTTGAAGTGTGTAAACATTTAGTTCTTCTCTATAGTTTGGCCCATCGAGCAAAAAGACAAAAGAGGGAATGTAAAGGTAGTAGAAGCAAAAATTTGTTAGACAGGAAGTGCTATCTTGAGAGGCCAAATTAAACAAGGAAAGAGAGTCTTTCCTTGTTTTAGAAATCAAATTTAGTTGGGTTATGTTATTATTTGTCCCAACTGTCACATGAAATCTTATTTACATTGAAGTTTTTTAACAATTGTTTCACATTTTAGACTTATCGTTAATATTTAATTAAAACTTTCTCGTCTAAGACACATTCTGAAAACTCTTTTATAGCTACTGTTAATAGGTGTCGGAAAATTTAAATTTGGCGCATTCGCATTTCCGGATATATCCGCCATCAGAGGCCACTTTTTTGGTCCCCTTTTCATAGCGATTAGATTCCCTCTTTTGTCTTTTTACTCGATGATTTGGCCGCTGAAAAGATGGAAAGATCATATATATATATATATATATATATATATATATATATATATATATATATATATATATATATATATATATATATATATATAGTAGTTTTGAGTTTTTTGAGTTTCTTGAACCGTATTATATTTAATATAAAATTAAAATTTCTTGGGTTAGGTTCAATAAAGATATGTTACATGTGGAACTAGATTTTATTTTCCATTGCAATTAATCAACGTTTCGGCAGGAAACCCTTGCCTTTGTCAAGATTCTAAAATGTGTATATATATATAAGGACAAACAGATATTGTAAAATATGTATATATATATATATATATATATATATATATATATATATATATATATATATATATATATATGACTTACCAAAACGTAAAACGTGACACAGACATTAACGAACTGACATATAAAAGTTGATATCTGATATCTCATTGTTTACTGTCATTAGTATATAATTATTTTTATATGGGCGTATCGTTGATGTTTTTGAAAAAGGTAAGGTGGAGATATGTTATGACTTTAAGAGCTTTTTATGATGTTATATTGTTATTGTTTAAATCAGATTGAAATATATTTTATTTAGGTTTTGTGTATCTTTTTTATCATTTATTGCGTTGGTGTTTCTTTTTATTTCTATTGATTCGTATATCTCCCTTTTCTTTTTGTTTTTTTCTGTTTTTAAAATTTTAATGTTTTCAAAGTCAAATTTATGCTTCTTCCCGCTTTCATGTTTTGTGAGCGCAGTGACGTTGTTCTTGTCGTATTTGTGAGAACGAATTCTGGATTGAAGCAGTTGACTGGTTTGACCGATATAGACACCTTCACAGTTTGTACATGGTATCTCGTAAACAACATGTGATTTTTTAAGTTTTGGAGTTTGTGTTTTTAGTTTTGCAAGTATTTATTTAAGAGGTTGTTGTCTTTGTGGGCTACAACTAACAAATCTTTTAGCCAAACATAATATAACAGTAGCCCACAAAGGCAACAACCTCTAAAATATTGTCACTGGTTCTCGTGTCGAAAGTCACACGCGGTACTTTTTGCGGAAATGTTGGATATTGTTATTGTCTATTTACAATATATGTCCTTTATTTTAATATTTCGTTATAAAATGTGTTACTGCTCTACCACTAAATTCTAATAAATTGTTCCGCAGTATATCTGTTGTAGCACCTACAAAAACTAATAAATCTAATACTATTCCAGTTTCACAAGCATACAGCACACATATTTTCACTTCAAATGGGTGTCTTTTCGAGGAAGTGAGAGTTCTTATATTGCCAAACACTATTCTAAATCCCGGTTGGATTCTTGTTCTATCGTCTAGCTTTTTTAAGGACACGTTTATGTATTATTCGCAAATTATAGGAAGAAAGAAGAAATATTCGTGAAGCATTCAAACCAATTAAACAAATTTTGATTAATATAATTTTGAGAAGAATTTTCGAAGTGTAAATCAAAACTCTAAAATAAATATTAAACTAAAATTGTGGTTAGTTCCCAGTAAAATTAGTAAATAAGATTGATGATGATACAAATAGGAATAAACATGATGACACGAAAAGATAACAGAGACAGTAAGAAATACTGCAAATAGATCAGATTGAATTGAAATATTTGATCATAAGTAAAGTTTAGCAGTGGTATTAATGCATCAAGGATATACTATGAACATTATTTTATAGCTTATTTTTTCTGTGATAATACTTTGTAAGCACATTTTTGGTTAATTTCCTTTATTTAGATATATTTAGAGCCCAGGTGTACAGAAAACCAACAAACGCCAACAGATATCTAAATTACAAGTCAAATCAAAATATCACGAAAATGCATGCCATCAGAAGATCGATGAGAATATCAAGAGCCGACAGAATACGGAATGAAGTGATAAAACAACAAATGGGTATAGAGGGCACTATAGTTGAGGATATTGAGAGAAAACAGCTCATATGGTATGGGCATGTGAGCCGAATGGGGGACGAAAGATTGCCTAAAAAACGATGATGTGGCAACCCCCAGAGAAGAGGAAACGAGAAAGACCACCACAAAGCTGGAACCTGGGAGTTAGGAAAGCGATTAGCGTTCGAAATCTGGACCTAACCTAACCTAACCTAACTCAAGACATAATACAGTGGCGTTTGGGAGTCGAACAATGTCGTAAGACGTTATAAAACCGAATATATATATATATATATATATATATATATATATATATATATATATATATATATATATATATATACTTCTAGCGGTTAATGTAGGCTCCGTACTAAAACGGTATTATACTAACTCCATTAGAATATACACCGTGTATATTATTATCTGAGTAGCGCTTTATGTAGACTCCGACCAACATGTAGGAGTAAGTGGACTCCACAGCAGGGTAAACCATTTTTGGGATCCGTATTTACCATTTTGCGTACACTTCTTAACTCCTGCGATGTTGCCAATAATTGTATTAGTAGTAGATTCTCAAATTTTACAGCAGCTACATTTTGGAACTTGAAATATATTTAAATATCGATCAATTTAGTCATGGAGGAATTTCATGAATATTTGGCTAATGTAGTTAAACATAAATTATTAACCGACATTATATATCATTATATATTCATCATTTGTTGTGTTGGCAATGATATAGTTCCAGGAATAAAACGGCGATATAACGAAAATATCAGAAATTAAAACGGAAACCTTCTGACGGACCTCAGCAGCATAAACGAGATACATATTAATAATACATTTTTCCTTCAAAAAGAACAATACAAATACACTTTTGAAAACAGTAGAGGACAAAGATCTATTCGGTCGAATAGAGAATTATTGACCTCATAAATCTTGAATGTAAGATCACTAATATCAGCAGAAATAGGAAGCGATCAGAAATTGGTATTGTGTAAAATCCGAATGAAAACACATATATGTGTTTGATTGATTGATTGAACAAAATACCAGAATATACTACAAATATAAAAATCTAAAGCTTTTAGGATGACTCCACAAGATACCTATTCCAAAAAAGAATAACCAAAAAAAAGCAGAAACACATGTATCACAGAAAGTGATGGAGTCGAAGAAAGCTGGGCAAAAATGAGGTCTAATATCTTAGCCTCGGCCAAAAAAGTTCTTGGTGAAAGAAATATAAATAAAAATAAATCTTTGCCAAGGCGAAGAACTCCATGGTTTTGTACAGAGAAGTGAAGGAAAAATGTAAAGAAAATAAAAAAGCTTACCTGAAATACACGTCAACCAAAATACAAGAGGCATACCATAATTACAAGATAATTAGAAACGAAACTCATGAACTTATCAGAAAAATAAAAAATGATCACTAGGAACGTTTTCCGAAAGAAATGAAACATATTTTTACGGTCTACAAAAGGAAATAGGGCGCTTCATAAGAGGTCAAAGAATGGAGGTAAAGAAACTAAAAGAACTAAAATACAAAGAAAGGATACGTGGATTGACTACCTAAAAAGGCTATATGCGGGAGAAGATCAAACGACGCTGAAACACCAGATATTACCACAAATAAAGAACCTAATATAAATGTACAGGAAGTTCGGAAAATACTTGAAAATCTGAAAAATAGAAAAGCAGAAGGTAAAGACGAGATACCAAACGAGTACTGAAATATTTTGGAGCAGCAATGACAGAACAATTACCAACATTACGTAATAAAATTATAAAACAAAATAAAATACCGGAAGAATGGAGAACGAGCGAACTAATTCTACTAGTCAAAAAAGAAGATAAAAACAAACCGAAAACTACAGTATTATAAACTTGTTAAATACTTCACTAAAACTTACAACTAAAATTTTACAACTGCTAATAAATCAGAATATAAGTTTAGCAGATAAACAACCGGATTTTTTTTAGTGGAAGATCATGTACAGATGCAATATTCGCTATAGAGCAAATTGCTCAGAAATCACTGGAGTATAATAGATCAGCATTTCTGTGTCTGATTGACCTACAGACACCGTTTGACAGAGTAAGATTGAAATATGTAATCCATATTATGTATAATAGAGTAGCTCCCCTAAATATTATAAAAACTATCGAAAACATCTATCAAAAGAACCAACTGGAAGTCAGAATAGATGGACAACTTACAAAACTTATAAAAATTGGCAGCGGAACGAGACAAGGGGATGATATCATGAAAAGCATTAACAAACGAAGAGGATACAAAATGGAAAACAAAGAAATCAAAATACTCTGTTATGCATTAATAGCCCAAGATGAAGATAGTTTGCAAAGACTGGTCCACGGATTTAATATAAGAGCAAAAGAATTTAATATGACAATCTCATCTCAAAAAACTAAAACAATAGTAGTTAGCAAAGAACCAACCAGATGTAAAATAGAAATTGATGGCATCAGCAGAAACAAGACCCGACACAGCCACAACGCAAAGAATAATGGAAACGGAAGAGATGAAAGTACTGAGAAGAATTACAGGAAATACGCTGAGAAATCGAAAGAGAAGTGAAAACATTAAAAGAAAATTTACCGTACAGTGTATAAATATATGGACACAAAATAGAAGTAAAAAATGGAATAACTACATAAGCAAAATGGAGGAGACTCGTGTCGTCAAAATAGCATGAGATAAGTCACCAATCGGCAAAAGAAGTATCGGACGACCGCGCAAAAGATGAAGTGACAACCTTCCATAAAGGTATTAATCCGCCAATGAACAAGCAGAATTGCTTATTGTGAAAAAGAAAAAGAAGTAACATATCTCAAATAAATAAGCGGAACAACAGAAACAGAGTATTAACGTGAAATTCCCGAAATAACAATAAAAAAATTACTGCAAATCGTACGAACTGAAATAAGTGTTGCTTTCTGTACATATACATATATGTAATATAGGTGGCCATCATCAGGAACGAGACATGTATAATTTATGTTTAATCTAAAATTCGTCTCGCTGGTTTCTCCCTTTCGACTTGGGTATTACGAATAAAAATAAATAAGCAATAAGAACTATATTTAAACCAAGTGACAAAAAAAAATATTCATTTACTTTTAAATGATTAACGTCTATATAATTAAAATAATCTTGAAAACGAAAAATACAGAACGGCAAGATAATGATAGCTTATACAAGCGACAAAGTATATAAAACAATAAGACCGAACATAATACCATAACTGTAAAACATATGAACCCATAAAGAAATATATATGTTTAGTGATTATGAAACCGCTTGTCGTCTGCCATGAATTTTATTACAGAATCAAGTTACCATAAGACTTAAATATTTTGTCTGAATAATGACTCACTACGATAAAAAGAAATAGAATACTTGTATAATAAACAACGGTATAAAGCTCAAACTATAAAAAAAGTTTATAATTTTTAAACGAAAGTAAAACAAAGTTCAATTAAAAGGTTCAAATCGCGACACAATATGAAATAATTCAAGAGCAAGTAAAAGTACTTGATGTATAGACTATGCATACAACAAAATAAATATGGTGTATTGTACTTTACCATGTAGGATGGATGCAGCAAAACACTATAAATTAGAACTCGAACACAGGTCTGTGTGGTTTGGCAAGTGGAACAGCTCTCCTTAAAAAAATGGGGTTTTATAGAATTTATTTTGCCAAGTGGACGCTACTTGTGGGCGATAATTACCCTCCGATCTGCACTTTTGAAGAAAGCCACTCTTTTTTCTATGGACAAGACTCACTCACACTCACTCTTTGTTAAAATACAATGTATGAATAAAAGGTCTTTTTCCGCAAATCGCCAGGAAATTTTGACATTCAAAATGACTGTCAAAATTTCTTGAAGAAAAAGTCGGGACTTCCTTACTGTAAGGAAATGTTATTTCCGTACAGTTGTTAGTGTTCTACATAAATAATAGAAAACACATTGCTTATAAGGAATTAATTTATATTTTGAAAACATCAAGTCATTGCTGAATACATTTTTAAGATCAATTTGCTATATTTACAGTAATTTGACAGTTAGTACAATTACTGAACATTGGAGGAACACTCTTAGAACTATGAGAAACATTTTGGACAACATGCAGGGTGGAAGTGTCATTTTGTTGAATATTTTGTACTGTGAAAATTTTATTTGCCACCTCAACCTTATTGTTAAGCGATTCTTCGATATATCCTTCAGCAACGTTTGATGACTTCCATCCGCCATGCCTCTTTAAACTAGTTATGTCGGCACCAGAGTCAACCAATATTGTTGCAGAAGACCGACGAAAGCAGTGACCAGTATATTCTGTCGGATTTACCAAGTTCAAATAAGTAGCAATTATTTTGGGCATTTTTCTAAATTGATGAATTCCTACCACTTGTCTACAACCCTTTTCGCTTTGATATTTAAAGAAAAATCGGTCACTGTTCATATTTTCTGGTCTTAACGAAACATACTTTCGATAAACATTCAAGTAGATCTAATTAATTAGAAATGATCTTGGTTTGTTGGTTTTCGAATCAGGCATGCTGATTAAAAGCTTAGATTCTAAGTCTTCTATATCGTGTACAGTCGTTCGGACTAACTCATCCATTCTACAGGCCCCAGAAATACAAAATAT
This sequence comes from Diabrotica balteata, assembly GCA_918026665.1. Taxonomy (NCBI): domain Eukaryota; kingdom Metazoa; phylum Arthropoda; class Insecta; order Coleoptera; family Chrysomelidae; genus Diabrotica; species Diabrotica balteata. The sequence goes on along the minus strand of OU898281.1, from coordinate 36,305,868 downwards.
TACAGCCACCTAAAAAATAAATAAAGCTATAATCTAAATAGAAATTAAAACCTTGTAAATTACCATAATCATTAAATTTTCTTTATCTGGAGCTTCCTGGATAAATTTTTCAATTTCTTCCTTCGTTAAAATCTTGGATTTCTTTGCCCTATAACCTTGAGCTTGCCGTTTCAATAAATAACGAAGTTTTGAGTATGTAGATATATCTACATTGTGTTTAAGTGCAAGGGTTGACTTCAGCATTGAATAATTGGCCCATAATGTTGAAGATTTCATCTTTAAACAAAGGTCTAGGAAGTATGCCATTACAACATTTTCTGAGAAAGAACTCGTATTTTTACTCATGCGATAATCCATAAAACGTCTGTATGCATTTTCGCACTTTTCTCTTGATTTCTTTGGCAATAATTCTAATGAAGCAGTATTCACTGCCTCAACCAGCTCTGGAGGAGTCCCAGGAATGGAAATTTCATCATCACTTATCATTTTACTTTCGAGAACACCAGCAATTAAATTTATAAGCGTCAAGTTTGACAATTCAACCTCAATACGTTTCCATAGTAACCCAAGTAATTTTATTAGGAATTTCAAAGCACCATTTATTTGGGAATAAAATTATCGCGTTTTTTTTAATCAATCAATATCTGTCGAATTTTAAACGATTTGCGGAAAAATAGTATGTTTACCTCGTAGGAAAAGCCACATTCCTGGACTCTGTGTTGCTAAGTCTCGGCTTGCGCCTCGACTTAGCAATCTTCACAGTCGTCCAGGAATGTTAAGCTTTTTCTACCCGGTAAACAATGTACTATTGTTTAAAACAATGTATTTACAACCGTCTAATTGTTCGATAGTGTCTGGGTTTTTGTAACCCATATCTTGGCCTACTACACGGTGAGAATCAAAAATAACAAAAAGTCTGTTAGTATTTTAACAATGTTTATAACAGTTGAAACAATAAAAGAAACTATCACACAGTTAAAAACTATGACCCCTATGGAAAAAATATAGTAGACTATGACTACATTTGTGCTTTAGCACTATAGTAAGAACAAGGTAAAAATCTAAATACCTACATAATTATATTAATACCTACATAATTAATAACAAGAAGTTATTAAAACTCCTGTTCGTTATCAGTCAAAGAAAGCGCATTTCAGAATATATTATGAAAAATGTTGTAAATATTACAATATCAGGTACATTTGTATAATGATAAGAATACAAAAATAAAAAAATTGCTTACTTTTTCAAAACAACAATCAATCACTTCAGTTTATCACAAAAAATTAAAAAATTGTAAAGTAATTGAACCCAGTTTGTGAAACTTGTTCACCCCTTAAAATTACATTCGGGTGTAACAATTGATTGGAGCGAGGTGAATTAATTCCAGTGTAGACAGGAACTATTCCACCGCGCTCGAATGCTCCAGACTATCCCTTTCCCCTACAGCACTCTGATGCGCGATAGGAGCACAACTATCAGCTAAATGTTCTTCATGTGGGAGTCCTGGGTAATAGAACTCCAACATGGTTCTCCTGTAAATGGTAAAACTTATTCTTAGATTACAACGACAACCTTCTTAGTATTTAGGTACAGGATACCGTCCACAATTATGTGATTATGTATACTTGCCAATATTCTTTTAAAAGAGATTAATAAAATTCGCGGGGTAGACACCGCGACATCGCACGGTATGTTTCGTAGCGATAAATTTACCATTACATTATTCTAAGCATTCAAAAATGAAATTTTCTTTTCATACAAACATCGATAGTTTTTAGCTTTGGAATTATTTGAGTCACACCGAGCTGTAGCAGATTTACCCTAAAAAGTTTTATTTTACGCACAATTAGCACACTGGCTCTGGAAATGACGAATAAATATATATTGTTAAAAATTATGTAGATTTATAAATTTAAAACCTCTTTGTCTTCTTCGGATTCTTCATTTCCATTCGTTCCTATTATTGCACATGTTATCAACAACGCACTTCTCTCATTTTTTATTCACTACTCTTTTGCTGCTGCCTGGGTAGGGTGAGGAACGAGTGGATTTAGTAGCTCGGAAATCATCTTACTGCAGCCGGTCTCAAGCCCGGATAAAATAGGAGGGTTAAGCGGAGGGTTAACTACCCATCCTCGGAAAAAGAAACTAGTTATGAAAACTGCAACTTTGCCTCGGAACCGGACACATAAACACAAAAACCGACAAATGCAATGTAAAAGGACTATAATAATATTGGAACTTGGAATGCCCAGAGTTGGTACAGATCTGGAGCTGCTATAAATATTGTGGAACAACTGGAAAACATAGGAATGGATATAACAGCCGTCCAAGAAATAAGATGGCCAGACGATGGAAATATAAAAATAAGTAAATCCACCATCTTCTTCAGCGGTAACAAAAACGGAAGACATGAATTTGGAACGGGCTTTGTGATTATAGACAATCTAGTACAGAACATACTAAATTTTAAACCTATAAATGAATGGATATGCTACATACGAATAAAGGGAGAACGATACAACATTTCGACTATCTCAGCGCATGCACCAACGGAGGAGAAGGATGAAGATATAAAGGATAACTTCTACGATGCCCAAACATGATATGCGCATACTCTGCGGGGACTTTAATGCTAAATAGGCAAAGAGCCTAGCCTATATCCCACAATAGGTAAACACAGCCTACACAATGTATCCAAGGACAATGGCTTAAGAATCACAGAAACTGCAGCAGCTAATATTATGCTAATAAAGTCAACCATGTTTCCGCATAAAGACATTAATAAGCAAACCTGGTAACAATATTATAGACGTAAGAATCCTTAGAGGAATAGACGGAGACACAGATCATTATCATTACTTAATCAGAGCAAAAGTCAAATCCAGAATATCTAGCCACAAATACAATAAAACAACAATAAACCCACAATGGAACATGGACGAAATAAACAATGCAGAGAAACAACAAAACTACAGAGAACAACTTGAACAAACCTTGAACTCTGAAAGAGAATACAATGATATAGAACAGCTATGGAAAGCGACTGCCGAAATAATAACCCAGACAGCGGACAAGATATTTGGAAGGAGTAGGCAGAAGAGGGCAAAACTATGATATGACGAGGAATGTCGGAAACAGCTGGAAAAAGACAAACAGTAAGGAAGACTTAGATACAACTGCAAACAGACCAAAGTAAAAAGGAATATGACGAATGCCGAAAAGAACCAAGAAAAAATAATATGCACAAAGAAAAGAAACTATGAACAACAAAAATATGAAGCTATGGAGAGAGACCAGCCCAAACCAGGCTCCAGAGAATTCTATAAAACAATTTCCCATGAGAAAAGAAGACATAGAACCAAGGCCGTATGATAATCGACGGTAAAGAAGTAACAGAAGAATGGAAAAAAGTATTTTAGGGACTTTCTAAACATCATACAGGAAGAACAGCATAACTAAGAGATCTATATCACAGCGGACATGCCCGTCAAAAAACCTAAAAGGCCTTAAATAAGCTGAAAAATCACAAAGCGCCGGGTACGGACTAGATACCAGCAGAACTTCTGAAATATCTAAAGTACGCGTACGTGTAAATAATAAACTGTCTGGCAGCTTTGAAATCAACAGTGAACTTAAACAGGGTAATGTGTTATCTCCACTACTTTTTAACCTTGTATTAGAGAAAGCCATGAGGTTGGCCGAAATAAAAAGAGAATTGCTATCGGTTCAAGGTCCCAAGCTGTTCCTCGCATATGCAGATGGACATAGATCTCGTTGGAGACTCCATCCTATCCACGAAAGACATTTTCAACAAGGTGGAAGGAGCAACAAGTGAAGTAAGGCTGAAGATTAATGAAGATAAGACGAAATATATAATATATGTGTATAAATAGAACGACATAAAGAGACAGAATAGGACAAAATGTGACGGTTAACAAATTTAATTTCGAAAGAGTACAACGTTTTAAGTATCTGGGGGCCGTAATCACAGCTGACAACGATGTTACTGAAGAAATAAAAGACAGAATCCAATCTGCAAACTGCTGTCTATTTGCACTGGATAAGCTCATAAAATCAAAAAATCTCACAAGAAAATCAAAGATCAAAATCTATAAATCTATCGTCAGACCTGTATTAACATACGAATGCGAAACGTGGACCATGACCAAAGCAAACGAAGAAAAGCTCAGACGCTTTGAACGAAAAATACTTTGAAACATTTTTGAACTTCACCATGACATCACCACAGATGTCATGGTGAAGTTCAGAACTAATATCAAATTAAAAGCTCTCTACAGCGACGCCAATATAGTCCAAGAAATTAAATCATAGCGACTAAGATTGGCAGGGCACGTGCACAGATTGCAAAACGAAAGACTTGTAAAATTGGTGTGGGATGAGATTCCCACAGACAAAAGACTACTCGGACGTCCCAGAATGCGATGGAGAGATAACATCCAAGCAGATCTCCGCAAAATGAACATTTTATTTGACCCTATGTTGATGGAAGACCGAACAAATTGGAAAAAATGTTGTACAGTCAGTCAAAATGCCGCTGAAGTTTTAAGTCTTCTTTGGTCTTAAAATAGGTCTAAAGTTTATATTATGCTCTTTATTCCTCCAGTGGCGGTATTATTAACTGTGGTTATTGATCCAATATATTTAAAGTCTTCTATACTTTTGAAATTGTAGTTGTTGACTTTTTATCTAGTTGTTTTATCTAGGTTTATTTAATTGGTCCCTTCTGTGTATTTGCTTGTATTTGGTTTTCACTTCGTCTATGTTTTAGTTTCTTATCAAATCTATATCATCAGCATTATGCTAGGAGCTGCTTTGTACCTTGGACCGTTAACGGATTACATGTTAAATGGACGTTATATCTGTTTGGGTAGGCTTTTGGTTAATTTTTTAACTATTGGAATCAAGAATCTGTATTTTATTAGATATCTGGTTAATTTATTTGATATCTCTGGAGTTTTGTTTCCTGTATCGTTATTACAAGGATTTTGTTGGATACCAACATAGGGAACCTGGTGGTACTTACATGATGTTTTGATTACCAACATTGGAAAATTTGTCTTGCTGTAAAATCATGATGATTTTACTAGAAAATATACTGTTGGTTAATAATAATAAAGTTGTCTCACTTTGCCTTCTCCATCGAGGCTGCAGTGAGACTGCTAGCGTTATACCTTCTGGTATTTAATATTTTGCCGGTAAAGCAACAATTACTATAGTCATTACCTTGGTTCTGATATATCTGCTCCCCGATTTCAGCAAGCAGGCATCAAACCATGAAAACTGCTACATGCATGCTTCTATTATCCAACGATTAGCCAGTCCAGGACTATACGCATTATTATGGTACTGATATTGCTGCTGGCTCTCATAAGTAAATAGAACATGCAAGGGCGGTTTTGGCAATTTAATAGGATTTTTGTGAGTTAGAATATAATTTCTCCGAGAAAGTAAAGAATATCTATCCACTATCCAGATTTAATATATACATTAAATATTAGTATACTATACAATAATGCTATTAGCAGCAAAAAAAAACTGTATAATAGTCAGTAACGAGAAAACCAACTAAATATCCATTAACAGACAAAAGACACGATATAACGTAACAAGAGTAACGTAACGTAACAGGAGTAACGTATAATTTTGAAAGATAGGAGTGTTTTAGATATCGCGATATCGTTGTCAAATAAGAGATAAAAGGAAAAATTCAGGTAGCAAACTAATATAACTCATATATAACTCTCATAACACTTTTAAATCCAGAAGTCTAATATGAACTACTAAAATCAGAATGTATAAAACAATGCAAGTAAAACTCAGGTATTAATTAGATCAGGATTGCTAAAAAATCCCCCAGAAGTGTTTTACGACCGGGAACTAATGCCAATGTCAAAGATAAAGATTGCAACGTCGTACAAGAAACTAAATCTCAACGCCAAAGTTAATGTTTGTAATCTTATTCATAACAGATTCATATATTTCTCTAAGAATTCTTCTTTCTGCGACGCTCAATCGGCTCAATCGGCTCTTATTTTGTTTTTCATTGCCCGTGTTTCACTTACATACGTAGATTCTTATTTTTGGTATTGCGGGATGTATTTTGGATTTAATTTTTTTGCTTAAAACGTAGGAACTGCCAGCTTGTGTTCTGTTGTTATCCTATTCTGTAGTGTTTTTGTTCAAAGTGCTCTTAAATATTAAATATTTAGACCGATGAACCATTTCAAAGTTGTACTGGTCTAATGAAATATTATGTCCTGTTCTGTTTTGTAGTTCTCTTATGATGTCATATATTTTTTATCATCGTTGATTTGGAAGACCCTTTTTGCGCTTTTTTCTATTGAATGTATTAATGTTTTTTGTTAATAATGATTATACTCCCTACTATATTAAACTCATCGTCGAAAGTCCGTATAATGTGAGGACCTTGATATTAAACTGTGAGATTTTCGGTATTAGAGTTTCCGGGCGATGCTCTCCAAAACAATGGTAAACACGATTGGAGACATGGCATCTTCTTGTTTGAGGCTACTGTACATTTAAAAGTAAGTTGGCAGTTAATTTCCTTAGGTATGCCTAGTTCTTCCATAACATTTTATTCAGAATCTTATAATTATATCATATTTAAATGTTTGTTTAAAATTTATAAATAAATAGCTTGATGTTTTTTTTATTCCCAACATTTTTCATTAAGTATATAAGAGTGAATATTTGATCAACGGTTAATTGAGTTTTCCTAATTTAACATTAATCTTTCGTAATTTCACATGTGGTTGCTGTATGTCAAAGAAGATACCAATTTCCATAGCGGATGCTATGATTCCAATGGGGTAAAGTACAACCTACATATTTGTTGTTAAAATTAATTTGCTGCTGTATCGGGTACCGTGTACTGATATATCAATTTTGTTACGAATTTATCTTGTGTTGTTGAACTCTACTAAGTCTTTTACCGCGAATTGAAAAGCATGTTTTAACCTTTATTTGAAACATTTATCGTTAACGTTCAGTGGAACATTTTACGTTTATCTAAATAAGTATTTACTATATTGTATAATAGTTGTATTTTATTTTACTATTTGTATCTATATAGGTATAATTTATAATATATTATTAGTCTTATATACAAAATCATCTATTTGCATTACATTGCTATTTATGTAGCAATTAGCTGTAAAGTCATTAGTCTTTTCTGTCGTATCATTATTTCCTGATATTTTTCGTATCCAAGCGGTTTAGTTTGTGTAATATAATATCCTTAATTCGTCTCATATTGTTTAGTTTTTAAAACAGCTGTTACGCTAATTCGTTCGCCTTTTTTAAAGCACTTTGTCCAGTTTTCGTCCTTCGCCCTTGTTAAATTAATTAATTTCTTAGGTAAGCCTTGTTCTGCCATGGTATTTCATAGTTTTATTCTTATAATTATATCATGTGTTTGTTTAAAATCTATAAATAACTGGTTTAATGTTTTCTCTGTGTTCCCAACATTTCTCATTAACTGCCTAACAGAGAATATTTGATCAACGATTTTTTAAGTTTTTCTAATTCTACACTAATAGTCTCCTGTTTGATAGTTCACCTATTTACTCAATCGTTCCAGGTGTATTAGAAAAAATACTGTATATCCTAATTATTCATATATAGCTTATATGTAACTCATACTACTACAGTTTGTGTAGTACATTTTATCATCCCTTTTGTGTATGGGTGTGCTTTTTAGCAAGTTGGTACTTGTTCTTACTTCTAAATTGACAGAATAGCTGTTTAACCGGCTCTGTACTGAACTTCCTTCTCCATTTTGCAAATATATATAAAAATTTTAAAAAAATCACTCTGAAATACCGTTGATTGAAATATTGGATACTCTATAATATCCAATCAAGGGTTTTGTCATAATTGACACTGGAATTACTAACAGGAGATTGCTCTCACTTCCATGTGTTGAAATTGATATATAGTACCAACAGATGCTAATCATGTACCATCAGTACTAATAAAATGGAAACTATAAAATTAATGTCAATTTGGCTAGTATTTAAGTATTTTATTCCAGTTTAATATGAAAGCATTAGATTTAAGATATAAAAATTTCATCATAGGTCCAAATTTGAGATAAAAACCAAATGATATGAGCATATAGTGAAATCTAAATATCTTAGAATAGCTATATCGAGAGAGGATGAGATTATTGATGAGAAGAAAAAGACCAATCGCTGAGGAAGTAAGAAAGCAATTGGCAAAAGCATTTGCAACAACAATGTGAATGATTTACTTAGTTTCATTCACATTATTGTTAATAACATTGACTGCTACATATCTTTTTAAGGTAACAATTAACATCGTTTCCATGATTGTGTGGTTCTCATATTGTAAAATTTTTAGATGAACTGATGATGCTTTCAAAACTCGAAAGCGAAACGTCTTCAAAATAGATAAAGTAGCCTATCAACTTTGTCTTTTATTTCTCCAGCTAGAGACCGATATAAGAACCCACCACTCGTCTGAGTGATCCTTATATATATATATATATATATATAATATATATATATATATATATAATATATATATATATATATATATATATATCAAAATATCAATGTTAAATACAGTGTGGTAAGATATTGAGATATTAAGATTTATAAAAAAATCCCTAAAAATACTTATTACAAATTATTTAAATTGTTTACACATTTTTATTAGTTTAATTAGAAACCAGAACACGTATTGTATTACATTTAAACACATTCTTAAAGCAAAGTGCAACCTGGCAGGCTAAGTAATTTCAATAATATCTGGCTTAGTGAACGAGCCGATTCGTCATAGGGGACGTGTACGAACTCATCACTTTATAGCTCCCCATAAAATTATTAGACCCTCCGAGATATAGTAAACTGATAGGTAAACTCATCACCAGTATTTTTGCTCCAAGGCGCTGGTTTCTAATGCGAAATATTGTCTGTTACCTGTTGCACTTTACGTTTATGTGGTCATTTATTAAATTCAGAAATAATTTAAATAAATTACTTTAAAATAGATGTTATTATCGGATTTCTTACGGTGTGGCCTATTGGACGTATATGTTAATCTAAACGGTTTTGAAATCTGAAAATTCAGTTGCATAGGTTTTGGATAGTGAACTTTATAATGAAAATATTTATGAGCATGTGCTTTTTCTGTTTATATCGGAAATAATCCCCAACTTATGAACTAATTAGAAATTTATTTATTATGACAGCTTGAAAATATGTACAGGGTTTGTCATTATATTTTGACCCCCACTTATTTTCCTTCATTTCGGGAATACAAAAAAAAGCCTTAAATAAAAGTTGTATTATTTTATCTATACTGACCAACAGTGTAGCAACAGACCAAATTTTGTATACAGGGAGTGCCCAATAAAATACATCTTCAATATTTCAAATGGGAGACCCTGTATTTTTTATAGTTTTGAGTAGCCCTGCATTTCCTGATTACAAATATATAACATAGTGTAGCATTAGTTTTGTTACATAATAGCGTATATCTAGTAATAATGTTTTGTGTAGGACACTAGAGAACGATTTCCGAAGGGGAAATCGAAACTTCAAATAAATTTAATTTTAAGTAAAGTTGTGGCTTATTCCCAACAAAAATAGTAAATTCCTTTATTTTGTTTCAGGACCTGACAGTAACTGACGATACAGTTCTAGAAGAGCATAATGAAGATCCTTCTTTGCTGCAAATGCGACTTATTGGAGATGGAGGTAAGAGACACAAATGTGTATTTATTGTAAACTACTTGTAAGATATATCGCCCGTTGAAATTCGATCCATTTCAAAAATAAGCGTGACTAATTAATCATTATTTCATTTATAAATTTTATTATAATTCGATAGAGATTATCAATTTTATAAACAGATACTCGGCCTCGATTGCTATATCTTACGATTACTTCTTCTTCTAGTTCCATGACCGTTATCGATCGTTGGATATCACGTTGGCTACCATATTCGCTATCGTGACTTTATTGACAGCAGCTCTAAATAACGATGTAGTTGATTTTCCATACCATTGCCTTAGATTTTTCAGCCATGATGTTCTTCTTCTACCAGGACCACGATTACCTTGGATCTTTCCCTGAATGATCAGATGTAAAAGATCATATTTTTCAGGGTGTCTCATAATATGACCGAAGTATTCCAGCTTGCGTTTCTTTATTATATTGACCAGTTGTGTTGTTTGGTTCAGCCGTCTAAGGACCTCCTCATTTCTAACTCTGTCGACCCAGCTTATTTTCAGTAGTCGTCTGTATACCCACATCTCAAAGGCTGTCAAGCGTTTAAGCATAGAATCAGGTAAGGGTCCACGCTTCTACTCCATACAGCAGGACAAGAAAGATGTAGCAAGATATCATACGAACTCTAAGGTCAATGCTAAGATCGTGACTGCAAAGTACGTTTCTCGTTTTTACAAAAGCAGCTCGGGCTTGTTCTATTCGGCTTTTAATTTCTGCGGTTGGATCCCAGCTCTCATTGATATTACTGCCGAGATACACGAGTTTCTCTACTCTGTCCAGTGTGGCATCTCCGACTTTTATACCGTCATCATGTATATAATTTTGTTTGCTAACTATCATATATTTAGTTTTCTTAACGTTGAGTTTTAATCCATACTGATCACAAGTCTGTTTTATTTTGTTCATTAGATTTTGAAGGTCTTCTCCGCAATTGGCAAGGACTAAGGTATCGTCGGCATATCTAATATTGTTGACGGTTACTCCATTCACAATAATACCTTCGGTCGTCTCCATTAAGGCTTCCTTAAATATTTCCTCCGAATATAAGTTAAAAAGTAAAGGCGATAATATACAGCCTTGTCTCACTCCTCTTTTTATATTTATTTCATCTGACAGTTCTTGTTCAACCTTTATTCTTGCCACTTGATGCCAGTATAGATTTGTAATTATTCGTAGATCTTTATCGTCCAATCCAGCTGTTTCCAATATTTCTAATTTCTAGCATTTTGTTATGTCGGACTTTGTCAAAAGCTTTTTCAAAATCGATTGCACAAATATACACATTTTGATTTATATCTCTGCATCTCTGTACTAGCACCTGTATACTAAACAAGGCTTCTCTTGTTTACGACTACTACTAACTTATAACGCCAACTATACTACTATAAAAACTATAAAAGAAATAGAAATAATCTACTGTAGCACGTGGAAATGTGAGTTATGGGATAATTTCGTATAAGAAACATATAAAGAAATCATGAAATGAAGCATAAAACAACTTTTGGTAAAAAAAAACAACAATTCCTAAGCTTCAATTTAGACAAGACTCTGTGAGCACTGATCAAAAAGTTCAAACGTTTAAAGACAAAAGGGCAACAGTACTTATATCATTTTTGCATATTTATTGTATAATTTTATGTGTTTTACATATTTTTAGACGATGGTTTTACAGTAAATGTACATGTTCTTGTTCTACTGCTTTTTCTATGATTTTTGATTTTTTATTCACTCAAAACAGTTCAAAGCAATTTTATTTTTAAGCTAATTTATGATTTTCAAGTTCCTAAATTTTGAAACTGCCAACTCTGAATAAATTTTTGTCTCGATATACGATATAATACATTTTCTATATAGCTCCATATTTGATACAGACAAAATAAAAACAAAAAATTCACTACACATCGATCATCACTGCCTAGTGTCGTCCATTAATAAAAACCCTCTGTTGGATGGATTTTCAGGGTAAAGAGTAAATAATATTGAAAATTTAATTAAATTGTAAATAGAGTTTCGATACAACTAATTAATTTATACTTTTTGACATTTTAATTACCAGAAATGGGCCAACCCTTTAGCAAATTCCAAACACAAAAATAACGTTTTGGAAATGAAACTTAAACTGAAAACTATTTTTTGTTTTTATTGAGAAGTATTGTTATGGCGTTGTTTCAATGAGATGAGATTATTCCATTTTCAATCTATAGATTAAATAAGTCTTCAGTATGTTTTAATAGTGTTTCTTTTCTAGATTTTCTGTCTATCACTACGTCGTCTTCTCCAGGGGCATTGTCATTTCTAATTTCTCTTAACAAGTTTCTGCTTTTTTCTTGAGTTATAAATGGATACTTTCCACATAAACTTATACAAAACTATACATGGATTCACGAAACACAAAACATAAAATCAATAATCGAATATATTGTAACAAAACAAAAAACCCGACCGAGAGTACAAGAGTTCAGAGAAGCGCAACATGCGGTAGCGATCACTATTTATTGCATTCAAAAATACACTTCCCAATCCGAAGACAACAGAGAGAAACACATATAGACATAAACAAGACAGAAAAGATACAGGAACGAAGATACACCATCAGAAGCCTAGATGAAGAAGTACCCAAGACTTATTTAAAAATAGATTGAATGAGAAGCTACAAATTCACGCCCCTAAGAATATCGACCAGTTATATCAACATATTATAAAAAACTGTTTACATGAAGCAGTATTTGAAGCAATGGGATACTACATAAAAACCAAACCATACTGGTGGAATAACGACATAGAGGAAGAAATAAAATTTAAAAGACAACTATATCAACAATATTTAAGCTCCAAATCATTACAAGACAAAATAAAATATAAAGAAAAACAAGCAGAAGTACGAAGGAAAATCTCTAAGAAGAAGAACGAGTCTTATGAAAGAAACTGCCAAGGAATAAATATTTATTTAGGAGGAACCAGAAGCCCAGAAAGCTGGAAACTGATTTAAAAATTGAGAAAAGAAAAGAAGAAAGAAGTAATACAGAGCATAAAACCTGAAGACTGGGAAGAGTATTTTAAAAAAACTTTTGGTAGAGAATAGAGAAGATATCATACCTCAGTACTATACATAAAAAGGGTGATAAAAATAATTGTAAAAATTACCGAGGAATAGCTGTAACCGGATCGGTGAGTCGAATATATGGAAAGGTTTTAAAGAACCGAATCGAGAGAGAATACTTAGATTATGAAGCAGAAGAACAAGCAGGATTTCGTACGGGTCGATCCACTATTGACCACATTTTCTCCTTAACCCAGATAATAGAGAAAAAGAAGAAAAAAAGAAGCACGAAATCAAGAGATTCATATGTTGTTCGTCGATCTACGGAAAGCTTACGACAGCGTTCCACTGAAGAAGCTGTGGCAATCAATGAAAAGCATGAATATTAATATAGAATTAATAAAAGCCGTCAAAGTATTATAAAACCAACCAATAACAAAAAAGCAAGGACAAAAATAACAACAGGATTTATAACATCAAAAGGATTAAAGCAATGATGTTGTCTGTCCCTCACTTTATTTAAAATATACCTCGAAAGTGCTTTAAAAAGATGGAAACAAAAATGTAGGACAATGGGGATACCGCTCACCAACACTATGCAGACTATCAAGTAATAATGGCTCTAGATTATGACGATTTAAACGATTTATAGGGCACGAAAATTAATTAAAGAGTTAGGTATATGGGGCCTAGAAGCAAATAAAAAGAAAACCGAATACCTGTGCATTAGAGTAGAACAAAAAGATCTCATATTAGACGATAACACCACGATAAAGCACTGCTGTGACTACAAATATCTAGGTGTCACTATTTCACAAGATGGAACATTAGACAAAGCCATAGGAGAGATAAATACGTCAAGGAGAAAAACCGTCACAATGTTAAACAGCATTTTATGGGACCAATCCATCAGCAAAGAAAATAAAAAGAGGATATATGAGACTATAGTAAAACGTATCACTTTATACAGCTGTGAGGTATGGCCACTGAAATAAAGAACACTGGCAACGCTGAAAGTGACGGAAATGAATTTTTGGAGAAGAGCCGCAGGAAGATCTAGAAGAGAAAGGATTACCAACGAACGCATTAGAGAAATAATGGAAATCAAATGAACAATCACAGATGACCTAACAACAAAATAATTTACCTGGGTCGGACACATACAAAGACTGGATGAACAACGAATACCAAAAGAAATATTAAAATGGCAACCAGCAGGAAAGAGAAAACGAGGTAGACCGAGAAAAAGTTGGAGCAAAGGAATAAATAAAGGACTGAGAGAGGGAGCCATAGAAGAAGACCTATGGAACAACCGGACTAAGTGAAGATTGGAAGTCGCAAAACGGCGGCGAACGTTATAAACTGACAAGTAGTAGAAGCTTTGATCCTTGGTTGATTATTCTTTTTCGCTCATGCTGTTCCATATTTGTGGATCATTTGTGTATAGATCAGTGTAAAAAGTTTTCTGTTATTTTCAACAGTTTTTCTCTATTTGTTGTTGGGAAACCTTGGTTGTCTTTTAGTTTAAAAATCTCTCCTTTTCCGTGACAGCTTTCTTCTCTACAAGACCATATTTTTATTCTCTTATAGCTTTTATTATACTTTCTGTATTGAATTTTCTTACATCTTTTCTGATATATTTAGATATTAACTTGTCTTTTAGGTCTTTAAATGTTTCGTATTTTTGTTTCTTTTTTATTTCGACAGATATCATTCGTATTTTTGGTGAGTTTCTATTGATTTTCGGTATTTTATTTGTACGGTTTTTTGCTTCTTTGATGGTTTGAATTATGTTGACATCTATAGCTTCAATTGTATTAAGTTTATGAGTCTCAAAAAGTCTTGTGACATTATATGTTTCAATTTTTATACACTTTCCGGTGGTTCGTAGCCTCTGACCATTGAGGGCTATCCAAACAATTCCGAAACAGCCAGCTGCTGCCCTTCCAATGCTAGTTTTGGTCCAATTTAAGTATTTCATTTCAACATAGCCACGGATATCTAGAGATCATTATTAGACTAGGCGGGATCTTTAGCTATTATTTTATATTATTTATATAAATAATATATAGCTATTTTTTTGCTGTGCTAAATTTTTTATTTAACAAAATCTGAAAACAATTGAAAATTTCTCATTTTTTTGCTCCTATTTTCGTTTATAATTCGGAAAATATTGATCCTAGAGAAAAAATTATACAAAGTTAAAAATTTCATTAATCAATTTTACACAATATTTCGTTAGCTAGAAATTGAAAATTTAATATTTATTGATGAAAAAATAGCAATAATTGGAAAAAAAGTACAAAAAAAATGAAGTTATTCCTTTAAATATTTTCGACTTTCTAAACTGATTTACAAGCTCCATATTCCCCCTAGAAATACTTTTTAATATGTTTAAAACGTGTGCTAAATTTTGTTAAGATCAGTCGGATAGGTTTTGCGTAATAATTTTGCAATCCAGCCTACTGCAAAAAAAATCGCAAATTTTCAAATTTATAGTAGGCCCTGAATAAGGTCCTCAGATAGTTGCACATTTTTATGCATATAAAGGAAGGCTCAAACTTTCAAACGCTTTTTGTAAAATTTAAATCGGTTTACTAGGAGAGCTCAGAAATTTTTTTAAAGTTTTAAACATTTTTTAGGCTTATAAACAAATAGAATAATTTTACGAGCTTTAAACATATCAATTTCAAAATTTATACACTTAAAGAATATTAAAATACTCTTCTTTAAAAAAACGATACATTCGGCTTACTGGTTGCCGAGATATTGAAGGTCAAATTTGGCATACATTTGCCGTGTAACCATAAGTGATAGAGGGCTCGATTTTAAACAAATACCCTCGTCTTGTCAAGTACTTTTTATATGAAAAGTTTTACGTAATGCGCTTCATGGCAACATCCATAAAAAGACAAATAAAAAACCATTTTCGCGTAAAATGTCGCTCGGAATGCATGAGAGGTGGTGGTGGGGGACATTCACTCGAAATGTGAATCGACGAGTATTCGAAATGTGAATCGGCGAGTTCAAAATCATAGCGAGCGCTTAAAATTGGCTTCTTGTTAACCAATTTTGCTCTTCTTTTTTTAATTGATGTCTCGAACGACAAGGATTTCAAATATCAAATTTTCAAATACCATTTTTAATTGCAAATTGGGAAATTTGCAATAAACGGTTGTATGTTAAACAAGTAAGTGCATTTTTTCTTCATGTATTTTTTTTGAGCTTGCAATTTATACATTGAAGTAAATTGTTACTTTTAGTAAACAAATATGTATTTATAAATTGTTAATAAATAATTTGAATTGTTAAAAGAAAGGCGAACGAAAAATTTTTTTTGTGTAAAAATCAAACTTTTTAAAATAAATAACATTAAAATTAATTTATGTCTACAGTTTTATCATAAT
Source organism: Diabrotica balteata (assembly GCA_918026665.1). Lineage (NCBI taxonomy): Eukaryota > Metazoa > Arthropoda > Insecta > Coleoptera > Chrysomelidae > Diabrotica > Diabrotica balteata. The sequence goes on along the minus strand of OU898281.1, from coordinate 36,289,618 downwards.
AATGACATTATTTATTTAAGAATATATTTTTATTCGAAAAATAATGTGTATATTGTTTACTAAAAGTAACAATTTACTTTAATGTATAAATTGCAAGCTCAAAAAAATGCATGAAGAAAAAATGCAATTATTTGTTTAACATACAATTGTTTATTGCAAATTTCCCAATTTGCAATTAAAAATGGTTTTTGAAAATATGATATTGGAAATCCTTGTCGTCCGAGACATCAATTAAAAAAAAGTGCAAAATTGGTTAAGAAGAAGCCGAGATAATGCAATTTTTAGCGCGCGCTATGATTTTGAACTCGCCGATTCACATTTCGAGTGCTGGCGATTCACATTCGAGTGAATGTCCCCCACCACCACCACTCATGCATTCCGAGCGACAATTTACGCGAAAACGGTTTTTTATTTGTCTTTTTTATGGATGTTGCCACGAAGCGCATTACGTAAAACTTTCATATAAAAAGTACTTGACAAGACGAGGGTATTTGTTTAAAAACGAGCCCTCTATCACTTATGGTTACACGGCAAATGTATGCCAACTTTGACCTTCAATATCTCGGCAACCAGTAAACCTAATGTATCTTCTTTTTTTAAAGCGTATTTTAATATTCTTTAAGTGTATAAATTTTGAAATTGATATGTTTAAATCTCGTAAAGTTAATCAATTTGTTTATAAGCCTAAAAAATGTTTAAAACTTTTAAAAAATTTCTAGGCTCTCCTAGTGAACCGATTTAAATTTTACAAAAAGTGTTTGAAAGTTTGAGCGTTCTTTTATGCGTAAAAAAATTTGCAACTATCTGAGGGCCTTATTTAGGGCCTACTATAAATTTGAAAATTTGAAATTTTTTTTTGCAGTAGTCTAGATTGCAAAATTATTATGCAAAACCTATCCGACCGATCTTAACAAAATTAAATACACGTTTTAAACATATTAAAAAGTATATCTAGGCGGAATATGGAGCTTGTAAGTCAAGATTAGAAAGTCGAAAACATTTCAAGGATTAACTTCATTTTTTGTACTTTTTTTCCAATTATTGCTATTTTTGCAACAATAAACATTAAGTTTTCAATTTCTAGCTAACGAAATATTGTGTAAAATTGAATAACGAAACTTTTAACTTCTATGATCAATATTTTCTGAATTATAAACGAAAATAAGAGCAAAAAAATGAGAAATTTTCAATTGTTTTCAGATTTTGTTAAATAAAAAATTTAGCACAGGGTTTGCGACTGGCGCATATCGTGATTATCGATATTGGGCACATCCTGAAGGGATTTTAGCAAAAAAATAGCTTCCTATGGAAAATGTCCAATCCAAAAGAGATCCCGCCTAGACTATATCCTATTCACCATCTAAGAAGGCTTCTAATGCCATAAACGACTAGCAGACCTGTGAAACAAAGACTAAAATATTTATTATAGAATTTTTGTACAGAAATGTACCGATCATTGATTATATGGATGTCGTTTTCGGTCCAAATTAGATATAAAGAAAAGTGTTACATGAGTAAATAATATTCGAAGCGTGAAATAGTTCCACTCTGGAGTTAATCAAATAGTCTATCAAAAACCAACAGTAAATATACAAAGTTGCGCCGGTCTGTTCTTTGATGTAAACGAACGAAAAGAGAGAAAGGGAATCGAGTATTAAAAGAAAAGCGACCAAACACTTCGTCGTCGGTTTTATCCCCAACACTAACTGTATTAATAAAACTTTGATGTTATGATGGAAAAACTTTGCCGGCAAGGAAAATCTATTGGAAAACTTCATGAAAGTTATAAAAAGTTTCCAACTGAGAAGGAAACTAATTTTAACGGGCGTCAAAAGTTCTGGAACTTTCTTCGGACAACTTTTGCGGAGAGATGAATATTAAAGAATTGTGAAGTTAGTAAATATAGGGCTTTTCAACAAGTAATTCTAACTTTAGGATAACAATGAATCAATCTGGTATAATGTAGCTCTCAAAAACTTCAATTACTTTAGCATAAAAGAAATTTAATCTTATTTCTGTCCTAACTTTTTAAGAAGTTTTCTACACTTGTTATGTAAATTTTAAAAGTAAACTTCTGTCTTAAGTGTTTTAAATTTCTGGTAAACTATTTTTGCAATATCTACTTGAGTAGCTGTACTGTGATTACTGTATACACAACCGCTAAATAAATAATTATAAAATCAAGCTAAATCTACTAATATATAAATATAGTAATAATATATGATTATTTGCTCATATAGAATATATTGTTGTTCTTAATTACAGAGTTTAGTGTTCTATACTTATTCCTTTCGGTGTGTAATTTAGGATTTATTTAATTTTTATTTTAATTTAGTAATTGTTTAATAATATACCAGTCAAAATAGCTATAAAGAACGCTAATACTGTCAGGAACCTTGTTTTGTAAAACTCTCCTTTTTATCCTCTTGAACAAATCTGGTAAATAATGTTGTTTACCAGATTCCTTGTGCAGAGTGTAACACTTGTTACATAGGGCAGACTGGGCGTTCACTTAAGGGTAGACTAACTTCACATCCTAGTGATATTAACTTATCAAAATATTCTTGCACCTTAGCACAACATATTAAACATCTAAACACAGGGAGAGCTTAAAATTATTTGTAAGGAAAAAGATTACTCTAAGACAGTTTTTGAAAATGTTTTATATATTTAAATATCCGACTGCAATCAATAAGAGTAATGACTGACTTTAGTATCTAGTCAAATATATCGCTCTTTAATTTTACATACTTAAACTAAACTTTTGATTGAACTGACAGATTCCATAAATTTTGAAATACATACTTACTACTTTGTAGAACGGAATTAGAACGGCTCGAAAGTCATATGAGTCACGGAGAAACAAGAAAATTCTATCATCAAATAAATATTATTAGAAAAGAATTCAAACCGAGAATCAACTATTGTAATGATAAGGAAGGTAACTTACTTACCAACAAAGATGATATCTTGTTACGATGGGTAGAGCACTTTCGAGAGTTGCTGGAAGGGGAACCTACTAATAATATAGAGCTGGAATACCGAAATGAGGAACTCCTGGAACGTCCCTCGGTAAATGAAGTGAAAATATTTATACAAAAACTAAGGAACCACAAATCCCCAGGCAGCGATGGCATCCCAGCAGAGTTATTTAAGCACGGTGGACAGCAGCTCACCAAGGTGATGCGAAAAATTGTTTGTAAAATTTGGTCTGAGGAGCAAATGCCTGAAGAATGGAGATTAGGATTAATTTGTCCATTACACAAAAAGGGAAACCAACTGGAATGCAATAATTACTGCGGAATAACTCTCCTAAATACATCATACAAGATTCTGTCAAATATTTTGCACGGAAGATTGAAGCCTTATACCGAAATTATACCGAAACGTTTCTAGGAGAATATCAGGCAGGATTCAGGCGTGGACGTTCAACCATTAACCAGATCTTAACACTACGACAGATCGTCGACAAAGCGCAAGAGTTTAGCATAGATATGTATCATATATTTGTCGATTTTAAAGCGGTATATGATAGTGTCTTAAGACCAAGTCTTTACAACGCTATGAATGTAAGTGAATATAAGTGACAATGGCGAAGTTGCTATCAGCAGTAAAAATTCAAAACGACTCGTCAACCCCATTTGAAATACATAGGGGGTTGAGGGAGGGAGATGCACTAGCGTGTCAGCTTTTTAATGTCGCCTCAGAAAAAGTTGTACAAAAAATTAGATAGCAGAGGAGCAATATTTAATAGATCAGTATAAATTCGAGCATATGCAGACGACACGGACATTATAACAAGAACCATGGCGAGAACTGCGGAAATCCTAACCGAGTTAGTAGTAGTAGCAGAACGAATGGGGTTACATATAAATTAAAATAAAACCAAATTCATGTCGACATAAACACAAGAGCTGAAATATTGATGCAGATTTAATCATCAATGACCAAAACTTCGAAGCAGTCAAAGAGTTCATATATCTAGGGACATCGGTTAACCCCAATAATAACACATCTGAGAAACTAAAAAGGCGAATAGTAATTGCAAACAGGTGTTATCATGGTCTATCAAAGTACTTAGCTTCTGTCTCAAAAAGCTCGTATAAGGCTGTATAGAACACTGGTAGTCCCCGTTTTCACATATGGATCGGAGGCATGGACGCTAACTAAAACAGATGAATCCGCTCTATCGATTTTTGAAAGAACGGTGCTACGCAAGATATTCGGTGCGGTCTGTGAGAACGAAATATGGAGGCGTAAATATAACTTTGAACTGCAGAATGTCAGCAAGCATACGTTTCGTGGTAAAGATATTACCACTATAATTAGCAAAACCACCTGCAGTGGGCAGGACATGTAACCGAACATGATAAAAAAGATTCTAACAGCGCAACCCGTGGGAATGAGAAGACGGGGTAGACCAAAGCTGAGGTGGATGGATGGGGTAACACAAGATGCCGAGAAGATCGGAGTCGGCAACTGGAAAATGCAAGCAAGGGCCAGAACAGAATGGCGTAGAAAGCTCGAGAAGGTCGAGGCCCTCTAAGGACTGTAGCACCAAGATGATGACTTACTACTTTGAATATTGAAATAAATAAATAAATGAATATATAATAAATAATAAATAAATAATTAAATAATAAATACATAATTACTATTTAAATGGGAATAAGCCACGATTAACGGTAAAACATACGTTTATTGACGTTTCAATTTCCACTTCGGAACACGTTCTCCGATTTCCGATTCGAAGGTCAAATATTTGAATCATTTCTGTAGGGCATAAAGAATTATTTATTTTATTAGGAATTATTTTTTATTTTCAATAAGAGTATATTTTTTGTTTTATCTTTTTAAGGAGATGCGCTTTTATTTTTAAATCAACCACAAAAAATTGTTCACATTATTAAAAACCGATACAAATGCACCGTTTTTACCGGTCAGTGTATTTCTATCGAGTTTATATTATAAGAAAGGAACCCGGTTGCACATACCTCGTGTTATGTGTTACTAAATGGCTTTCTTTTCTCCTTTTCTGTCTAGGAATCTCGGTGTCGGAGCGAAGGGGATCGGAGAATTACAATTACCTCCTACGAGGCAATGTTGCCAATTTTAGGGCTCTATGAATTTTCAATATCTAATACAAAATTTAACGTACTGTATATATAATTCTAATATCATCCGTGGGCAGACTATATCACAATTCTATTTATATCAGAACAACTCATAGAAAAAAAAAGAATGAACAACAATAGACCAATGCATTTAGCATTTATAGATACCAGGAAGGCATACGACAAATAAAGTATGGCTACTCCTCCTCAGTCTTAATCCCTTTTGTGATGTGGTGACACTATCAGACCTTTACAGTTTTTTCACGATTTTCCTCCATCCTTCCCTGTCCTGGGCTAGTTGTTCGGCTTCGTGAATCAATATTTTTGTTTGATTTACCCAACGGGTTGGAGATCTTCCCGTAGATCTCTTTCCTTCAACTCTACTCTCGACTATCAGTTTTTCCATCGTACTTGTTCTTGTACCAATGTGTCCAAAATACTGCAAATATCTCTGTTGTATTTGTTTAAGCAATATATCCTTTACTTTAAGTTGTTAGAGATTATTTCGCATTATGTCTTCCATTTCTTCGTGATTTGCCGCGATTGTTAAAGTGTCATCAGCCTATCTCAATACTGATATTCCACCCTTCCATCCGTCTAGTACCTTTCACATAATATGTTTGCTGTATATATTAAACAGAGTTGGCAAGATTATGCATCTCTGTCTGACGTCTCTGTTCTCTCTGTTCTGAAATGATCGGAATGGGTGTATTTTTACTGTGCACTTATTATTTTCATATAGACTTGTAGTTAGTGGAATTAAGTGGTGGGGTAGTATGGACCATAGCTGCTGCCATTTGACTTTATCGAAGACCTTTGCGTAATCCACAAAGCGCATAAGCATAGGAGTATTGAATTCACGAGTTTTTTCGATCAGCTGTCTGACATTAAAAATGTGTTCTCCCTTGCCTTTTCCTGGAACAAATCCCGCTTGTTCTTCTGATATCTGAGGCAATAGAAAAGCTTTTTAGTCTTTCATGTATTACATGAAGTAGAACCTTGCTTGCATGGGATATTAGGGTTACCGTTCTGTAGTTGCTGCAATCTAGCTGACTTCCTTTTTGGAATATAGGGAAACTCTTCGATTTCCCAAATCTTTTTGCAGATCATATGCATAACATTTACTCCAACATCTCCAGTATCTTTTAAACTTCTACGGTGATCTGGTCTGCGCCAGGAGATTTTCTATTTTTTAACTTTTTGATTGCTTTTTCTACCTCTGACTTTAGAATGTTTGGTTGTCTCTCTGCAGTGAACTCGTCGTGATTTGCATTCTGGGGATCATCTGCACATAGACTTTGACAATATTTTTTCTATACCTACGCAATCCCCTTCTCGTCATTTATAATATGTTAGTTTTGATTCATTATTGTTTGTGTGATTGGTTTAAATTCCCTGGATAGATAGATTAAGTATGGCTAATCTGTGGGAAACAATAAATGAAATCGGATACTTCTAAAAAGAGTAGTTACCTCTGCAAATAAATAATCAATAAAGTCAGGAAGAAAATATACAGTCCATTTAAGACGCTAAAAGAATTGAAAGGAACGTAGTGAAAACCGTGGAAATCTTTAGTAATAGTCGTAAAATAGATTATAGTAAACACAAAAATAATAATAATAATGATGTTGGTAATCGATCACAAGTCACATTACTTCTAGGAATTATAGGGTTTCGCAGCGGTATTGTTTTAAATGATTAAGATTTCAAGGTTTATAGGTTGAGTTAGATGTTGATTTAGTTCAATTTATCTGTAAAGATTGTTGATTTAAATAAACTAAATAAAAAGTTCCATATTTTTTTCAGTTGTTGAATCTATTATGCGTGGAGAAAAAGTCGGCATAACACCAAGAAGATCTCGTTCATCTGCCTTACTTCACCAAACACCTCAAACTGCCACACCTGTAAGTATATTTTTTAGTGTATTTTTATTGCATTTGTTGTTAAATAACGTGCAAAATAACGTACAAATATAAAAAATTATTTTAAAATTTAATCATACTCATATATATATATATATATATATATATATATATTGATGATGCTTTCTGATTAGAAAGCGAAACATCTTCAATAAATAGATTAAGTAGTCACCTTCTTTGTCTTTTTTCTTTCCACCTTTTGACCGTAAAACCTACCACTCTTCCAGTTATCCTTAATTTATATTGGATTGACGGGTCGTACTCATAATAAAAAAAAAACACACACAAACTCTGCAGAAAATAATGTTCATATTCGTAGATATAAAGATTTAAAAAATTGGTTGGTTCTCCAATGAAGACAAACAAAACAGAGCTTTGTTCAGCTTCAACACTTCAGCTTTAGTAAAGTGATCCACCCCTGACATCTTCAGAATTCCTGTATACGTTCACGATTCAACTTGGAAAATATATTTTCTTTCTATTATTTGCTCAAAAGTTTTGGTGTACGCCACCAAAACTTTTGTACAAATAATACACAGTCATACTAGTGTATTATTTACACTAGTATTACCACTAAAAGTATAATATTATAAAATGGTCAGCATTTTTAAGGTGTGCTACAATAACTGCATAACAATTAAAGCCAAACGAAAACAACATTAGGGTAATATTAAAGCTTAGATTCGACAGTGGAATAATTGCAGTCAACAGAGTTAGTTCACTTCAAACTTGTTTTAAATGGAACAAGCTTAAAATGTTTGTATAAATATATGTGTAGCCCTTCTTTACTAATCTTGTGTGAATGGGAAAAATCGCTGAGCATTAGTTAACCGATTTCATTTCGAAATTTTCGTTGGCTTTGGGGGTCGAGAAACGTAAACAGTGAGGAAGATAAGCAGTGGAAAAAGTTGTTTACTCTCTTGTTAGAGATTTTATACTATTAACAGCCTCGAACTTATCCTATGAACAGTTTATTTCGTATAATAGATCAGATTGCTTAAAACAGCGTAATAATAAAAAGAAACAGCAATTCTGTATAATTTTTAGCTTTAACATAACCATGCTCTTTGACAAAGTTCCTATGTAGATTCTAATTTGACCTATATTTCTTAATACGATTCTGGTGGCTTTTATTAATCCTAATCTTCATTATACGTGCAAGCTATTTCTGTCCATGTTATGTCATAAAACAGAAAAAATTGATATTACAAGAGACAAAAATTACACTCTGCAGAAGAACAGAACTAGAGTTTACAAAGTTTTTTACAAACGAAGACTTTTTCATGATATTAAAGAACTTATAAACTTATTTAAAAAAGATTTGTTCAATGCAAATGATTGGCGACTTCTAATATATGCTTCAAATGAAACCCTTAAAGCAGTTTTGCTTCGTAATCTGTAGTAATAAATATGCAGCTGTTCCTATTGGTCACTCCTCTATACATAAAGAGTCATTCAAAAAACTATTCAGTTGCGTTTGGAAAAAATTCAGTACAGTTCTCACAAATGGCTCATTTGTAGAGATTTCAAAATGTTAAATATTTTGGTTGACTTACAGTCTAGGAACATTAAGTACCTTTGTTGTCTTTGTCTTAAGAACAGTCGGACTCGAGAAAAAGAGAGAGTGGCCAAAAATATTAGAATGGGTAATTGTTTCGAACAATTTTCTACATGAAGTTTTGTTGTCTTAAAGAAAGTGCTTATTCCACCTTTTCATAAAAAATTAGAATTATTGAAACAATTCATAAAAGCTCTTGATAAAGATGGTACGTGTTATCAGCACCTTCGATCTGCAGCTAAAGTTGAAGAAGGTATTTTTTTAAGCCCTGACATTAGGAAGCTACTGAAAACTGAAATTTTTTAGAAAACTATGAAACTTAAGAAGCATGGTTTAGTTTTAAACAAGTTGTCCACAATTTTCTAAGAAAACATCGAGATGAAAAACACAAAACAATCGTATTAAGAATGCTAAACATTTTCAAAAACTAGGCTGTTTGATCAGCTTGTAATTACACTTTCTGTTTTCTCAATTAAATTATTTCAGCACAACACATTTCAGACTTCAATGTACGATGTACGAATGAAGTTACTGCTGGTCACTTCAAGAGAAATGAAGTTTCAGTGGAACATAGACGTAAGACACTCAAACGATAGTTTAAATTAAAGCGAGATTGATTTTATAAAAAAAACGTAAATATTAATTTATACCCATTCTTATTATTCGTGTATGCGTATTATTTTACGATAAAAAAATTGTGGGTCTACATTACCTCAATAATGGCCAAAAACCGCTATTTTGCACTTTTACGTCAGTATACAGAGTGGCCCAAAAGTCTGGAAACGGCCAATTATCTCGTAAATTGCTAGTTTACATATAGTATAGTATAATTGTACAAAATTTATTGTACACATATTTTGGGATACGGAGATTCCATATTTAATATTTACAATGTTGCCAAATTCGCCGTTTATCTTATATTATTAGTAACTTTGGTTTTTCAAATTCATCACTCTGTATATTCAGTCATTATTGGAATCTCCTATTCAATACAAGTTCAACCATATGTAACACTTATGATTTTATGTAGTTTGGAAAGATCTTAAATACATAAAACAGAAAGTCTGGCAAAGCCTAATTGTCTCAATAAATTTTTTAATACTAACTATTTTAACTACATTAAAACGTAGCAATTGATAGATTGCAACATTTTTTAACATAATGGTTACTTTATCAAATGTTCAAAATGTGCTTCATGTGAGTTAACAGTACCCTAATCGATGGTAGAATGCGTCTACCACATTTTTCCATGATTGTCTAGAAATTATTCGAGATTCATCGATATTTCGTTGCTTTAGTTCTGCAGACTTGCTGGTTTAGTTTTGTAAACTGAATTTTTCAAGCATACCCAATAAAAATAATCTTTAGGATTGAAATCAGGTGAACGTGGAGGCCATTCAATTCTACCTCGTCTACCAATCCATCGTCCGGGAAATACCTCTCCTAAATAACGTCAAATATTTACACCAAATTTTGTAAAATTATGACAAGCAATTTACAATTTACGAATTACGAATTACGAATTACGAATTTACTGGATAAATACCGATCAGTTAGACTGAAAAGAGTTATGAATGACAACAAAACTAGATATAATGCAAAGTTTTGTTGAAGATCCACATACATCCTCACGCAGGGTTGCACAACTACATGATGTAGGTCGTTCTTCAGTCTTAAGTGTATTACATAAGAATATTTTTAACCGATACAAAATTAACTTGCAAGAATTAAGTGAAGATGACTTTGATCGTAGATTAGATTTTACTGAGGTAATGATGGATGAAATGGAAAAAAAAAAATTCGTTAACAGAATATGTTTTTCCAATGAAGCAACCTTTACACTGTGTGAAAGTGTAAATCGACACAATTCAAGGTACTAAAGTGACGTAAACCCACACTGGATGCGTGAAAACCAAACTCAAAGACCACAAAAATTAAATGTATGATCAGGTATAGTAGGTACTCAGTTATATATATATAATATATATATATATCCCGTTTATAGCGTAATCCGCCTTTGGGTTCCCGTTCGCCAAGCCTGTCTATTCTGCCAGTCTTCTTCAAATAGATTTCTTGCTGACATGGCTTTTGAAATTCCTTGCATCCATGTTGTTGGTGGTCGTCCTCGTTTTCTTTTCTCTGGTGGTACCCATTCTAATATTTTTTTTGGTAGTCTTTCTTCCCCCATACGTCTAACATGTCCGTACCATGTCAGTTGTTGTTTTTCGATGTCTTCTATAATTGATCTTTGTGCATTCATTTGATTTCTTATGTCCTCATTTCTCACATGTTCTAATCGAGACTTTCCCGCTGCTCTCCTCCAAAAATCCATTTCAACTGCTTTTAAGTTTTTGTGATAACTGCCATACTTCTGAGCCATACACGATTACTGGTTTCAATATTGTGTTATATATTCTTTTTTTCGTTTCCGGTCTTATATTTTTCTGCCATAGTAACTGAATTCAATGCACCTATAACTCGTTCCCTTTGGTTATTCTGTCTTTTATGGCTTCATCAGTTCTTCCTGTCTTTGTTAGTTTTACCCCCAAATATATACATTGATCGCATTTCTTAATTTTCCCGTCTTCTACTTCTACCTTCTACTCAGTTAATTCTTCTTCTACTTCTACCTTCTACTCAGTTAATTGGGCTAATTAATTGGTAATTTTTTATCGAAGGAAATTTAACTTCACATAGTTACGAAATGTTACTTAGAAATGAGGCTGAGATAAACTTGTTGGTGCCAATTTTAATTAGATATGGGCAAGATGGAGCTCCAACTCATTTTGGGGTAAATGCTCGGAGTTATTTAGAAGAGATATTTCCAGGACGATGGATCGGTAAACGATGTAGAATTGAATGGTCCCCACATTCACCTGATTTCAACCCTAAAGATTATTTTGATTGGGGATACTTGAAAAATTCAGTTTACAAAACTAAACCAGCAAGTCTTGCAAAACTAAGGCAACGAAAAATCTATGAATCTCGAATAAATTCTAGACAATCATGGTAGTAGACGCATTCTACCATCGATTAGGGTACTGTCAACTCACAAATGGAACACATTTTAAACACTTGATAAAGTAACCATTGTGTTAAAAAAGTTTTAATCTATCAATTGTTACGTTTTAATGTAGTTAAAAAAAGTTATTATTAAAAAATTTATTGAGACAATTAGGCGTTGTCAGACTTCTGTTTTATGTATTTAAGACCTTCCAGACTACATAAAATCATAAGTGTTACATATGGTTGAACTCGTATTGAAAAGGAGATGCCAATAATGAGTTACTATATAGGGTGATGAATTTGAAAAACCAAAGTTACTAATAATATAAGAAAAACGGCAAATCTGGCAACATTGCAAATATCAAATATGGAATCTCTGTATTCCAAAATAGGGTGTACCCAAAATTATATATAATTATGTCTGGTAATTTACGAGATAATTGGCCGTTTCCAGACGTTTGGGCCACTCTGTATATCGAATCCAGAGCCAATTCGGCAATTTGGAGCTTAGATTCGTATTCAGCACTCCAAAAACCTTCGGAACAGGATAGTTTGTTGTCTGGATGTCAGGTTTATCGGCCTAAGAATTCTTCAACATTTCTAAACAATTCAATATCGTTACCGTGTACAAAGCTTTCTGAGAATCTATGAAAATGAAGATAATATATTTGAAGTATAATGTTTCTCCTTATAACTACTGTTGCCTATGTAAATATTAAATCCAACGTTCACGTAGGACTGTCTCGTCCTAGCTTTGTTAAAATTCCACAAGAACATAATTTCCTAACTCTATGTAGTTTACCGTTTCCAATCCTATTATTTTAAAATCCGTGCTCACGGCAAAATACATTTTCATATTTTTCGAGTGTAATAAGAGCCCTCGACTGCCTCGCTGTTGTTTCAATGTCGTTTGGAGGTCGCGCTCTATATCCGCTCCGTTCGGCAGGATCCAGACTAAAACCTTGTAGGCCGGACACGTGTGTTCGTAGGTGTATTTGTTTATGTTCATAGGAGCTATTATATCTTTGTGCGCGAGATTAAGCTTTAGAAATAGAGCAAACACGATTTTTTACGGTTATAAACTGGTTGTTTATGGGTGGATGTCGCTTTTGTAATTTTCTTTTGTGATTGAATATGATATGTTTGTAAGTGCTGTAATTGAACGTGCCGGAGAATAATAGCAGCTTAATGGCACAAATAGCTAGAAACAGAAAATTTTCGGTTAAAATATTAAACCCAAAAAATTATTCTGAAGATAAATAAGTTCTACAAAGAAGAAATATATTTTGTCAACAAAATTGGTCATCAAGAATTAAGAAAGATAGTAAGTATGTTTGCAATGTATAACATAAAAAATTAAGAATTATGTCTGTTTTCTAAACCATTAAGGGGTTCTATCGGAAGAACTCTAATTATAAGAGGGAACATCTGTTAAGTGGCTCTACTTGATATCTGCAAGATATAGAATAAGATATAGAATAAAATGTCGTCTTCATCATTATTCATTATGTAGATTACATACTACCATTCCGATAGAACAGTGACATAAATGCAAAGATTAAATTTTACAGGAGAGTAAAAAAACGATTTGCATCTGTATAAAACGTTTAGTTGAAGAGGGTGTAAGTAACAGAAAATAATGAGAGAGAGAGAAGAATTAAACACTTTCTTACCAGTGTAAATAAATGATGAATGAAAGAAAGAATTGGAAGTGGAATAACATAATTTAGATGAGTGTTATTAGGGGAAACTGTCCGAATATCCTCCTTATGTTTTTTTTTAATTAAGGACGCTAATTCAAGGATATACATTCAAAGAAGTGTCAAGATACCATGTTTCCGGAACAGAGGCCTGCATGGTGTACCAAACTTGACCTTGCATAAATATCTATAATAGTAAGTGCTCTCTTTTGTAGCATAAAATTTCTATTGAAATGATGAAGAGAACAGCTCCCCAAAAGGCAATACCGTATCTCAAATTAGAATAAATCAGGGCCACATAAACACTTTTTGCAATCTTGAAATCTAAATGGTGAGCAACTGATTTGGCTGCAAAACAACTCGATGATATATTTTTACTTAAACATAAGTCTGTTGCTCAAATTTACGTTTATTATCAATATAGAGACCTAAAAATTTGTTTATGGTGTCAGAACAAATGCTTTCATTGCCAGAGTACTGTTGTGTAGATCATTCTTAAAAGAAATTAATTTGGTTTTTGAAAAATTAAATGTCAAATGATTAGCTTTGCACCACTATAAGATTTTTAGCGTATCACTACTAATAATCTTGTTCAGTACCTTACAGTCCTTGTTTTGCCCTAAAATTGTGGTGCCATCTGCAAATATATATGAGTAGATGTCGTTAAAATATAACAAGAAAAAGAATGGACCCAAGACAGAGCCTTGAGGTACTCCACAATTAATAAAGATATTACTAGAGTTGCGCTCATTGATTGATACAGACTGGCATCTGTCTTCCAAGTATGAACTGAATATAAATATGAATAAAACCATATCTTTCCAGTTTATGAAGAAGTATTTTGTGATTGACACAGTCAAAGGCTTTAGATAGATCACAGAAAACTGCGGCAGCAACATAATCGTTATTTAAGTCCAAGTATAGTTTTCCCATGAATTCTAAGATGGCATCATATGTATTTTTTAATGACTGGAAATCGAATTGGAAGGAAGAAAGTAAATTGTGGTTTTGTAAGAGTCATCATTCGGATTTTTACCAATTTTTCTACAACCTTTGAAAGCGACGGTAACAAAGAGATAGGACGATAATTAGCATGTAAATTGTGGTCACCACCCTTATACAGAGGAATAACCTTAGTACGTTTTAAATAATCGCTAGAATGACCCGTTGAACAATATGTGTTAATTGCCTCCGCTAAAATTCTCAGAACATATTAAGGAAGAATCGATAAAACTTTAGATAGGATATCATCCCAGCCTGCAGCCATACGATTTTTAATGCCTTGTATAATATTTTGTATTTCAGCCGAGTTAGAAGGAAGAAAATAAAAGGAATTTTTAATGTTTACTCCATTTAAAAAATGCATTGGGTCAGAAGAAGAATTAATTTTTCCAGCGAGTTCTGGACCTACCGAGCAGTAATATTTATTCAGCTCACTAGGATCTAAGATTATATCAGTAGTTTAGGGAAGCTCTAAGATAATTAACTATACGCCAAGATTCCTTTTGTTTATTATTGGCATTTACCATTCTAGATTTAAAAGATGTACATTTGGCTAATTTAGTAACCTTCCTATATATGGACCTATATTTTTTGGACAAAATTCTAATTCCTTTAGTAACCCAAGATTTCTTACTTTTTGATTAGAGAATTCGTTTTTGAAATGCTAAATTAAAAATATTCATGAGAGTGTAATTAAATTGATGAAGTAAATCAGGAGAGCAAAAAATATTATTCCAATCTTCCTGATTAAATAATTTGATAAACCTGTCAAAATTACTTTAGCTGAAAATCGTACCCCATCTGGGTGTATAAGGTGGATTCTTAAGGGAAAATTCACATAAAATGGGATCATTATCTGATGAAAAATAGGGAATCACTCTGCACACAGCCAGATCTGGATGTAGTTTAGTACAAATATAATCCAATATGCTGTTATTTCTGCTTTAATCGGTAACCAGCATTCTCATATTAAAACTATTGAGTAAATTTGTATTGGTACATGGCTGTGTGATGATTCCAGATAACCAATATTAAAGTCACCTGTCAGGATAATAAAAGCATTTTGTGGAATTTTTTCAAGCAAAGAGTCCAATCTTTGAAAGAATAACTAAATAATCGACTTAGGGGGTCTGTACACAACAATGAGAAAAGTATTTACCTTCTTACCGAAAGTAATAGATTAGATTCAATGCAGAGGTGGTTAAATTTATCGTAGGCAACAAAATTGAATTTATATTAAAATGTTGTATTAATTAAAATTAACGTGCCTCCATGGATGCTTTCCGATCTGCAAAATATAGATATTATGGAGTAATCATTCATACAAAGTGTTTCCAGAGGATACAACCAGTGCTCAGTTAAAAGCACAAGATCTGGCCAATCATTTTCGCTAAGAAATACTTCCAGTTCCTCAACTTTATTGCGTACAGAACATATGTTGTATAAAATAATAGAAAATTTATTAACGATATTAGATATACTGGTATCCAGTTTATCACCTACCACACTTACAATATTATTTATGTTATTTTTGTGCCCTGTATTGTCAAAGATTCTATTTGATCCTGGTTGGGAGATACTAATTCCTTTCTTATCTGGGAAGGCCTTCAAAAATCCTTATTGTTACGTTGGTAGTGGTGGAATTTTTTAAGTCGAAACGTTTAAAACCGATTCCTTTGGGCCATATAGATTGTTTGTAGATTTGATATTTGTATTTTTCGCTAATCGCAAACATAAAACACTTATTACGGTGGTCCTTAGTCGGTAGTTCCTTTACAATAACATCTGCGTCGGAGAATTGTTCTTGATATTTTACGAACTCTTGGATATTTTCAGATGATACATGCCACTTAATTCTATAAAGATGTAACCAAACTTTACGCTCGGTACCAAAATCACTAGACACCTCATTTTGTCCAATATTCTTCGTCATAATTCTGTTTCTTTTTCTTTTTTTATAATGTACTGTTGTAAAATCACTCAAATCCTGCATATGTTGGTCATCGAGAAATTTAGAATCATCTCCCATAGGCAAAGCGAGATTAATTATTTCATCCATTTTATTATTTTGATATTCGCTTCCACCTGTAGGTTAGGTGTGTTTGTTGACAAGTTATTTGTTTTGTATACAAAATTGTCGACATCTGATTGAATTTTTTGTTTATATTTATTTTCAATGTTTTTATTTTGTCATTAATTTTTCATTAAGTTTAATTGGCATTTTATTTTTATCTTTGGTGTGATAGTTTTTTTAACTTCGTCTTCAATACATTGACTTTTTCTTGCGAATGGTTAAGAATATGTGGAATTAATAATTTACTTTTATTTATTTACCAGGTATTAGGATTTAATCACCCAATTACGACATTGTTTCTCTAAAAATTGTTCGTTTTTTCGGCTCATTCTACTTTTAATTTCAATCTCATGACGAAAAATTAAATTAGTATTTTAGATACAATTTTGATATAATGTTATTACGTTTTGTTTTATGAAAATAAAGCTTATTTTGTCTAAAATGTGTTCTTACTATGAATATATAACAAAATATATAATTACGCAATTGTTACTTATAAATATTATGGGCCATGTGAGACCTCGTTAACATTTCAGAAGCACAGGCCAAGTAAGCTTTCTAGCTTTTATGTGTGAGTCCGTGTTTGCTTCTCATGGCACTTAACCTGTTATCCTAGTAACTCCAGGAAACGAGGTCTAGTTGCAAAGTTGCAAAATTTTCATTTTTTATGTACCTACTTTGGAAATGTATTTTCCTTATGCACAAAATGCAATTTTCATTTTATCACTATGAATTTTGTTCACAAACTTTCCTGTCACTTCCCCGAATCTAATGCAAAAAGTTCCACAGTGATTTATCTCTTGCTGCAGAAAATTGGTATAGTCCTTTTTAGGGCTTTATTTCTTCGCTTACTAGTTACATGTTTTAGTCTAATCTAAAATGCATTGTTAACGTATATTAATTTCAATACTCTTTTTTCTTTTTAATGCCTTTTTGGCGTGACAAATTTTAGGTCTATTATATTTTTCTTACTATTTATTAAACATCGATTGTTTTTTTCTTCTAATGCTTTTTATATAGGTTGGTAGACGACATATAACATACCAACAAAAAACAGTCCCTCGCTCATCAAATCCAAATCACTAATCGTATCGTAATCTGGATGCTTTTAAAGAGGACCCTACTCTATTAAACATTTAAATTGTATCCCATTAAGTTCTTATACGCCTGTAATTTTTCAAAGCGTGACAAGGGTCAAGGCCCTTTTTACCACAGCAGGTAGCACAGAGATGAGAGAAGGGCGCATCTTTTGGGTTCTCGGTAGGCGCAAAAGAAATACGTCAAGAGATGAATTGGCTGTTTTGCCGCGTTCGGATAGATTGGGAAGTTACAGTCCATGGTAAAAGTTTGTGTTAGGGGAATGTTAAAGAGGATGTATCCTTACATTCTTAACCTAAATATACATAGAAGAAATACTTTGTCTTTTTAACAACGAGTTTCGTAGTTAATATACGTTAAAGTCTTCAAATAATATTTTTTATTTGGAAATGTCTACCCTATAACAAAAAATATAAAATTTCAATATAAAATTACTTGTGAAAGATTACCTCATAATATGAATTGTTTGTCTCATGCCATAATATTTTACTAGGTATTGATAATAAAATTATGTTTCTTGTTTGAGTATATTTTTCCACGTGTGTGTATCTTGTTACCTCTCAAGTTTTCGCAACTCGTTCATTTTTCATGTAAATTTTTTGTCAAGCAATGCATTACTCGTTTCCTTCCATTTCTTCAACCCAGGTTTAACTCTACTCTATGCATCTGCATCCATTTCCCCATACTCGTAATACAGATCATACTGGCGGCCATAACTCGGAATGGCTTGGGTTCGATCCTGGCACAGACATCAAAAATTTCTCAATTTAACATATCCGCCACTTTGGAGGCCATTTGAAGTCGTTGGTCTCGACTGCAGTACAATTGGTAATAACAACAAACTCCTTCCGCAAGAAAATAGCGATGCTAGATATTTACTTAAAACTATTTTTATAATCATTTCACAATCCAAAATTACTATTTTATTTGAAACGTTGTATCATCCACATTTAGCAACGTTAGAAAAGGATGAGATTATTAATTTATAATAACACGGCTTAATTTTTCAAGATTAAGCCGTCTAAACCAGTTAAACTTCCAGAATGTAAAGCTTGTATATCAATAAAGTACCTAAACTGTACATTGTAAATTAACAACGAATAGTTTCAACCAGGGTGGTGTTGAAGGGGGTGAGTTATTTTTAGTTATAACTTACCTTAATTTTCGTGCAAATCAATTTTACCGGCGATCATTTTAAAGGATTTTGTAAAGAAAAGTTTGGATAAGTTTTGTATTAAAAACTTAATGTTTTCCGGTTACTCAGTATCATAATGTTTGAAATTTTGTATTGGATAAATAAAAGTCTACTTTCGGACAGCTACAATTTTGTTAATTAGAGGCTCAACATTATTAAAACTCTTTCAAACTACCATTGGGGTGCAGATGAGAACTCCCTGCTTAATATATAGGTCTATCATCCGCTCCAAACTGGATTATGGTTGTTACATATATATGTCTGCCTCTAAAACACACCTTAACCTTTTAAATTCGATACATCATACAGCCTTACGAATTTGTTTAGGAGACTTTCGATCTAGTCCCGTAAAAAGTCTATATTGCGAAGCCAATGAGCCCCCACTTTGGATTAGACGTGAACAATTATTACTTTCCTATGCTGCCTCCGTTTCATCCAATACCTCCAATCCAGTTTATCCTCTTCTTACTTCATCAACGAACAACCAGCATTACTATTCTAAATCACCATCAATAAAACCCTTACCACTAATTCTAACACAATTACTTAATAACATCTCTCTATCAGAAACAATCCCACGACCCCTACCTCCATATCCTCCTTGGTCTATAATCATGCCTCTGTTTAACACATCGCTTACAAGATTCGATAAACTTACAACACCCAGGGAACTCATTAAAAAATATTTTAAAAAAATTATATTTACAAACAAATACGACACAGTACTCTACACTGACGCCTCAAAGAATGATACAGGAGTAGGTTGTTCTGTTACCACGTCAGATAACCTTATCACATCCCCTCGTTTTGTAGCGTTCATACTGACGAACTATTTAGCATATTTCAAGCTCTCAAATCCATTTCTTCTCCAAATAAACAAGTGGCAATATGCACAGACTCACTAGCCTCATTACAATCTATCCAAAATATATTCACTGATCATCCTATTGTCCAAAAGATCCTTGATTGTTACCAACTAATCGCTTCCCAAAAAATAACAGTTACATTGATCTGGCTACCATCCCATATTGGTATTACAGGCAACACGAACTTGCAGATAGCCATGCAAAACTTGCCTCAGCATCAGCTGATAATACGGTTAATATACAAATTAGTAAAGATTTAAAGTCTCATATTAAGAAACGAGCAAGAACCCGATGGCAACAACACTGGGACAACAATAACTCAGCATTACATCAAATCCAACAGTTAGTCAATAGCCCCCTTGATTTGACCTCTACCGGTATGTCCAGACGAGACGCTATTGTAACACGAAGACTTCGAATAGGACATACAAGATTAACACATGGATACCTGATGTCATCCAGCAACCGACCCACTTGTGAGACCTGTCAATCACACCTAACAGTTAACCATATTCTCACCGAATGTCATCAGTATTCAGCAAAAAGACTATTTTATTGCCTTAAAAGTGATCTAAAAGACATACTCAATAACTTGGATCAAATAACCTCAAGTCTTAAATACCTCAAAGACGTTCAATTATTTTATAAAATATAATTTTGATTGTGTTGTGGTAGTGTGTACTCTATGACATATTTTTGTAAATTATTGTAACAATTTTACATTTGTAACTGTTTTGTAACCGTTTTCGTGTAAGTGGCCTTTGTTGCCGAGCACGTAAATTTTCAATAAAAAAAAATATACCTATTATACACTCACCTGTACGAAAAACGAAGCACTTGAATTTTTAAAATAAACACTTGAAATTTTAATTCTCTTTAAACTTTTATTATAATAACGTAAAAAAACGAAACAAACTGTTTAAGTAATTTCAAAATAAAAATTTAACATTTGAACAAAGAACTGCTTCAGTAGATAACAATTTAAAAATTAAAGAAATAAACGTAAGTAAATATTGTTAACAAAATGGCGCTCAGTTAATGAAAACTTAAATCATGTGTCCGGATAAACTGATTTTAATAGTGAATGTTTCCTCCACGTGCCTGCCTGAATTCTCCTTGGTGTGCCTAAAATCAAATGAGAAATGTCCTGTTGATAGAGGAATAAGTTCCCATTCCTCTAAAAGGGCTTCTTGTCACTAATTTAAGGTTAAAGGGACAGGAACACGACTTCGTATCTTCACCCAAGCATGTTTCAAACATGTTTAATTGGATTTGCGACTGGACGCAATGCTGGCCAGTCAATTACAGGAAGGCTTACTTCGTTTAAAAACAGTTAAATGATTCTCGCACTGTGAAGCTTGGCATTATCATGCATCAGGACAAAGTCATTTACAACAAAAAAAGCATAAGGCATAACAAAATCTTGGAGAATTTTATCAATGTACCTGGTAGCTGTTATGGAGCCTCTCGGAACGATATAAAATTATGTACGTGCCTCTAGAGAAATTCCAGCCTACACCATAATTGAGCCCCATTGATAGTCTACCCTAGGACTGAAGGTACATTCTGAAAAACGCTCATGTGGTCTTCGCCATACTCTCTCACAGCCATTTGGAGACCGCAAGGTAAACCTGGACTCATCGGTAAATAAAACGTCATCATCACCATCATCATAAGCCTCTCTAAATCCACTGCTGGACATAGGCCTCCCTGTTTGTCTCCAAAGTGTTCTAGCTTGTGCTTCCTGTATTAAGTTTTTGTTTATCTTTCGTAAGTCGTCTTACCATCGTGTTGGTGGTCTTCCTCTCCTAGGTTTATCGGCTCTTGGTCTCCATTCAACTACTTTGTGAATCCATCTTCCGTCCTTCATTCTGGCAACGTGTCCAGCCCATTTCCATTTTAAGTTACAGCTTCTTTCAATGACGTCTATGACTTTGGTCTTAGTTCGTAGATGTTCGTTTCTAATCCTGTCTCGGAGAGTGGCCCCTATCATTGATCGCTCCATTCTTCTCTGCGCTACTCTAAGTTTTTGTGCGTGTTTCTTTGCGAGCGGTAATGTTTCTGCACCATAGATCATCACCGTTAGCACGCATTGGTCGAAAACTTTTTTCTTCATATTAGTTGGGATGTCACTCTTAAAAACGTTCCTAAGATCTCCGTATGCTGCCCATCCTTGTATTATTCGAGAGTTTTGATCGCTTTTTCTAGAGCCGATATGAAAAGTTTAGATGAAAAACGTATCACCTTGTCGGATAACTCTTTCGATTTTTATTTGGTTGCTGTTAGCGTGTAGTTGTATCGAACTTGTCGCATTTACATATATATATATATATATATATATATATATAATATATATATATATATATATAATATATTGTAGTTTTGAGTTTCTTTGAACCGTATTATATTAATATAAAATTAATATTTCTTGGTTAGGTTCAATAAAGATATATTACATGTGGACTAGATTTTATTTTCCATTGCAATTAATCAACGTTTCGGCAGGAAACCCTTGCCTTTGTCAAGATTCTAAAATGTGTATATATATAAGGACAAACAGATATTGTAAAATATGTATATATATATGACTTACCAAAACGTAAAACGTGACACAGACATTAAACGAACTGACATATAAAAGTTGATATCTTGACAATGAGATATCAGATATCAACTTTTATATGTCAGTTCGTTTAATGTCTGTGTCACGTTTTACGTTTTGGTAAGTCATATATATATACATATTTTACAATATCTGTTTGTCCTTATATATATACACATTTTAGAATCTTGACAAAGGCAAGGGTTTCCTGCCGAAACGTTGATTAATTGCAATGGAAAATAAAATCTAGTTCCACATGTAATATATCTTTATTGAACCTAACCCAAGAAATATTAATTTTATATATATATATATAATATATATATATATATATATATATATATATATATATATATATATATATTACATATTATCCTCGAATATCGGCTAGCAATGCGGCTCTCGTTTAGTGCGTCTATAACACTGTCGAGTTCTACTGAGTCGAATGCTTTGTGGAAATCTACGAATGTTAAAACTAAGGGCTTGTTATATTCTATAGATTTTTCGATGAGTTGTTTTATTGTCTGGAGGTGATTGTTGGTTTCAAAGTTTGCTTGATATAGGTCTAATTTCTTGTCTAATCTTGTGGTGATTACTCTTGTGAAAAGTTTATAAAAATGGTTTAACAGACTGATTGCTTGGTAATTTTCCAGATCAGTTTTTTCTCCTTTTTTGTGCAGAAGAATATTGTTTTGGCTCTATTCCATTCAGATGGTATGGATTTCTTTGTCAAACATAGATTAACAAGATCTTTTATTTTCCTCATTAGAGGTTCACCGCCATTCTTAACAGCCTCGTTCACAATTCCATCGTCTCCTGGTGATTTATTGGATTTCATTTTATTCATCGCTTGTCTAATTTCACTGAGAGTTATTTCTGGCATGAGTTCAGAGCCTTGATTTAACATTGTTTTGCTTATTGCATCTTTTAGCTGTGTTTGGTTCAACCGTCTGCTTTTATAAAGTTCTCCATAGAAGTCTTCTACTATTGTTAAAAGCTCCTCTCTATTTGTTGTTATTTCGCCCTTTTTGTTTTTTAATTTAATGATCTGACTTTTTCCATTATTTAGTTTTCTTCGCAGACTTTTTAGGCCTTTATTATTTTCTGTAGTGTATTGTACTTTCTTCTTAAGTCTTTTCTTATTGCTTTCTTGACTTCTCTGTTTATCCTTCTCTTTTGCTCTGCATTTGGATAATTTTTTTCTGTAATAAGATTTCTTTGTTCCATTAAATTCCTGGTGTCAGTACTAAGTTTTTCTTCATTCTTATCTCTGGGACAGTGTTTTCTCACGCTTTCTTCAATGGCTTGCGTAATATGTTGATTTAGTGCATCTATGTTTTCGTTGAGAGTGACGTCTGTGTTGTTTCTCAGTTTGGTTTCGATGTCGCTTTGATATTCTTTAATATCCCTAGGTTGGGTCCAAATTGATATTGATTTCGTATTTACTAATTTGCGTCTCTCTTGTTTTGTGTTTATTTTAACTTCTGCTCTTACCATTCTATGGTCGCTACCAGTGTTGAATGCATTTAGGACCATTACGTCTTGGATGATTTCTTTTTTGTTTGTAATTATGAAGTCAATTTCGTTTTTTGTTTTATTATTTGGGCTTGCCCATGTCCATCTTCTATGTGGTTTCTTATAGAAAAAGCTATTCATTTGGACTAGATTATTCTGAAGGAAAAAACCAATTAAGGTCTTTCCTCTTTCATTCCTTCCATTTAGTCCAAATTGTCCAAGTGATATTTCTTCTGGACATGCTTTGATTCCTGTTTTCGCATTGCAATCACATCATATTATCACGTATTGTGTGGGTACGTCGTTTAGGGCTATAGAATTATTCGACTTCTTCATCTGAATGGGTGGTTGTTGGTGCATAGACTTGAATTATTTTATTGCTGTATCTTTTATTGAGTTGTAATGTTAAGTAGGCAACTCTGTTCGATATTCCCTTAATAGATGTAATTTTATCGCTATGCTTTCTATGTATACAAAACCCAATGCCTCCCTCTAATGTTTCTTTATTACCAATACTGTAGAAAAGATGCCCTGTACTTCGGGTCTTCAGACTTTGTCCTTTCCTTCTCACTTCGCTGACTCTTATTATATCCCATTTGATATTTGACATTACACTCTCCATCTCTGTAAGTCTTTCTTCTGACAACAGACTTCTGGCATTGTAGGTAGCAATATGCATCAATATGTGTTTTTTCGATTTTGTCGTTTGCGAATTTTTACCTCGCCCAGAATCCTTGAGGCAGACCTTATGAGGTGTGGGACTTACCATTACTGATCTACCCACCTGGGGTTCACTTTCACGATTCGTTTGAAATTCGCCATGACGGGGGTAAATCAGCCGACCATTCTGGATCAGACGCTGCAGAATTGGTTTGATTCTATAGTAACCCTAAAATCGAGGGTTACCACTTCCGCCATCCGTACCGTACCGAAGTTCTGCTTTTCCGCCGTGGCTGCCGTTGTTGACTTCATCCGTAACCCTGGACAAGAGACCCTAAACAGGTACTAGTTTCACGGGTCAGGAAACCCCGGAATCTGCGGAGGGCAGATATTGGTTCAATTTCCCTGATAGGACTATTTTCAAGAGTTTAAAGAGTTCCTACCCGCTACCCGCTAAAAATATACAAATAATATATAATAAAAAATATATAAATAAAACGTGCCTTCAATTATTTACAGTAAAAAGCATGGTTTCTGACAAACTGAAGCCGCGCAACTCGATGGCGCCTGAGAAGTTGTAGGCCTGTTGCAGGTCTGCAACTACTTAAATTTGCTTCTCCATGGCTTCCTTTAATTATTCGTTCACTTACGTACGTAAGTATTCCGGACGTACTGAAGTTGATCCCGGATTTGTACAGCCGTGGCACGAAGATCTCGTAGACTTTTTAAGAGGATGAAGCGATCATCACGGGCCCTAGTTCTTTGTTGGGGCCCGGTTCTAGGTCGTCTAGTGTAAGCTCCGGTTGCCAAAAAACGTGTAAAAATACGGTGCACAGTACTATTGGATATTTGATTCTTTTATAATCAGAAAGATTAAGAAAGAATTTAAAAGAATAACAATAGAATACTAACTGCTACCCTTTGTACTTTTAAAAGTGATAAAAATAGTGTATTCTTTAGTTCTGATTTTGTATGCATTTTTTTTCGGATAAGCATTTAAGTTTTATTATTACTTTTGTTTACTAATAGTTTGTTTCGATTTTTACGTTATTATAATAATAAAAGTTTAAATAAAGGGAAAGAGAATTAAAATTTACATTACATTACTGTAATGGCCTATCCCAATTTTCATAGTTCTATGGCTCAGACTTTTGTAGGTGACTGTACATTCAAGAACACAGTGTATTAGGTTGACTAACAGGTAAAACGTTTTTAACACTTGACTAGTCGTCTGCTACCATGCGTGACTAATCCGATATCGGATTCTTGGATATTGTAGGGATCGGATCATATGAAAGTGACTCAGAGAATAGAATAGAAATATTGAAAGTAAAATTTCAAGGCATTAGTGGGCATTCAATAAAACATTGTATATATATAAGTGTACAATTTACCTGTTGTCGACGATTTACTTATGCCTAAAATGTTAAGCATCAAGTAGCGAATGACCCAGTTTCTCACTTTGTTATTTTGATATTCTTTTTATTAAACGGCTTACTAACGGTTAAAAATGGCTTAGTTTTGCCCGAAGATAACATTTGTAATATTTACTCTAGTTTCTACAAAAAAACAGTAGTTATAATTTGAATGAAGCTATTTATTGTACATATAAAAAGAGAGATAAGTGCTGACTCACAAGAAGTGCAAATTTGATCAGGATACTCCAAAAAAATTCTTTCCTGTAGATGCAGGTATCACCGATTAGTCGTAATTCTTCTTTTTTTTTTGCTTGGCATGTAACAAAAATGTGTGAAGAGGACGCCAATGTAACAAAAATGTGTAATGTAACACAAGTATTTGGACTAATTACAAAGTAATTTGGACTAGTAACAAATTACAATAGACCGCCAATAAGACAAAAAGCAAATAAAGTAAGGCTGTCTAGCAGAATGTGCATGAGAGTGACTAGTTGACACTCAAAACAGGATTCGGCCAATTTGCATGGCCTATCTATCTATAGCGCAAAATCTATTCATGTGTTGAATATAGGCCTCTCCCATTTGTCTCATTTGTCTCTGTCTTCTGTTTGTCTTTTCCACATTGGACCTGCGCTTTGCTCAATGTCATCTTTCCATCTCATTTGCGGTCGACCTCTTGACCTTTTTGCAGTATATAGGTCTCCAGCGGCCAATTTCTTTATTCCATCTTCCATCCTGATATCTTTCATTATGCCCAGCCCATTTCCATTTTAATTTCAATGCATGTTCGACAGCGTCTGTTGTTTCGGTTTTGCATCTTATCCACTCGTTCCTCTTTTTATCTCTCAACGATATTCCCAACATTTGTCTTTCCATAGCTCTTTGAGTTTTCTTTATTCTATCTAAGTTGCTCTTGGTACACGTCCACGTCTGGGCACCATATGTCAGAACAGGTAGGACGCATGCATTAAATACCTTCGTTCTTAATTTTAAAGGTATTTTTTGGTTTTTGATAGTATATGAGAGTTTTCCGAATGCAGCCCACCCCATTCTTATTCTTCTGGTTATTTCTTTAGTCTGGTTACTTTTGTCTGCTCTGATAGCTTGTCCTAAGTAAATATATTCTTGGACGTGTTCTATGTCTGTTTCACCTATGGTAATTACTTATCTGTCTTCTATATTAGTCATTATTTTAGTTTTCTTTAGATTCATTTTTAATCCTTTCTCAAGAGATGTTTTTTCTAAGTCTGAAATCATTATTCGTAGTTGTTCCATGGTTGTTGCTATCAGGAGTACATCATCGGCGAATCTTAGATGATTTAAATATTTCCCGTTTATACAAATCCCTTTATTGACCCAGTCTATATAGAGATCTATATCTATCTAATTAGCCTTCTTCGGTCCATCTTTGGACATGTGATGAGAGGGCAAAAATACACATTATTACAACTTATTATGCAGGGCAAAATCCGAGGAAAGCGAAATGTGGGAAGACGAAGAATATCCTGGCTTAAGAACTTAAGGGAATGGTTTGAATGCAGTAGTGCAGAACTTTTTAGAGCGGCAGTCAACAGAGTTCGCATAGCCATGATGATTTCCAACCTTCGATAGAAGATGGAACTTAAAGAAGAAGAAGGTCCATCTTTGGACATAGGCCTCCCCAATCCTTTTCCATTCTTCTCTGTCTGTCGCTACAGTCATCCATCTAGAGCCCACGTGCTTCTTGATATCATCTGTCCATCTCATTTGGGGACTTCCTCTGCTTCGTTTATAATCCCACGGTCTCCAACTTATAAGAATTTTGTTTCATCGGTCTTCTTTTTGTCTTATATTGTGTCCGGCAAATCTCCATTTCAATTTTGCAACTTCTTGTCTAACATCCCTCTTTTTGTTTTAACTAACTTTTGTTTTCTCTCTTATCCACTCGTTTCTCTTCTTATCCATTAGTCTTATGTGCAACATTTGTCTTTCCATTGCTCTTTGGGTTTTTATGATTTTGTCCATGTTTGCTTTTGTAGATGTTCACGTTTGGGAACCATAAGTAAGAACAGGGAGTACGCATTGATTATATACTTATTCTATATAGGGAAGAAATCCCTATATAGAGAGATCTATATAGGGAAGAAATATTTTCATTGTTTGTTCGTTGTACCTATAAACCATCTAAAAACAGTTTATTTTCATACCCATACAAAACATTAATGCAATAATAACAGTTTACCATTTTCAATTAAGCAATATGCAATTATAAGTAATAATTATAAGTTGAATTACAAATTCAACTTGTGCGAATAAAATTCCTATAACAAAAGAATTCGATCATTTTTTACATTTTTATTTTCTATAAATTCTGTAAAGAATTTTCATGTTTCATGACATAGACAACGTTCAATAGAAAAGCGATGAAACATGTTTGATTTAATGTGTCCTAAATTCCATTCGCTTCACATCGCAGTTCTATCGAAAAATGAAAAACAAACAAAACGATGGAAATCAATGAATTTTATATGCCAAGCAATTTTCCAACAATAACAAACAGTGGGCGTACTTAACAACTCGTGGAAAACATATATACGGCGAACAAGTTCAACTGGAGGTCACGTAGAGTGGGGTATTTTTAAAGTTTTTACCAATACACTTTTTATTGTAACTAAAAACAATACCATAATCACAATATAATGCGGAAATTAATATAGAGGAATAATATTAGGTCTTCTTCTTTCAGTGCCTATTCGTTCCGAATATTGGCAATCATTCTGGCTATAATTATTTTATTGACTGATGCTTTAAATAGATTCGTTGTTGTTGTGGAGAACCATTTCCTCAGGTTCTTCAACCATGATATTCTCCTTTTCCCAATTCCTCGCTTTCCGAATACTTTACCCTGTAGGATTACCTTCAGTAATCTGTATTTAGTGCTGTTTCTCATTATATGTCCGAGATATTCCAACTTTCTCCTTTTAATGGTATACATCACCTCTCTTTCTTTGCCCACTCTTCGTAATACGGTCTCGTTGGTTATCTTGTCTGTCCATGATATCCTTAGAATTCGCCTGTATAGCCACATCTCGAAGGCTTCAAGTTTTTTCTCCATTGCTTCAGTTAGT
This sequence comes from Diabrotica balteata, assembly GCA_918026665.1. Classification (NCBI taxonomy): domain Eukaryota; kingdom Metazoa; phylum Arthropoda; class Insecta; order Coleoptera; family Chrysomelidae; genus Diabrotica; species Diabrotica balteata. The sequence continues at coordinate 36,260,781 of OU898281.1, read as the reverse complement.
GTCCAGGATTCAACTCCGTAATACAATATTGAGAAGATATAACATCGTAGGAGCCTTACTTTTATCTCCAGATTAAGATTGTGGCTTTTAAAGAGTTTGGCCATGTTATTGAATGCACTCCTAGCCTTCTCTATTCTACATTTTATTTCCTGTGAGTGATCCCATTGTTCATTTACTGTTGTTCCAAGATAGTTATACTGTTTTACTCGGTCCACTGGTGTATTATTGATAAGTAGTTGAGCGTCTCTAACTTTATTTTTGCTGATGATCATAAATTTAGTTTTTGTTATATTTACTTGAAGTCCAAATCTTTCACTTACTTCATTTACTTTGTTTATTAGTTGCTGTAAACTGTTCAAACTGTCTGCAAAAATAACGGTGTCGTCTGCATAACGGATGTTGTTTAGGCGTTCTCCATTTAGAAGTATTCCATGTTCGCATTTTTCCAAGGCTTCACTAAATATTTCCTCTGAATATAGATTAAATAATATAGGTGAAAGTATACAACCTTGTCTAACGCCTCGTAGAATCTGGATCATTTCCGTTGGTTCACCTCCAAAATTCGTTCTTATTGTGGCTGATTGGTTCCAGTATAAATTTTGTATTATACGCCGATCTTTATCATCCATTTGGGCTTTTGTTAGAATATCCATCATTTTTTGGTGTTGAACTGTATCAAATGCTTTTTGGTAGTCCACAAAGCAGGTTTAAATATCGCAAGTCATATCTCTGCATCTTTGAAATAATACTTGTAGACTAAACAGTGCATCTCTTGTACCTACGCCTTTCATGAATCCAAACTGTGTGTCTTGTATTCTCTCTTCGCATAAGTTGTATATTCTACGATGTATAATTTTAAGAAAAAGTTTTAATGTATGGCTCATTAGACTTATTAGCCTATATTCTCCGCACTTTTTTGCTCCCTGTTTCTTTGGTAAGGTAATAAATTCTGAAAGTAGCCAATCTTTTGGGATATTGCCTGTGTCATAGATATTATTGAAGATTTTACATAGTACTCTTAAAGATTCATCATCAAGAAGTTTAAGAAATTCAGATTGTACTCCGTCTGGTCCTGGAGCTCTACCTTCTTTTAGTGATATTATGGCTGCTCTTACACGCCCACTAAAGGATTGTGGTCAGATTGAATATCAGCGCCTGGGAGTTTTAAAACTGTTAAACTATTTCATATCTTTTGTTAACAGCAATAGTCTATTTGATTTCTAATAATAACGTCTTCTCCGTTGTCTCGAGGTGATTTCCACGTATACAGGCGTCTAGGCGGTAGTTTGTAAAATGTGTTTAGCTCGATTAAGTCATGCTCAGCTGCAAAGATACTCATTGTTTCTCCGCGTTGATTTCTCTCTCCTAATCCATGTGGACCAATATGTTGCCCTTCTTTTCCGTTACCTATTTTTGCATTGAAATCTCCCATGATTATAAGGAGTTCGTGTCTCGGTATATCTCTTATAAGGTTGCTTATTTGTTTGTAGAATTCTGATATTTCTTCATCACTATGGTCTGCTATGGGTGCATAGACTTGTATGATGTTTGTGTTCTCCGGTGACGTATTTATTTGTAACAGGAGGATTCTATCGTTCACTGGTATGAAGTTGTTGACTTGTTTGGCTATACTTTTATGCGTGATAATTCCAACCCCATTCTCATATTTACCATTTTCTGATCATGAATAGTATACTCTGTAGTCTTCTATATCACAATAACTTAAGTCAGGCCACCTCATTTCACTTATGCCCATTATTTCTATTTTCATGCGTTCCATTTCTTTAATTGCACATTGGATTTTTCCTGATTGAGCCATCGTCCTAACGTTCCAGTTGTCCTCTTCAGACAATTCGTGTAGACTTTTCTTAAAGGTGTTTTATTGGGTATTTCACAGGGATTTTGCATATTAACGACCTGAGAGGCCCTGTGGTCATGGGAATGACCTCTCTTGCCGGATCTTGGTCTCCGATGTCCATGATCAGTATGCGACTTTTTATTGAGTTGTACAGCCATTATAATTGTACTAGAGATATCCATAGGGATCTTTAATATAGTGGTTTCTCGTTGCCTTCTATATTCTTATGCCGTTGACCAAACCATTGATTCTTCCGCATTTGGGGCCGGTTTCTCAGCCCCAGGACAAAAGAGTGCCCAACCACCTACCAACTCGTCCGCCCGGAGCCGTTGGTCGGTAAGTGGGGGACTGCTTATACCGGCAATCACTCGGTCCCTATCTGCGTTAGCCATCAAAATTGATGTTGCCCGTCCTCTACCGCGTGGAGGTGCAGATTCGGATTTTTCCTTCATCGAGATTAAGAACTTTCGGCATTTCCTAATCTCTCCAGAGCTTTAGAAGACAATATTAGGTAAGGTAAGGTAAATCTATCAGCAGATGATAAAATATAAGCTCTTTTTCCTCTTCTTAGCTGTTAACCTGACATAAGCATTTTTCATCTTATAACGGTGTCTTCCAATATAATAGAGGTTAATGATCGAATCTTTGTACGTGATTTACCGTGGCTGTTAAAACCACTGTTGGCGTCCTTCCAAAAATTATTTTATAACTGTCAATACATGTAACAGGCAAATTAAAAAATGTCTCTATCCAGTCTCTCGTATTTTGTGAAACTTTCTTAACTTGAAAGTGGCACCACTTAAATCGGCTACTCACAATCTTGGAGCTGGAAGCAGATTAGCTGGACGTTGGCCTCCTGTGTAGTGAACTCCTGAATACACAGGGGCTCCATATCCAGTTAGAACTGAACTCCCAACCAGGAACGAGAATAAAAATGGATTCTCCCAATCAGGGACTGGTGACTACCTTGGACCTAACATTGGAATTTACTTGGACTCACCGTATAATTAACATCAGACATTGGACTGATATTGGAATATACTTAAGATTTCGTGGGACTAACATCGAAACTAACTTTGGAGTCACATTGGATTTACTTTTGGACCGAAATTTCATTTACTTTTGGACCAACATTGGATTTAATTTTGTAAATGTAAAATTGAGTAAGGTAAAATTGAAGGAAAGGGGCCCCATGACGAAGAAGAATATCCTGACTTGCTAACCGGAGAGCATGGTATAGAAAGATCTCAACACAACTATTCCGTGTAGCAACCAACAAAGTCATCATAGTCAGAATGATCGTCAACGTTCGGAACGGACAGGCACCCTAAGAATAAGAATAACTGATTTTGTTGTTTGTTTGTCACTGTATGTTGGTATTATCATTTCAGTTGTATGGAAGAGGGCAAAGTAGTCTACATTTTTGTCGTACTAAAAATAGGATCGTCCTGTAAAGCAGTACACAAAGGTGGAGATGGCTTTTTAATCCAATATTTGTGAGTGAGATCCGATTCGTTAAGATGACGTTTACTGGAAAATAATTTGGATTTCTTTGAGTGGGCCTTGATAACCCATTTTTCGCTTAATAAATTTCGTCTAATCTCAAACGTATTTTGACAAATGTCAGTTTTTCTTAGAATATTTTTAGAAGCAGAACCATATAGCATTATAATCCATAATGGATCATATATAAGCTCTATAAAACAATAAATATATTTTAACATCGCAACCCCCACACTCTAGTTGTCATTCTAAGGAAATTACTACCTTTGTTGTATATATCCAGCATATATTGTATGTATTGTTTCCACGTTAGTTTTTTATCCAGGATAAGCATTTGACATGATTTTTAAATGTAATAGGAAGGTAGTGTCTTATGAAGACAGATACAGCTGACTTGGCAATTGAGATAAATATACGCCGTTCTCTGAAAATCATGGAAGGGAGAACTACATACTTTACTTCGGTTTTGCATACCGTTTTCATGGTTCTTGCTTTCCGTATAGACACAAAAGTCGTCTGCATATTGTATGGAATGTTGTTGATTTGCATATTATGTATGTCAGAAGTGTACAGATTGAAAAAGATTGGCGATCATTCTGAGCTTTGTGGTATACCGTGATTATTATGTTTCCTATTAGCTTATTATTATTGCAATTATTGATATAAAGCAGTTGGCATTTGAAAGAAATTTACCATTTTGTATTTTAAGGTTGACCAACAAACTAATTCATATGCTCATTCAATATCCGAAAATAGTGGTAGAATAGTAGTAAATTCTCTTTCTGTAACCACCAATCTAATTTAACCTATGAACTCACAAAGTTTGGGTCTTGACTGGGTTTTATTTTTTGATTGATGATATCCTTGAAGACAAAGGATATTTTTAGCAACATCTGGTAGGTTGGCTAACATGGAGTATTTTACGTGATCGATTCCAGGAGAAATATTATTTCGGTTTTTAGGAGCAAAGTCTAATTTAGTTTTAGAAAAAGATTTTTACAGGAAGTGATTTTTTGAATGATGACTTTATGTAGGTGAGTGTTGAACCAATGGATAAAATACTTTAATAATGAAGTCATCTAATAGATTACCCTTGAAGGGTTTTATACTATGTGCTTTTCGGTTCATTTTTGCTTAAAAGGAGGTATTTTTGCTTAAATTAGAACACCATTTGATCCAACTAGCTTTGGCTTTTTGTTTCAGTTGCTTTTTAGTATTAGAAGCTATTTTCTGACATTTTAGATAGTTATTAGGGCTTGGAGAACGTTTATAAACTGCTAATGCTTCTTTTTCTGAAGTCGGGCGGGGATCGATTTTTGGATTTAAAAATTTATATAACAGTATATAAGCATATACAGCAGCATCATTAATGCAGTCTAAACTATAATTTTTAGTATTTTAAGTATTAAGAGAGTTGGTAATGGATTGATAAGAAAGTTGTGTAAGGTTATTACTGTTGTTGTAAAACATGTTTTCAATTAAGGATGTATACAGGGACTAATTGCTTTTCCTTTTTTGCTTTCTGGGTAAATTGTTTCCTGTAATGTGTTAACTATGTAGAAGTTCATAGTTATAGGAAAATGATTGAAGCCTAAGGTGTCAGATAAGACTAAGTGATTTTACTGGCTATATTACCTGTGTAGAGCAAAAAGTCAATCATAGATTTTGGCGCGCCGTTTCTAGGTTTCTCAATTAGTCAAAATTACAATTGTTGACCATTTAGATAATTTTTGTAATGAGCTCCATGAGGAGTTATTAGCATTCATATCTCCCCCAATTCTAAGGTGATTTTTTGATTTGTTATATCCAGTATTGGGTGTCTCAAGGCTAATAGATAGACAGAAGACCAAAAAGCAAAGAATATATTTTAATGGAAAATACCTCAGTCTTAGTTGTCTTTTAGTATCTTATTACTGATCAAAACTAATCGATAGTTTAATAATTGTGTATACTAGTTTTAATTAAATTGTTTGTGAGTCTAATAAATACAAAAAAAAAATGGAAAGAAAATGAAGAAAAAACAATATTTATTTAGCAGCGTGTTTAATAAAATGTACAATAAGCTTCCGCACTAAATGCGGTAACGTATCTAAACTCGTTTATTTATAATCCGTATCTGGAGGTCTCATCAAAAGTACATAAACTTTGCTCCATAAAGATAAACGATCTCTAAAGCTGCGATGCTGATGGTAAATAACTTTTATAAATAGCGCGAAAAATACTTCCTGCTACTATGTTAAACAAAACTCTCATACTATCAACGAGAGTATTCATATGGTCGATATAAATAAGTAGTCGTGTAAGAAATGCCTATCATTTTCATCGCTTTGATGTAGTATAAATGTTAACAATAAATAAGGGGTAAATGCGAATAATTTGATTATTTTTTGAAAAGACATTGAAAAGACAAATTAACAATAAAACACTAAAAACTTTAGTTTTCAACCCTTTATTTTACACATACATTTATTTTATATTATTATCACTACACCTGTTTCGTCCAGAGTGCCTTTCTCAACTGATCTCTTTTTCCTTTTGGTATGTATATTATACTTTATAGTTTTTAACTGAATAAGTTGAGGAGGCGAGGACTGTTTGTCTCAAGTTGGTCATTTAGAATTATGTCTATATTTTTTAATTTGTTGATTTCAATAGATTTATAATAAAGATAGCTGAAGACCTTTATTTTGAATGTAAAGAATTTGAAATTCGTAATTAAAAGAATGCTTATGGTTGTACAAATAGGGTTTACATATGTGGGAAATTATGAGTATAATTTCAGTGTATGTGGATTGTATTATGTAGGGCTGGTTCAAATAAATTAGGATATTTAGTAAAGGGTATACAGACAATAGCAAATTAAGTTTATACAAAGTCTTACCAATATTTTTTCTGCTCCATACACTCGTGGTTTTTCTTCTTATGCGGAATCTGTCCGGGCACCGGTTTCTAACACGTGTTTCGCGGTACTAACACTGATATCACGAGATAGAGCACACTTTGCGTCTGTACACGATTTAAAATAGTATTTGCGGTATTTTTCGCGTAACTAAAAGCGGGAGAGAGATAATTAGTTAGCGGCAGTTAACAGTATAGTATAGAGCGTCTCTGTAGCGATAGAAAACAGCCAAGAGAGATGCTGTTATTCTAGATAAGTGTAGAGAGAGAAGAGAGAGAGAGAGAAGAGAGAGAGAGAGATAGGAGAGAAGAGAGCGAGAGAGAGAGGGGAGGAGGGACTGTCCTCAACGACAGTCAAATGACAAGAGAGATACGTCTGTACCAAGCGATAGGTAACAGGCAAGAAAGAATGACTGTCCCTAGCGGCAGTCGTCAATCAAGAGAGAGTCTTTATTCTTTGCTATTTTAAAACTGTCTGTATTCGTAATGGAGTGGGGTTAAAATGTGAGTAGGAAGGGTTGTCAAGGGTTGGACTAAGATAAATAATTGTAAAATTGTAATAGAAGGATAGTTAATAATACAACGAAAAAATGACATGATTTTTCGCATGTGAAAAAATTGAACATACTGGGGGTGGGCGAGAAGAGCTACGCCACTAGGATAGGGTATCAAATAGTTACTTCGAGAACGAGGGTAAACCGGTATAGATTAGGGACATTGTTGTAAAACTAAGATAACTAAGAACTATTTAAAATCTAGAGAAACTAAAGTCTAGAGAAACTATATACATATTTGGCTGAAAGCGCCACTATTGGTTAAAGGGTAACCTAGCTTTCTTTATAAACCTAAGGTATTCGCAATTAGGTGTGGATACACCTGTTTAAGCAAGAGAATCCTTGTCTGGGAACAATTCGATTACCTTTGTCAGAGGCCAGAGGAGTGGGCAAGTCTCTTCATCTTTGATTACTACCACATCACCTATCTTTAAAAGATCAGTAGCGATGTTCCACTTACTCCTACTTTATCGTAGTAGCATATCCTATACAAGCAGTGAAAGCGTCAGGCATCTGGGAAATGGAATTTTATATATTAATTGGAATGTATCCAATAATGATTTCCAATCTGAGATCAATAGGTCATTCAGTATATCACTGTCCCAGTCTAAAGGCAATGACCAGAGATGTTGTAAGAAAAATTTAGAGTGTACTCTAAAAGATAAGAGTTTTCCTAAGGAGTTATACATTCGAGAAACATATGCACAGATGTGCCTCTTCACAAACAGGAAACTTAAAAGAGGAATCGGCTTGATAAGGTGACCTGTCAATACCTAGGATCTTAGAGAAGCTATTAACAATGTCAAGATTAACTTTTGAAGTGAAGAACATATTACATTCATTTGAAAAGCGAGCGTAGTTGAGAATAAGGTATGTGTATTCTTTCCAAGTTATTGGCGCTGGTAAAGATATTGTCGATATTTGTAGAACCTTTTAAAGTATGAGAAGCCACTGAGTGCGTGGTTTGGTTAGCAAAAGTTTGAACCTGACGGACAGTAAACAACAGAGTAGGGCACGTTACATTAACGTTCACCATACCAGAAGGCGGCAATATAGACTGAGCCTCCAGTAACAGAATATTGTTGTGCACTGCAAGGGCTGTTGTTACTTGGCCCTCTACGAATGGTAGGACCACGGTAACAGAAGAAAAGGTAGGTTCGACTGAATCTAATGAATTAGATTGTAGGGTGATATGAGTAAGAACAGTTTGTCTTGAGAGAACTTTGATGGCAGTCGTGTTAGTATGAGGCTGTGAGAGGAGTATTTGATTTTCGTGTATTAGTGGAGGAGGTATGGACTTATTCGGAGGAGAGATGATTTTCAAAAAATCAGATTAGGAGCATATGAGTGAAAAGTTTCCTAAATGAATATTTTGCTGTAAGGTGGATTGTGTATTATAAAACTTGACCTACGTTTGGGCCCTTCTAGATTACAAAAACGCAACCCGTTAGGTTACTTTTTCTAGGGATATTTGAAAAAAAAAGGTCACATTAAACCTTTTGTACTTGTTGAAATTGTTTTAGCTTGAATTGACGCTGTTGTTGCATTATTAAACAAGAATATAATGTAAAACAAAAATATAATGCAAATATTTTTGATTAAATCGGAGCCCGTTTAGTGGGACCTGTCATATGTTTAGCTCTAAATATTATTCTATTAGTTTCATGCTTTATAGTAGATGCCATATTAAGGATGACACTTCGTGTCATGACTGTATCATGTAGACGTTGTTAAATAAAAGAGTTGATAACTATATATAAATCTACGTTTATTAATAATACAACATGGCGCAGTCAGTAGGATGACTGTGCCAGTTGTGGGACGTCACCTTATGATAATTGACAATTGTTAAATTATTAAAATAATTTATTTGTAATGCAGTTTAATTTTTAATAAATATTGTTTTTTAATAGAGAATGAAACATTATCCTTGTAGTGTAATGCAGTGTAAAATGTGTAGTTTTAATGGAAAAATTAGAATATAGTTTAACCTCATGTATATTATGAATCACTAAAACGTCAGATCAAATGTTAAACTGAAAAAATCCCGTCCCCTGTGTCTGTCCATCCTCACAATCCCAGATGAATGGCGATTCTATTCCATTAGCTTATCGCATTGCGAGCTAATAGCAACCTTTCAATTACACGAAAAAGGGAAATAAAAAAGTAACCGGCGGGTATAGAGACAAGAGAAGCCAACCAGCATAGTATCACAGCAAAATAGAGCAGATCGGTAGGCAATAACCGGTACAAAGCAAAGCATAACCAGAATGAAGTTTGTAAAGTCAGAGGGGTACGACAAAATTTCATATTTCATCTCGCAAGGAAGTTACTTTAGAACTTTACTAATAAGTAAATAATGAAAATATAGCTGCAATAATTCACTGAACAACAAAATTTTGGGACCAGAATGTCTCACGATCCAGACCTTAATTTCTAATGTAATGTTATCTAATGTATTTTGCAATAGAGTGAATTTTTAGATTTTTTATTGATTTTTACTTATATTCTTGTATATTATCAAAAAACTTGTATTCATATGTTTTCGAATACGCTGAACACTATCTCGCTGTTAGTTTTTTAATATAAATTATTAAACAAAATCAAATCAAAATCAAAAACAAAAATGCATATTTTTTTAATTCAATAATTTTTTTAAATTTGGTAAAATTTTAATTTTGACGCAAATTTATTGAATTTACAGCAAACGCACAGTTTAAGTAGTGGGTATGTCAAGAGCCGCTAGTTGGCGGGTCAGTCGCACTATATTATACTACTCCAGCAAATAAAAAATGAAATGAGTCATACTAGTGATCTCGTGATTTGAATTGCTTCCGCACACATCGTATAGTCCAGATGTGACTTCTATCGATTACCACCATTTTTCCAATCTAAAAAAATGCTCCGTGGCAAGAGATATGGCTCCGATGAGGAAGTAATTGCTGAAACTGCAGCCTATTTTGAAGGCAACGATAAATCGTTGTACAAGAAAAGCATCGAAAAATTAGAAAACCGTTGAAATCATTGTATCGCCGCTCGCCGCTATTGCAATTTTTGGAAAAATATTTTTTTTTACTATTTATGCTCGATACTTGCTGACGGAAGGGTTAAATAAAAGCGAAAGTTAGAATACCTATTAAAACCGTATCGATATGTGAAATTGTAATAAATTACTATTAGGAGTAGAAAATGGGTACAGAAACTATGGGGTAGAGAAAGGGCAAGCAAAATAATCGATACTTGTGCGAACGGCACTCAGGGTTTGTTTGGAGAGCTGGGGTCGTGGATAAGTAAATGGAAAGGGGGTTGGATTGGGGCAACTACAAAAATGAGACAGAAGGTACTAACATGAATCTCTTGGGACAAACAAAACAAAAAACAGGAAGGATACACCTCTAGTAATTTAAAAAGGACGCCGTTTCGAGGTGCCAAATTATAACTATTACAACAGCTAGTTGTAACTATCGATATAATTATTAAAAGTGAAAAACATATCTTTACACACGAAACTCAAAAGAGGAGGTTAGAGAGAGAAATAAACAAAATGGTTAGAAAAAAAAATTAAACATTTATTGTGTCTTATCACAAACAGTTACAAAATAGACAATATAAAACACTATATTAATAGTCACAAATACATTCAGAAATAAATTATTGCAAATAAAGAAATATCTTTTAAAAGAAACGATCCCTAGAGGTTAACCTTTTTTTAAAAAACCGAAACAAACTAATAAAAAAATAATAAAACTAGCTGTCATATGTTAACATTAAATATAAAATAGAACAATTAAAATGACAGCTAACCACGCTCTAAGACATATAATTTTAGTTATTACAAATTCTTAATTTACGCAATTATGAAAGCAAGTATTATTTAAAAAAAATGTCTGTCTTTACTTTAAACATAAAAAAGTTACCTGAATTCACCAAAAAAAAATGCACTAAAATTTCTGGAACCATAACTGGAACTATAACTGGGACAAAAACTACATCTCACACTGCGATAGGACTGACTATTTGAGGTTGAAGCTGGCACTGAACACAAAACTTGGAACTCTGCCTCTTCCTTGGAACAGAAAGGACTGGAACAATGTGGGAATATTTCAAATTTGTTATTGAGGTACTCTTAGGTACTTTTCAACCTCCTCTGTAACTACACATACTTCACTATTAATTGCTACTAAACACTTTCCATAAAAAAGGAACGACGAAGACATTACAAATTTGAAGAAAAATTTGGACCCACGCTAAAATAGACTAACTCTGGCAGCGATCCTAGCGAGAATGAGCAATTATCTTGCCGGCAAAAAACTCGGCATAAACAAAACACTTAACGCGAATTGAAACGCAAAATATTAATTTGAAAACGAGTATCGGGCGGTTTAACGATCATAGAAATATCGAGAAAAATACGGAGCTGTCAAATTAATTAACAAACTATAAGATGGTTTATTTTCGACCTCGGTGACGCTAAGATGAATTGAAAACATATTTGGGTTTTAATTTGTACGAAATAAACAGAGAAACATGGAAAAACTTCTTCGTTATTTTAATTCATATATGAGGGGATTTCAATTTAATACATATACGAGGGGATTTCAATATATACCAAAGAATTTATATATCAAAGAATTTGCAAATGCTACAAAATAAGTCTCAATAAGACCGACAGTAGAACAGGCCAGAATATCGTGCGAATAAATCAAAAGACTGCTATGTGATTTTGGAATAAAAGCTACGTTTATCAAAATGCTACGTCTGGTTGACTCTTCTCTAGGCCGTTAAACTCTGGACCCTTAAAAAATCAACGGTAAATAAATTGCAGGCTTTGAAATGTTGATTTACCCGAGAATCCTTAAGATTTCATGGAGGCATACCTCAAACGAAGAACTGCCACGGAGAATAGGCAAGGAACGAGAACTTTTCAACACAGTGAAAGTTAGAAAAATATCAAACCTAGGCCACATAATGAGAAAGAGAAAGCACCAATATATTACTAATGGTCAAAAGAAAGATAGAGGGAAAGAGATGACAAGGAAGGAAAAGACTATCGTGGTTAAGAAATATCCTACAATGAAGAGGCTAATTTTGAACACTAATAAGAAAGGTTAAAGACAGACGAATAGGAGGAAAAAACTCATAACTAAAGCACCTAGAAATTTAAAGATTAGACTTTAGGAAGAATTATTATTCTATTCTAAACTAACACGAGTTTTAAAGATCTCGGAGCAACAATCACTGCAGATAACGATATCGCGGAAGAGATTAAAGGAAGAATTCAGGCAGCAAACAGATGTATGTACAGCCTCCACAATACTATTAAATCTAAAAGCCTAACACGAACATCAAAGATTAAAATATATAAAACGGTGATTAGACCGGTGCTCATGTATGGAGCTCATGTGAGACATGGACCCTGACCAAAGAAACTGAAAGAAAACTTAATAGAAAATCCTCAGAAGAATATTTGGGCCTTATCACGACATTAATAGCAACCAGTACTGAATGAAAACAAATGCTAAGGTCAAGCAGATGTATAGAGCGAGCGATATAGTCCAAGAGATTAAATCCCAACGTCTAAGATGGGCTGGCCATGTCCATAGACTCCCTAATAACCGCCTTGCCAAGTTAATATGGGAGGAAGCCCCCACAGGAAGAAGGCCCTTAGGACGTCCACGAATGCGATGGAGAGACAATATATGATCAGATCTAAGAACAATGGGGCTACCCACTGACCCAACTATTATGGACGACCGTTCAACATGGAAGCAAGTTGTGCAGTCAGCAAGACCCACCCTGGGTTGTAGCGCTACGAGAAGAAGAAGAAGAAACTAAAACGAATTAAATTTTGTTTGTGATTGACGTATGTGGATTACTAGATATAAATGTTGCATATTTCTCTGGATAATTAAATGATTATATAATTTTATTAAAACGCTCTAACAGAGGTTAATATTTCTGGGACGCAACCCACTGTTTACACGAAACCCTAAAGCGAGAGATCACCACAGCACACAGACGGGCGACTGCGCCTCTACCATCGCGCCCTGCCCTGGCCTGCTACGTCTAGTCGCGGCCGCCTACGACTCTATCGCCTCTTTTACTGCATATTCTGCAGAATAGAGTGACGCGTCCGCGATCCTTTGTTTCTATTGCGAACGTCATACACTCTTCCAAAGTTATCTTTGTCTCAAGACGGCACTCAATCCCAATTACTATTTTCACCGAGACTTCTCGTTTACGGATCTAGATATATCCGTGAGTGCTCTAAATAAAGTGTACAGTGTCCTGCTGACGTTTTTTTTAATTGTTTGTTTTGACTGACGTTTATGGAACGAGACGCCGTGAGTGTGGTTGTGACCTGAAGTAAGTTTGTTAATTATTTTGATTTTGGCGGTTTCCAGCGAGCGAGGAAGGAGGAGTGTTGAGAAAGAGGAGGTATGGTGGGATCAAATCACAAAATGGCCGGTGACGTTTCGCAAGCGTTCGATATTGTTGCAGTAAAACTGGGGGGAATTGAGCGTGTCTGGGTCGAGTGTTTTGGGAAATGGAGCGCTTTTGTATCACTTCAGTTGTATTTTTAATATATACACTTGTTTTGTTTGAGTTATTTCTCCAACTTTTTTTAAATTAATTTTTTGATGTTAATATTCCAATTGACTAATTTTATAGTGGTAATTTTTATTGTTATATTTCATTTGGAGAGTCTAATTAGAAAAAAAGTTAAAGGAAAAATATTGGATATTGTAATAATTTTACAATTATTTTAGACTGATTTAGAAAGTTCTTGATATATTATCTTAGTTTAAAAGTTTTGCATTCATCAACATAGTTCTTTCTCATGTCAATAGGCTGCTTAAAAACATTTATTCAATATACATTAGAACAAATCCGAGATTTTTTGTAGAGATCATGTTTCATTCTTTCCACTCTACATTCTCCCTATATTTTTCGTTGAATCAGACTTTATTATAGCAGTCCCCATCTGGAGGCTCACAGTTCCAGTTTATGATCAAGATATTGCAGTTCTATATATTATTTTATTTCTTGTTATTTGCTCATAATTTTCAAGTCTTTAGCACTGGTCGTTTTGTTCATAGTAATGACACCCTCAAGGTTGTTTATTATATTACTACTTATTCCTTTATAACAATAATGATCCGTCTCAATTGTTAGAGTAATTAATTTGTTCATTTTATTGACGACGAAGATATTGCAACCAATGTTTCCAATTTTTTTCTGGGTCCCTTTTATCATAAACTCTTCGGTCAAATACTTTGTATAAAATTTTAGCGTTACACTATTCTCATTATGTAGTCCAGGTATGTCGGTTCGTCATGTTTACTATTTTGGGGTATCTCGAATTTTGTTAAAGATCTCACTCTAGATCATTTGACCAATTTATGAAATGCTCATTGTATAATCATGATGGAGTGTTATAATTCAGAAACTGTAAGTTTTTGGTTGTTGCATCTGCTAAAGTTCAATAATAAACTCAATGAAGGATGGCGCTACATACATAAGGCAATGTTGGAAATGTATTGGTCATGACTGTGCCCATCCTGGTTGCTGACCCTTATTGCCGACTTTTGTGAAGACTGACATAGCTTTCTCAATTATGGGATTGTTTATGTTTGCTCCCAGATATGTGGACACGTTACTCGTTACTCGTCTTATTGGTATCTAGTCTTATTATGCTCGTAAATGGGCTGTTTTTGCTTGAGGTCATGCGAATTGTTTTAGGTCATCTCTAATTTTCTAAAAATGTTGACTCCCTACTGTGTCTTTTTCTTCTTCTTTTTATGTAAACATGACTCTGTCTGTTTGCCAACGTTCCTTCAGTACGTTGCCGTGCCATCGTTTTCGTGGTCTTTCTACTGATCGTCTTCCTATTGGGGGACCGTCTCTTTACTTACTCTATTTGTTGTCATTCGACTTATATGATCGTTCCATTCTACTCTTTTATTTCTTACCCAGTCCTTGATGTTCTCTACCTTGCATCTACGTCTTATATCTGTACTTCTAACTCTGTCCCATATTGCTTTACCATAAATGTTTTTAAGTGTGTTCCTTTTTGCTGTTTCTAACATTTTTTGTCCTCTCTGTCCTCATTTTTTGTCCGATGACTGTTTTGTAAATTCTGCCTTTCGTTTCTTTCTCCAAATTGTCTCATTCAGGCAACCTACGGCTCTGTTTGTCTATTCATTTGATCTTCCCACTTATGTTTCAATCTTTCCGTAGCTAGATAATGTGATGCCTAGATTTTAAACTTCATCACTTTTTCTATTATCTAACCTTCCAGCTCAATTACATCTTAGTAAATTTGCTGTTATAACCATGCATTTTGTCTTTTTTGGGGAAACTAATATGCTAATTTTTTGCGGTTATATTGAATTGGTGTAGCATACGTTGTAAATCATCTTCACTTTGAGAGTATTGCGTCGTCTGTTTCCTGATTTAGTATCCGTTTTAGTTCTTACTTTTTTCATTATTTCATCCATAATAAAGTTGAATAAAAGAGGACTCAGGGAATCTCCATGTCTTATTCCATTGTCAGCTTCAATAGGATCAGTTAGTTCTTCTACTTTTACTTTTATTGTGTTGTTTTGGTATATATTTTGGATCGTTTTGATTATTCCTAAAGGTATCTCTCTTATGTACAATAAGTGGATAACGTCTTTTAATTTGACCCGGTCAAATGCCTTTCTACTGTCCACGAAACATAGATATGCGGGTTTGTTGTATTCTAATGATTTCTCTTGCACTTGTCTTATATAACGTCGGTGCATGATCTTCCCGACCCAAAACCTTGTTGTTCTTCAGCTAGTATTATAATTTCATTCAATTTATTTGTTTGTTACTGTGGGTTACTGGCTCCGATTTGTCTCCCTTTTTGAAGAGAGGTATTAATATGTTTGATCTCCTGTTGACTCCTTGTTATGTTTGTAGGAATTTATGTCAGTTTGAATTTCTCCGCTCTTTTCTTCATATTTGGAATAATGTCATTTCTATCTCATATTCTAATGAGATATATTACATACGCAAGATTACCGTCTTTTTTTCATATTCTTTGTAATTGTTTAATGTTATTACTTCTTTTTATTGGCGAATGTCCAAAATTTCTATAGTCTGTTGGTCTTCTTCCTAACTTTCGCTCCTCATCATTACTTTATTTATGCTTTTGACTTCACAGGTTCTTCTGGAAGTTTTTCCTATCTGTTTTCGTTTTTCTAGTTATTACATAGATTATGCATCTTTCCGTTTTCTCCATTATTTGTTTAGATACTTATGACATTAGTACTATTTCTGTTATAAGTAATTGTTGGTTGGATTTCTCTTTTGTAAAATCTTTGCAATATTGCATCTTTAAACACGCTAAATACACTTCTGGCTTTTCTGCTTGTTAGCAAATTTTGTTGAGTATCTTTGATGCAAGATTAAACGGTTGTATTTTTCGGTTTTGTTTCAGTGTTACATTCGTTAACAATTAATATAGAGCTGTCGAAAACAAATTGTAATAATATAATCTAAATTATTCTTTGATTTACTTAAAACTAAAGTTTAGAGAAAGTATACAGGTAATATAAAACAGCCATGGATAATTGTATGACATATGCAGCCGAATTATTTGTCAGAAATGGAATACAACTTAAAACAAGGTTATTCAAGGTCAACCTTATTCACTGTCTAATAAATTTAAAAGTATTTCTTAAAATTGGTGAACTTTCTTCCCAAAGTTCTTTCTGGTGAATATTTTAGATCGATTAATCTGGCTAGAAGTCTTTTTCTTGATGTTTTGAAGTCTTCGTGTTGTGGGCTGGTGATATCGAGTAAATGTCGATAATCTTGAATTTAATTCTTTTATTTTAGATCTCTGTCAACTTTTCTGATATCAGATGGTGCAGACCAAAGATACGATAGAGCTTAGTGGTAGGTGTAATTGAGGGTCTCAAAATTTCACTAATGATTCTTGTTGAGTCGATGATATATATCTACATGCTTAGAATATACTGATGCTTCCCATACTAGTGCAACATATTTTGCAGAGAAAGTGCTGATTCTAAATGTGAACGAATGTGCTCTCTACTTTTGGTTAACAAGTTTGCGGAGAATATTTTTCTAGTTGTCCTTTTAATTTCATATAATACTCTTTGAATGTAATGTGCGATTCAGAGTAACCTCCAGGTATTTAACACCAACACAGTGTTCTAGCCCTTTCATATACCATTGAATGTTTAGTTATTTGGATGCGTTTCTGTTACGAAAGTGGAAGGAGCACATTTGAGTTTTCTCGGGATTTGGTTTGAGATAATTTGATTGGTAGTAGGTTGCCATCGTTTTCAAGACTTCAGTTTGGGTTGTCTTCACTTCAACAAAAGTTTCTGCTTACGTAACAATAACTGTGTCGTCTGTATAGATGAAAGTCCTAGTATCTACTGGTGTAAGTTGATAGTTGCTGTAGATGTTGTTAGATATAGCAACCATTAAACTGCATTGAGCGAGACTATTCTTCTGTGTTCTCAATCTGCTGTTATTTCCATTAAAAGAGACGAAAAATCTTCTATTCTGCAAGAAGACGTGGATAAGACAAGTGAGTTTATTGTCTCTTGTGATACTATACAATTTTTGAGTTTCCTGTGGTTTGCGGTGTCGTAAGTGGCGGTAAGATCTACAAATACACCCAGATACCTTGTGTCTTTCATACCGTTTTTGATGTGTTGAGTGAGATTCAGTATTTGCAATATATTAGATTTTCCCGGTCTAAGACTACTTTGATTTTTAACGAATTTTTTTAATATTCTGGATGAATTTCTATTGGGGATCATGCGTTCCAGCAGTTTAAATAGATGACAGAGCAGATACTAGCAAATAGGTGGATAGCTTTTAGGGTCGTTTGGATCCTTGCCAGGTTTAAACAAGTCAACAACTTTGTCTTGTCTCTTTGCTTTGGGCATACGCATAGTTTGGACACAACTGTTCATCATACGGAGCGGGAGCTCATCATTATTAAACAGTATGTTCAACTGACTGGTTCCATCTTCTCTCTTTTAAGGAGTTGAGAGGTTACTTGGTTTGCTGAAACCTTATGAAACTGGTAGTTCTTTTAGCGGGCTCTTAGCTAAGATTACTTCATAGTTTCCAAATTCGTCGACTATTCTGTGCTTTATTAAACTTTTTATAGGAGATTGCACAATTTGAATCTTCGTTCGTCTGAGATGACTGCAAATAATAAATCTCTATATTAATGAATGAAAAAAAAAACTATTTTTAAAGTGTGTAAAATATTTAATTCCTAGCTGAGCGCTTTTGGCTTACAAAGCCGTCCTCAGACCTATGGTCAAAAAATTAGTTAGCACCACTACTAAAGAGGATCCCATTAGTGAAAAAATACAAAATTTCGAAAGTTTCAAAAAAAAAACATTTTCTTCTTCTTCCTTTTTGTATGTAGGCTTTAAATCCTGTTTCTTCTTCAATATTAGCCACTTAAATTGTTTAAATTGTCGCACCATCTTTTTCTTGATCTACCAATACTTCTTCGTCCATTTGGTGACTTATCTCGTGCTATTCTTATTATTCTATCCTCTGCCATTTTACTGATGTGTTCGTTCCACTCCTGTTTTCGTTTTGTCACCCATCCATTTATTCCTTCTATATTCCTTCTTATATTTTCTTGTATGTGCTCTTCAATATAGGTCTAATTGCTGCTTTGAAGATTATTGTTTTTGTGTCTTGTCTTAGTGTTTGTTCTTCTAGATTCTGTCATTAAGAGATCCCCGCTTTACTTGCGTTTAAGCTTTGTTGTCGTACTTCTTCTTCAACATCTCCGTAACTAGTTATATTTATTCCCAGATATCTAAACCTTGCTTCCTGCTTTATTATTTTTCCATCAATTTCGATTTTACGCCGTAGTGGGTATTTAGATGTTGTTATACATTTGGTTTTTTCTGCTGATATTATCATATTGTATTTATTAGCTGTTGTATTGAAGATATGTGTTAATTTTGAAGCTCGTCTTCTGTTTCGGTGATTAATGCGGAATCGTCTGCATAACACAATATTTGGATTTCTTTGTTCCCCATTCTGTAGCCATGACCTTTATGTACTGCTTGTATTATTTCGTCCAGTATAATATTAAAGAAGACTAAGATGGGCAGGACAACTAGCAGGATCACAGCAGAACAACCCTGATGAGGATGGTAGAAAGATAGGCGCAGAAAACTGGCAACGGTTGGCAATGGATAGGACTGCCTCGCGTAATAGACTTGGGAAGGTCGAGGCTCTTTCATAGGGTTGTAGTACCATTGATGATGATAATATTAAAGAGAAGTGGGCTTAACGAGTCACTCTGTCTGACTCCGCTTTGTACTGGTATACATTGTGTTAGTTTTCCATTTATCTTTGCTTGTATTCGATTTTGGAGATAGATGTTTTCGATGGTTTGTATAATATTGATATGTTTCTTTTATACAGTAGGTGTAAGACGTCTTAGACTTGGATACCATCGAAAGCCTTTGTCAGCTCTATAAAACAGAGATATGCTGGTTTATTGTACTCGATGGCCTTTTCTGTGATTTGTCTTACGGCGTCTACGGCCTACGCAAGATCTTCCGGATCTGAATTCTTGTTGTTCATCTGATAAAGTTGTTAGTTTATTGATTTTGTTGGTTAGGACTTTTGTGGTAAGTTTAAGTGCGGTGTTCAGTAGATTTATACCTCTATAATTGTTAGGGTCTTCTTTATCTCCTTTCTTGAAGATTGGTATCATTATACTGTTTCTCCATGCGTTTGGTATCTTGCAGTGCAATATAAGTTTTTGTATAAGTTTTGTCATCTCTAGGGTTATACTTTCTCCTCCGTGTTTTAGAAGCTCGTGGGTTATTCCGTTATTATAGTCCTGGTGACTTTCTATTTTTCAGTGAATTTATGGCTATTTCTACTTCCTGGAACCTGATTTCTATTTCGTGTCTTAATTCAGGTACGTTATTGTGTTGATTATTATTTTCCTTTGCTTTAAAAAGTTCCGTGAAGTATCTTTCCCATTCGTTTGCTGATATGTTATTGTATTCTTTATATTCTGCCATTTCTTTTTGTTGGTTTCTTCTAAATCTCCATATTTGTTTTTGTGTACCGTAGAAGTCGCTTTCCATCCTTTTTGTAAACTGTTTTATACTAAGTGTATTATTAAAGAAACTTCTTAAAGATTGGATCAAACTTACAATTTAAGTTAATTTGAGTGTTGACACAGTTCTGAGGATTCTTTTCATTTCTCTACTGATTTCAAGATCTTCTAGTAAATTCATTTTTATATAATTATTATTGGGTATACTGTGTAGGATCTTACTATCTCTATGAGGACTAAAGCCATGCTTTGAAGCAGCATGTATATGATTCCCAAAACTAGATTTATCAATCTTAGACAGATGTTCTTTGATGCTTATATCCAAAGGTCGCATTGTTCTACCCACATAGGTCACCGGGCATTCACCACAGGATATTTTATAAATACCACTTTTTGGCGATTTGTTGATTTTGTCTTTAGTGTGGGAAAAAATAGATTTGATATTTTCTTTAACTTTGAAAGAAAGTTTTAGATTAGGGATGTTTTTTAAGATTCTGGCTATATTGTCTGAGGGATAACCTAAGTACGATATTGATCGATAAATAACTGTCGAGTTAGAAATGTTATGGACAGTGTTGTATGCTAGTGATCTATTCCTTTTATTCCTTAATTTGTTGAGTATGTTATCAACCAAAGTAGGGGTGTAACCGTTACTATAAGCAAGTTGTTTAATAATTTCTAATTCTGATTTAAAATTTGAATCTGACAGAGGTAAGCTAAGTAAACGATGGATATAGCAATAAAAGGAGGCCATTTTCTGTTGAAAAGGATGATTAGAAGATCTAGGGATGGTATGGTCAGTCTGAGTTGGTTTTCTGAAGACTGAAAAATTTAATTTGTTATCTATTCTAGTTAATGTTAAGTCTAGAAAATTAATAGAATTGTTGGATTCTGTTTCTAAGGTGAATTTTATAGCTGGATGTAAGTTGTTAAGTGAAACTAGGATATTGTCTGCATCTGAGGAATTTCCATCAATGATAGCTAACACATCATCCACATATCTGAACCAATATAAAACTTTTTGAAACGGGTTTTGATTCAGAGAAAGATTGTCAAAGATATTAATCTCCAGGTTATTCAGAAATAGATCTGCTAGCAAAGGTCTTCTTTTTGGCCTTTACCTTTTTCCTTGGTTTCTTGGATTGCATAAATGTCTATGTTTTTATTTATCAGTTCTTCTTTTATCTCTTGGTCTTTGTTGTTGAAGAAAGTAATACTCCATGTTTCTAATCTGATTGTGGGCTTATTTTTCCTTCTCGTTTTCGTTTTCCTTGCGTGGTTCGTAATCTTAGGTTCCGTCTGGTTCCGAGGCTTTATATCGGTACTTTGAGCCTTATTTTTTTTACAATGGGTAGGATGCTAACCTGGCCCATCAACCCTCCTCTTTTATCTGGGCTTGAAAACTTTTAAACTACTCAATCCACTTAGTCATCGCGCTTATAACCACCAGGCAGAGTTAAAAAAAAAACAATCTAAAAGCACATTAAGTGACTTCGTAAAAAAGACATTATAAAATTCTGTTTATGGTACGGGTACAAGTACCCAATCATCTAGATAGAGTTGAGGCGACGGATTGCCTTACTGTAAAGTCTTTTAGATGATACATATTTAGATATGTAAAAATAATTTATTAAAAATCGAGTAAATGATCATAATTTCGAATTAGATTTTTTCGAATATCTGCCTAACGCGAATATTGTGAATGGATATATTAATACTTATTTCAAAGTTGTATTTTTCTCAAATATATTTTCCTTAATATCCAAAATTCATTTTGAAGAAATTCCTATATTATAACCGTACAAAGCTAAGTTTAACCTTTATAAACGTTTTTCCGTTTTAATAATTTATTTTTCAATTTACCTAATGCTACGTAAAATCACAAAAGTTCTGTATAAAGTATACCTGGCTTAGACGTAAGTAATTACAAATTTATTCCATTTCATTTCAAACATTCCGAAATTATTTTCCTCATTTTCCCTATCAGACAGCCACCCCATTCCGAGATTTCCTTTCAAATTATCTTATTAAAAACTAATAAAGGTCTCATAAACCTCCTTTCAATTTCTACTCAATCTCCCCAAGTTTCCTGGGTGAAGGAAGATAAGTTTAGGTGGGGAGCTGGTCCGGTTGCTTTAGTACTATATATACTGAGTTGATCAAAATTAATGGGACAAATAAAAATCACTAAGTTGTTTTTTACATACATTTGTAAAAGTAATTAGTATTAATATCATTCATTCTGTACGATAAACGGTACTAAGCCAAAAATATAATTTTCAGTTATTAATTTTTTTTGATAAAAGTTCTCCCTCCTCTCAAGAACTTCCCGTTTACTGTCAAACAACTGCAATAATAGTATTGAGTTCTCCATTCAACAATATAAAGTAGTTTCAAACATGTTCTACCATCCATCTATTAATAGAGTACCGGCATGTAAGTAATTTTTATTTTATTTATTTATTTGCTCATTTATTAATTTATTACAATAGAAGAGATTTTATAACAATTTGTGGGCCTTACCTTGTCTTTTTAACCTTTTTAAAAAAACTTTATACCTTTTATTCAACTCAATCATTTAAATAAAACCACAGAAATGTAATATTGGCATAATTATTGTAATTTATAACATCTAATTTGTTTATCTTTATTAGACAACACCCTAATATGGGTTTTTATCATTTCAGCATTTGTTTAACTTTGTATCGAGACCTGTAGATGCTTTGCATATTGTAGAAAGCGAAACCGGTCGTCTGATAATTAAATTAAATTGATTGTGAGTAAGTCTTATTTATTATTTCTTTACCTATTTGAAATGGACTCACACAAGCAACACATTCATGAATTCTTATAGGATAAATTACAGAATATTTTCGGAATAAGTATTTCATCTTCAGTGCTTCTTCTTCTTCTTCTTCATGTGCCTCATCCTTTAAGGACATTGGCGATCATCACAACCATCTGCAGCAGTTCTGAAGAGTTCTGTTGTAGTTTTTCCACTCAACTGCTTTAAATTTTTATAATGAAACATATTTTCCGATTTTTGTAGCGTTAACGCGCCTTTTCGGTAGGAATTAATAGAACGGGTGCTGCCGACCCATAAGCTCCAATATCTTCCTATACTGCTCAATAATTGGTCGGCCCAATGCATGGGCATATTCTTAAGGCGGGTTGACACGATCCAAATGTACTTGGCTAAAGTCTGCTTGGACGTTGTGCGCGCAACATTTGAAAGCTACTTTGATAGTGTCACCACCTCAAGTACACTTGTATCAACAGGTTCTATCCAAGTTAAATAGTATCTAATAGTAAAATTAAAATGGTGTCGGTGTCTAAACATCCAAACCCAGAAGTAAATACAAAAAGAAAATGGTCTGAGTGTTAGAATTCATGGAGTTATACGAGCTAAGGAACCAATATGGAATGCACGGATAAAGGAATATAATAATAAGGATGCTAGAAGTACTAATGCTAATAAGGAACCACTAGAACACCTTCCATAATCACTTCCGTCATCTTTACAATGGTTATTAGAGATCCAAGCCATTTAACCGCGGCAACCAACTTCGTACAAGTACACTTGTACAAATCCACTTTGTCCAAGTTGAAATCCAAGCATTCTTGGATCGTGTCAACCCGCCTTTAGTAAAGTCGAAGATTCATTTGGTGTTTTATGCTACTATGTTATACCTTTTAATTTGCCTTAAACGTTTAACTTTGTGTTGCTTGCACGACCTGAAAACCCTAACACTCAACTACGTTCATTCCCAAGATAAACTCGAGGTCATACTGACCTCGGCCTGATCGGAACCTACTGATCAGTGTGACTTAGAGCTTATCTTAGGAACGAACATTGTATAGAGCTTAGCCAGAGTATTCACATCGCAATCAGTGGGCTTTCGATTTTGATACGCTTGACATTTCTCAATATTAACAATTAGAAAAAAATGGTAGCGATATTTTCTAATAAAACAATTAAATGTCGGATACATCCTGGTTTTTATTTAAAGTTTTATTACTATAAACGTATCTTACAATGTAAATTACTAAATCTAATCAAGAATCGTTTATTTAATACTTATTTACGTGAAGAGCTCTCTACCCATAGGAAGGAAACTTCTTACTCGAATTCCGTCTATCAATTCTGCTTTTTTCCTTTCGGTCCTTCGTCGTCATCTTTACTCTTTAATAGCGTCTCTGCCGTCGTCGATACGTAGTCTATATAACAGGGAATGGGGCAAAGCGCCCATTACGCCCCATAAATCTCTGTCGGAAATAGGCCCCGTCTAGTGTTTGTCCGGATACAGATCGTTTCTGTGTTCTGTATTCGTTTAGAGCTCCATGGAGCAATTCAAAGGCGTAGTCTGAATTTAAAGCACTCAGATATCTTCACGAAAACAATTTGTATTTGGATTTTTATTTGTTGTTCCCATTACTATTATAGATCAAAAGCTTCCACCAAAAATGCCAAGTCAATAAAACTGCAATTGTTCTGAAACATTTATAGTACACAAAAATATATTTTGTGCCTCAGCAGGAATTGTAAAAATTTGTCATAAAAAGCCTATTGTACCGTTTGTTGTCAGTGAACCAGTGAAGTAACAATTTAAAATTACTTTCTAAAGCTACTTTTTTCTGACATCTTAATGCAATTTATTATTTTGTAACAATATAACAACCAATACATAAATATCATTTACAAAAGCTGCAAAATAACAAGTGACAGTAGATATACTACAAACAAACTTCAAAGCGCCATATTTTTAAACCTGATTTCGAAAAGCAGATATTCATAGATTTTAACTCAAAAAAAAATATAAGACAAAGTATCATCTGTAAACATATACTATGCAGGTATAGTGTCTCAAAAGACCAATATTAACAAAGATCCACATGATCTTGCCCTAATATGCTCAGGATACTATATCCTAGGAAAAGTAAAAAATTTGTATCTATGCAGCAAATCACGTTGCCACACACAACTTATAAGCGCCGGATGAAGCTTTCACTTTCAGTTATATAAACATCAGAACAAACACCCAAAGTAAAATAATATAACAATAATACATAAATAATAAGGGTACCCGACTCCGTCCTAATTGATTTTGAAAATATGTATTTCGTACCGAATTTTACTTTTCGATAAACTAACATGTTACAAATGCCACCAAGCTGGTCACGTTTTTTCGGACTGTACCTCAAATCCCTCTTATCCACAAAATACTCAAAAGTGAGGCTTGAAACGGAGGAAAATTTTCTTCCACAAATACCATCCACTAGCCTCGAACAAAATCAAATTACACAATGTAAATGACGACTCTCGAAAAGAAATGGATGCTCAAGTCAGCACTGATACACCGATAATAAAAATAAACGACCTTACTTGGAAGTCTCATCTCCAATTTGCTCCACTCCTACAGAAACTGGAAACAGAATTCACGAAACCAAAACCAATGCAAATTAAAAAGAAGAAAAAATTATCAAATTCGACAAATCCACTTAAGAAACTACTAATATTGAGTAGTTATTACAACCAGTCAAACAATTTATCCAGGATGCATCACCACCATATGAACTAAATTACACCCAATTACTAGCATTCTCAGAAGACGTTCACGGTTCTTCCACCCAGAAGAACTGGCCTTAGAATACACACAGAATATACACGAGTTGGGACATATGCTAACTGAAATATATCCCATGTTAAACGAAAGAGAAATTCTAGAATTATAAGAATCAAGAAAAAAACTACTTAGTAAAATAAACCAAGATTTTAGTATTCAGAATGACACCTCTGAAGTTCACAGGAAAATATTCCTCCAACGATAAATAAAAAAAAATAAAAAGTTAACAAAATGGCTATTATTCAGTGGAATATTCAATCCGTATTTACACATATATAAATGCTACAGCTTTTAATTAAAGAAACTCATCCACAAGTTATCTGCTTACAAGAGACAAATTTCACAACAAAATAAAAAATACTTATTAAAACAATATGACGCCTACCATAAAATTAGAGCAATCGCTGGTAAAGCTAGTGACGGCGTATCCATTTATGTTAATTCACATTTGAAATCAGAGGAAATACCTATACAATCAGAATTAGAGGTTGTAGCAGTTAAAGTAAAATCTTCAACACAATATTCTATATGCAAGGTATATATTCCATCAGATACCGAAATCACTGCCAAACAACTCGAAATGTTAATTAAACAAATTCCAAAACCCAGAATAATAGAAGGAGACTCAAAAAAAAACTTGATAAAAACAAACTACAACGCATCAACCCAAATTTGTCAACAAATGCCACAAAAACGACGATATCAAGTCATACAACACCGCTTGAGAATAGGACATACCAGGTTAACCCACCAGTACCTAATGAAGAAAGAACAACAAAAACTGTGCTATGTTTGTGACATTCCTCTAACAATCGTACACATTATTGTTAGTTGCCCACTCTATCACCTGGAACGACTTCAAAGTGATTTACCAAGTGATCTGAAAAGTGCTCTGAACTATAGTAAATGTGATAAAGTGACTAAGTTTCTCAAACTAACTAAATTGTATAATCTAATACAAAAATAGACTTAAGTTCTCAATTGTAATTAGTTGTTATAAGCAAACATCTGATTGTATGTACAACTCTTCACCGATAATAACCTTTCATGGTTGACGCGGTTTACTTAAATAAAAAAAATAAGTGTAAAATTATAAAAGATTAAATTCCACAATACCAACAAAAATTATTGAGATTCATCATCACTAGAATGAGTAACATCTAACTTGTCCGTAAATATGTTAAAATGCGAGTATATAGTAATAAATTTTATTCAAACATAATATTAAAATTTAAAATATCAAAAGTGTCACAATAGCAAAATTAAAAAAAAATAAGATTAACAGTATTTATTAATATTTGTAGTTAAACCAAACCAAAAACGTAGTGCACAAACTTGTAATAAGATAAGTTACGTTGGAACGTCAATCTAAATATCTAACTATAATCCAACAAGCGAGAGCTGGCGGATGAGCTGCGCGAAAATAGAAAAGGAATTATTCTAAGAGAGATAGAAGAGGTACTTAATCGCGATTATAGGTATATAGTATAGGTACTTAAACGGTTATACACGATGTGAACTCCTAGCTGACTGCAATAGAAATGAGAAATTCCTTCCACTTTTTAATTTGTTCTACGCGCAACCCGCCAGCTCTCGCTTGTCGGGTTATACCAATGTATAGGAGTGCCCCGCGGTCCCCACGTTGGGCGCCAATGTGTAACAATACATTATATTTTTAAGCCATGAGTATTTCTTTCTTCTGATGCCTCGTTTTCCTTCTATCTTCCCTTCCATAATAAGCTTTAAGAACTGGTATTATTATCTGAGGAATCTGCAGTCTTCGTTTGTCAGGAGAGTTTCTAGACACTCTGTATAACAACCAATGTTGAGTTTTATAGGGGTCAGACTTGAAGTTTAGGTTGAATAGAAAGAAGTGGGGAAAGATGGAGAGTTAGATATATTGAAAATGAGGTTTTGAAGATTATTCTCCTATAAAAAAAATTTGAAAGTACCTACTGACTTATTTTTTAATTTAATTTATAATACAGGGTGAGTCAATACTATACTTACTTATGTTTATGCGTTTTTATTTATATCTCGAGTTCGACAAATGCTATTAACATGTGGTCTGCGCCATTTTGTTATGAATTTAATCCAGTTCCATTATAATTTATAATAAATAGGTGTTTCCATTAGACATTTTAAAGAAAAACAAATTTTAATTTTTTCTATTCGAAAGTACCCTCTACCTATGACAATAAAAATTAAATGCAATTATTTTATAGTAGATGTAAATTAATTCATCCACACTATTTCTAATGACACTAATTTCGTTAAAATCGGTTGATCGAAACCAAAGTTATAGGTATTTATCCACAAATACTTTCCCACTTTCGCCCACCCTTTATTTAAAAAAATAAAAAAAAGTACTTAAACAACTTTGTGCAGAATTTAGGCCTCTTTCTAGTTTACTTATTTAACTATTGATATAATTGGGCATATTTTCCAAAAAACTGGTCTTCAAAGTTTTCTTCACAGGTTACGCTCCCTAGCGATTAACCCAGAAACTTGAAAGTTATTTGCAGCGATTTCTCTTGGCCACTTTTACTAAGAAATTTTCTCTCCTAAAGTTATAACATGAATAGTTTCTGATATATAGCCGAGATATCGGCTTATTGGACCATCCGGTACACCTAGTAAGTATTAACCACATTTTGTATTAACCTTGGTCAAAATTTAAATTTCACGTTCGTTTTAATTAAGTGGTTATACAGGATGAGTCATGAGGAACTTTACATGCTTCTACCATATGTAGAGTCCCTCAGGAAGCATGTCATGTGGCCACTAAAAAATGTCGACTCCTCTTCTTTATTAATTAATTAGCTAAACTAAAAAATTCCAGGACTGGCTTTGGAAAAATTAATTTATTGATTCGTATTAAATATTACACCCTGTATATATTTTTTTTAAAATGCAATAAGTGATTTTCAAACTACATAAATAGCCAATGAAAACGACATATGCGACAATGTTGTCGCACTTTTATTAAATTTTTAGTGAACGATCAAATCTTACCAAAAATAGAACAACCATAATGAAGTATCAAATTATAAGGTATTAATTTAAACAAATGTTATAAATTTCAAACATTTTAATTAAAATGAGTTCCTACAACATAATCTAATACGTAGAAAATTAACATCTTCACTGTCACTTTGTATTATCTCTACGATAGAATCCATTGTTTTTCAATTTTAAATTTTTACTCATAGATCGTATTGGGGCATTATTTTCGATAAATAATAAATTAAATTGATTAAAAAGTCAAACCTCTTGTATGTGTTAGTTTTTGTTAATTGTAAATGATTAAAATTTTATGTCAAATAATAATACATTGCATCAACTGTACTAAATAAAAATAAATCTAAAAAAGTTTAAAATGAAGGTTGGCGTTGACCGTTTGACGTTTCTTGATATTTTATACCCATTGTAATTATTGTCATAATCAATTGTTATTTATGTGTACAAGAATACATATTTCTTCTGTCATATCTACGTTAAGTACATTGTGTTAGTTTTGGTAGAGCTTTTGTTACTTTCGTTCAAAATGTCACATCAGTTTTCGACCACAGAATATGCAGACATAATATTCGTTTATGGATTCTGTAATGGGAATGGTAGGGCTGCTAGTAGAGAATATCGCAGGAGATTTCCTAATCGTCGAACTCCCAGTCATCCAACAGTTGGGTCAGTTTTTAATTATTTGCGAGAAAATGGCACTTTTCCTAGTGGAACAACAGAGCGACATGTAGATGAAGCGCAGGAAGATGACATTATGGACGCCGTTACTATGAACTCTACAATAAGCACTAGACAAGTAAGTCGAGAACTCAATGTTACTCAATCAAAAGTAAGTAGAGTCTTACAAAAAAATAATCTATACCATATCACATTCAAATGGTTCAGCGACTACATGCTGGAGATGAGATCGATAGGTTGGAATGTTGTAGATGGATTAACAATAATCGACCAACGCTATACAGGACACTATTTACAGATGAAGCCCAATTTACCAGAGATGGGATAAATAATTCACGAAATTCACATGTGTGGGCAGAAGAAAATCCCCATGCTATTCGAGAACGTCGTTCTCAGTTAAGGTTTTCGGTTAACGTGTGGATTGGTGTCATAAATAACCAATTAGTAGGTCCTCACTTTTTTCCTTTAACAGGGCAGGTCTATTTGAACTTTCTACAAAATATTTTGCCGAATTTGCTTGCCAACGCGAACGTTGCTATCCGAGGGATGTATTTTCAGCATGATGGGGCACCCCCACACTTTTTACTGGCAGTGAGACAACATCTCAATAATGTTTATGACAACAGGTGGATAGGACGTGCAGGTATTATTTCGTGGCCTTCAAGATCCCCTGATTTCAATCCCGTTGATTACCATATTTGGGGACGATTGAAGCAACTAGTTTACGCAGTGAATATTAATAACCGACAACAATTAATTGATAGAATTATACATTGTTGTAATACTATTAGAAACGATCCCCAGAGTATCCGAAATTCAATACGTCAATTAACAATTCGGCAACAAAAATGTGTACAGGCTGCAGGGTTCCATTTCGAAAATCTTTCCTTTATTTTTATATACCTTTTATAAAGGATTTAACAAAATTTTTTTGTGATATATGGTATACAGCCAGCTACAGGAACTTAGTTTCCTCGTGGAATTTTATTTTTATTTTGTTACCATTATTGTATCTTTTTCAGTTCTAATTTATGGGTTTATCATAACTATGTACATATTTTTAGTTTTTTTTTTTAAATTGTTCTTCGTTATTGTTAGTAGTTACTGTTTTTTGTTGTGCAGTGACTCAGTTTATCATTTCAATTAAAATGTTTGAAATTTATAACATTTGTTTAAATTAATTACCTTATAATTTGATACTTCATTATGGTTGTGCTATTTTTGGTAAGATTTTATCGTTCACTAAAAATTTAATAAAAGTGCGACAACATTGTCGCATATGTCGTTTTCATTGGCTATTTATGTAGTTTGAAAATCACTTATTGCATTTTAAAATATATATATACAGATTGTAATATTTAATACGAATCCCTAAATTAATTTTTCCAAAGCCAGTCCTGGAATTTTTTAGTTTAGCTAATACCAGTCGAATGCTTGATAGTAGTGTACTGTATCATGCAAAAATTAAAAAAATCAAATGAGCCGTATAAACACTACAGTAAAATGAAATAAATGGTCAATTACACAAATCACCCTGTTAATTAATAAAGAAGAGGAGTTGACATTTTTTAGTGGCCACATATATGCTCCCTGAGGGATTTTACATATGGTAGAAGTATGTAAAGTTCCTCATGACTCACCCTGTATACTATTTAGGACACTGATGATGGAACATGGATTCCGAAAACGTTTTGTGATATAGCCCGATTGGGTTTTTAAATTATATATCTTTTATAAAGGATTTTAATAATTTTTTTTAATTAATAATTTGTTAAATAAGCTTAAAAAAATTTCAAAAACTTCAAATACGCATTATCTTGTAAATGCCTTAAACGCTTATGGTTTATACAAAGCTCATAACGGCATCTCTTCATAGTCTTAATGATAACGCTTAATGGCCAACAATATCCAAAAGGACAAATGCTGGGTAATAACGTTGATTGAATAATCCAAATAGATCCGCAACGCTTATGGAGAGAAACGTGCAACCCAAAAAATTAAAATTTCTTCAAGAATCAGCGACTCTAGTGGATATTACGGGAAACAACTAGTTACGAATTTGCGCTCATACGAGAATGATCCTAGAAAGAGGTGCCGTTACCTCCCCTATCGTCCCCTTCCACAACCAATTTATGGCAGTACTTACGAACGAAATACGAAGTGTAGTGAGTCAGAGAACTGGACATCACCCCAGCGTTATCTCTGATTTCTAAGAAATATGTCTGTGAAGAATTTAGCACTTCGCCAACGTTTGAATTTAATTTGTCGATATTATATTTTGTATACAGATACGATAAAGATCGACTGCAATGAAAATTATTTGATATGTAATTTAGAATGTTAATAATTATAAAATCAAGGGGTGCCCGATCTAATTTTGTTGTGACTATAATTAATTAATAATTTAATAATAACTTATTTTATAAAGAAAATTTTGCGGACAGATATTATTCTAGATTCATTCAAAACAAAAAAGTGCTTTTTTAATTTTTGTTCTTAAGCTGATTGTTTTCAAGTTATAAACAATTTAAAACAAAAAATAACGAGAGATGATGATCTTCAAGGCTTAGAATACCTAATTAAGTTTCACTTCATTTTTGAAATTATGAAGTAACTAAGTTCAAGCTCAACATTATTTTATCAGGTCTTGATAAGTATTTTGGACTTTCATTTTAAATCATTGTTTTTTAATTATTAATGTAGCCCAGCCCAGTCTTCCCACAAAGAACCTTCCTCATTAACAATTAAAAAATATTTGCAAAAATTCAAAACATGCAAAATATGGCAAACATTCTTATCGGGACTTGATACAAGAAATTTCGCATGTTTGTACTTGATGATTACAAAATTAATATTTTTGCTTGTGTTGTGAGCCTTGAAAATCGAAATTTTTCTTTTTTTCTTTTTAGTTTTAAATTATTTAAAACTCGAAAACGATCGACTTCAGAGAAAAATTACAAATGACCTTTTTTTGTTTCGAATGATAAAAATAAAATAAAATAATATCAGCCCAAGCCGAATTTTTATTATACTTCGAATCTCACCTGGGTGGAGAAATTTTCGTTTATTAAAAATTAATGAATGAAAATACTTTACAAAAACTTTTAAAAACATTGTATTTTTTTTCTGAAAAAACAAAAACTACAATCAACACTTTTACAGTTAAGATATACAGTTAAACCTCCCTAAAGCGAAACGTTTTTAACCGAATCATCGTTTGACCGAAACGCTGACAGTTTCAATAATTTCGTCAATAAAAAGTAAATTTTTATCGCAAAATGTAAATTCCATCAATTTCACTCACCGATTGATGCATATGTGTGTTGGGAAATCAAAAAACCAAGAGCTCTAAAAGATATTTGAGAAAAAGCACTTCCTTTTTTTTATAGAAGTCAAAAAAGCTAATGGATGTCGACCACTGTATTTTCAGAATGGTTCGAAAATAAATTAGTCCCAAGCGTAAAATCCTTTTTAAAATAAAAAAACCTTCCTATCAAAGCATTGTTGCTTGTTGACTCAAAATCTATATAATAGTGATAATTGTCAGATTTTTGCCACCGAATGTCACGAGCTTAATTCAGCTGTTAGACCAGGGACTAATAGAGACATTCGAGAGACATTATAGAGGAGCATTCGTTATTACAGGAGACAAATGAATCCAAAAGTGTTCCTGAAATCCTCAAATGTTCAACAATGAAACATGTTGTTTATCGGTGTGCTGAGTTCTTGGCCAAGATCAAATCTTCAATTTTGGAAAAATGCTGGAACTAACTTTTTGATAGGATTTGGATTGACGATCCTGAAGATGAAAATGGCAAAGAAACGACAGAAAAAATTAAATCTCTGATAAAAAATTTGCCGGGATGTGACGAAATTAAATAAGAAGAGATACGTGAGTGGTTAGCAGCCGACGATTTAGAAAGTGAATTCATCGACCAGGACATCATTGATATGGTTCCTCATCCAGACAACCTGAGCGTATTAGACGACGAAGATGACGACCCAACTGACAACAGGCAGCATGAGACCGCCGACGAGATTTTCAATGCTTTAAGGACAAGAATTTTATACAGTAGGCTTAATATGTTAGGGAGACGACTAGGTTCTTAATTTTTGTTATCATTGTATAAAGTTTTGTCCTTTTCAGATTGCTTTACGTTTCGTCTAACGATAAAATGAGGCAAATTCACGACGTTCTGCAAAGGAACGATGGAGATATATAGCTGCAAAATATCGTTGTCAAACGATAACATAAAAGAAAATAGAAGATTTCTTTAAAAAACTTGGGTAACCCTAATGGAAGACACAAAAATGGGGTAGGTATAATCTTAAATCAAGAAACTGCCAGACATGTTAAAAACTTTGTACCTATATCGGAAAGAATACTCCTCCTTTAACTTAATACCTACCCAATTACATCTAACATTATCCAGGTATATGCCCCTACTGCTGACAAACCGGACGAGATGTGAAGCATTTTGTAACGAACTAACGAACACCTTAAAACGCTTCCCCAGAAAGGCTTTAACTTTGATTATGGGTGATCTAAATGCCAAAATTGGTAGGAGACAATCGGGGGAGAATTCATAGGACAATTTGGACTTGGAGAAAGAAATGAGCGAGGAGACCGACTGGGTGAATTTGTAGCAGAAGAAGAGTTTGTGATTACTAACACTTACTTCAAACACCCACACAGAAGATTATACACATGGAAATCACCTCAAGATACTCCAGGCTGCATAGTGAGAAATCAAATAGATTACATTCTGATTAATAAAAGATTCCGGAACAGCATAACATCAGTCAAGACATACCCAGGAGCTGATATCAAATCAGACCATAACCCACTGATTGGCAAAATTAGGCTCAGGCTAAAGGTCGATTCAGACACATCAGTCACGTCTCGTCACAGTCCTGGCGCCGAACCGAACAATCCGTCATACAAAATATTCTTTAATAGAAATATGGCGCCGGCATTCACATTCATCAGTTGACGAACAGTTTGCCAGCTGTCAGATAGTTGATGGTTCTGTGACCAAACAGGACCGGTTCGGCGCCGAGACTGTGACGGGACGGATGTGTCTGAATCGACCTTTAAGAGGGTTAGACGTAGTGTCAATCCAAAATTCGACATCAAGCTATTAAAAGACCAACACACAGAACATAGTGTAAAGCGGTATATACAGAACAATTTAAATACCGTTATTCAATCGGATGTAATGGACCAGGAGCTAGAAAATTACATATAGTTTCAAAAGACATACGAGAGAAATTTCTCAAACCACCAAAAATTAAGAAGAAATCGTGGATGACAAATGAGATTCTAGATATGATGGAAGAGAGGTGAAAGTTCAAAGATCAAGACATGTCATTATACAAAAGAATCGATAAAAAGATCAAAAAAGCTATTAGAAATAGCTAAGGATACACATCTAAGAAAACAGTGTTCGGAAATACAGCAATTGCAACATAAACACGATACATTTAATATACACAAAAAAGTTAAAGAAACCGCAGGCTTATATATACCTAGAAGAGTTGGGTGTTTGGCAGATAACCAAGGCAAACAACTGCTAGCCATGGAAGAAAAACTAGACACTTGGAAGAATTATGTGGAAGTAACCTTTGCAGATGAAAGGCAGACTACCATTGAAGAAGTCACGTCAGCTAATAAAAGAACTAAAGATGGTAAAGCGGTAGGGCCTGACGAGTTTTGTGCAGAATTCCTTAAACTTATGGATGAACAGGGAATAAAATGGATAACAACTGTATTCAACAACATATACGTAACTGGAAAAATACCCCAAAGCTGGTTAAAGTCGACCTTCGTGACCATACCAAAAAAAGTAAATGCCAAGACATGCGAAGACTACAGAACAATTAGCCCAATGAGCCACTTACTTAAAACGTTCTTGAAAGTGATACACGGCAGAATATATAAAAAAATGCGAAGAACAAGTATCATGGACGCAGTTTGTATTCCGCGATTCCTTAGGCATCCGAGAGGTTCTATTCACTGTCCAAGTGCTTATGCAAAGATGCAGGGATGTTAACTGCGATGTGTCTTCTTCTTAGAGTGCCATCTCCCTACGGAGGTTGGCAATCATAATGGCTATTTTTATTTTAGAACTTGCTGCTCTAAACAAATCAATCGATCTGCATTGGTACCAATCACGTAGATTCTTTAACCATGAGTTCTGCCTTCGGCCAACAGATCTTCTTCCTTGAATCTTTCGCTGTATTATCAGTCTCAAAATTTCATATTTTGGTCCCCTCATCACGTGGCCTAGGTATTCCAGTTTTCTGGTTTGTATAGTGGTGATTAGTTCTGTTTCTTTACCAACCCTCTCCAGTACTTCTTTATTTGTAATTCTATCAGTCCATGATATTTTCAATACTCTGCGGTATAACCAGAGTTCGAAGGCCTCGATTCTTTTTAAATT
Source organism: Diabrotica balteata (assembly GCA_918026665.1). NCBI lineage: Eukaryota > Metazoa > Arthropoda > Insecta > Coleoptera > Chrysomelidae > Diabrotica > Diabrotica balteata. Next base: position 36,225,082 of record OU898281.1, on the reverse strand, counting down.
ACATTTTTTAATGTCCAAGTCTCAGCTCCATATAATAATATTGAAAATATATAACAGCGAATGGTACGTAGTCTGATCTCCAAATTTAGATTTTTGCACGTTAGGAGTGGCTTCATTCGTATAAATGCTGATCTGGCAATCTCTATTCGTCTGTTTATTTCTACAGTATGATCATTGGTTTCATTGATCAAAGTTCCCAAATACTGATATTTTTCTACTTGTTCTATCACGTTACCATTTATTGTCAATAGGTGATGTATATTTTGTGGCCTTTTTGTAATCAGCATGTACTTCGTTTTTTTGGCGTTTATAGTAATTCCCATCTCAGCACTATTTATACTCAAGCTTTCGATAAGATGTTGTAGATCCTCTATACTCGTTGCTATGATCACAGTGTAGTCTGCATATCTTAAATTATTAATTAATTTTCCGTTAACGGTGACTCCCGCTTCGATATTATTGAGCGTGTTTTGGAAAATTTCTTCAGAATATAAGTTAAACAAAAGTGGTGATAACACACATCCCTGTCTAACTCCTCTACAGATCCTCATTTCTTCTGAGTGTTGCCCATCAATTTGAACTATGGCACTTTGGTTCCAATATAATGTTTGCACTATATTTATGATTTTACTGTCAATGCGCTTGTTCATAAGTATTGATATTAGTTTTTCATGTCTTACTTTATCGAAAGCTTTTTCGTAGTCAACGAAGCACAAGTGTAGATCAACATTCACATCCCGACATCGCTGAATTAATATGTTGATGGCAAATAGTCCTTTTCGAGTACCCATTCCATTTCGGAACCCGAACTGCGTCTCGCTAATATCCTCCTCTAGCCTTTCGTATATTCTCTTATGTATTATTTTTAGCAGAACTTTTAAAGTATGACTCATGAGGCTCAGTGTTCGATAATCAGAGCACTCTTTTGCTGCTTGTTTTTTAGGGATGGTTATAAATGCTGACTTTAGCCACTCCTGTGGTATTATTCCCGTATCGTACACCGTGTTGAATAAATCTGTCAATACTTCTAAGTTGTCCTCTTCCACTAGTTTTAAGAGTTCTACTGGTATTTTATCTAATCCAGCTGCCTTATTGTCTTTAGAGTTTTTGATAGCATATTTGATTGGATGTTAACTGCGATGTGTATATTTGTTTTATCCACTACAAAAAGGCATTTGATAGAGTAAAACATGATAACTTACAAACAGCCAATATTAAAGTGGATGATCAATTGACAGAGGCAGTCTCCATAGATAGAGGAGTGAGGCAAGGATGCATTCTGTCCCCGGTGTTATTTAATATATACTCTGAATATATCTTCGAGCAAGCGCTGGGAGAACTACAAGAAGGCGTATTAGTCAACGGAATGCGTCTAAACAACAGTAGATATGCCGACGACGCAGTAGTTTTTTGCAGATAGTCTGGACGGTTTGCAAAGAATAATGTCGCATATATCACATATAAGTAGAGAACACGGACTTGATCTTAATACGAAGAAAACAAAGTACATGGTAGTCAGTAAGCGCGAAATATTAAATACACAGCTTTTGGTTAACCAACATCCAATTGACAGAGTGGACAGCTACACATACCTTGGTACCAACATTAACAGCTAATGGGATCACTCCAGTGAAATAAAACAACGCATAGGAAAAGCGAGATCAGCGTTCATAATGATCTTTTCAGAAGTCACGATTTACCACTTTGCTACCAAAATCTCTCTCATTAGATGCTATGTATTTTCTACCTTATTATACGGAGTAGAGGCCTGGACACTTTCCGAAGCTTCCTTAAGAAAACTCGAGGCATTCGAGATGTGGTGTTACAGACGTATCTTAAGAATTTCATGGGTGGATCGTGTGACTAATGTTGACGTCCTACGTAGAATAGGCAAGGAATGCGAGATTATTAACACCATCAAAGAGCGCAAACTAGAATATCTTGGCCATGTTATGAGGAATGAACAGAGATACGGCTTGTTGCAACTCATTCTTCAGGGCAAGGTATTTGGAAAGAGAGGACCAGGGAGAAGAAGAATATCTTGGCTTCAAAACCTGAGAAAGTGGTTTAATACATCGACAACCGGACTATTAAGAATAGCAGCAAGCAAAGTTAGGATAGCTATGTTGATCGCCAACATCCGGAACGGATAGGCACCGTAAGAAGAAGAAGATTTCTCATAACTTTTTTTCTGGTACCTTTAAGTACATAATATCTATATATATATATATATATAATATATATATATATATATATATATAATATATATATATACATAATATCTATATATATATATATATATAAGTATATATATATATATATATATATATATATATACATAATATCTATATATATATATATATATATATATATATATATATATATAATATATATATATATATATATATATATATATATATAAGATACATTGCTGATTAAAAAAATTTGAGTCAGGTATATACCCAAAGATACCAGAAAAAAAGTTTAATGCGAATTTTAAAAAGTAATCATAAAAAATATCAAGAATCTTTAAAAGTATAAGCTTTGAAAAACCATAAATTGCTTAAAAATAGTCGTACAACCTCGTATAATAGAATACAACCGTAACGGTAATTGACTTCTCTTCCTATAAAATGTACCATTCGATCTACCTAAAAGTTCGTAGAAAAAAGTTACAGAATTTCAAAATGCACAGTTTGAATGTATGATTGTATTTAGGAATTAAAGTGGGGAAGCAATATTTACGTTGCGAATTAAGGGGAGGTAATATGAAGAGAAGAAATCTTTTATGTTGAACCGTAGTGTAATTGTCTCTCTCGAACATAGATGGCGACACGGTTTTTGAGAACAGAATAGTTGCTACGTTTAATTTGTGTACGGCTGCAGATCTATTTGGATTATTCAATCAACGGTAATAATAATAATAATAATAAAATTGATTGTATCAGATATAGTTACATAAGAATTGATGACTGTTCATGGCACATAAATTCAATACTTCGTGCTGAGTTGATTTAATGTTTAGTTCGAAACTGGCTGTTCGTTTCTGATGTAATAAGCATGGAAATCAGGAAGAATAATAACCGGAATATAAGAAACAATTCCCGAGGGTACGCTCGTGTTGACCTTCGATGAAAACGCGCCCCGAACCGGTTTGAAAGATTGATGTGATCAATGAAACGTAACTGAGCAGGAACGGTTGCTGGTTGATATCGATACGGTCGTGTAGATAAAGGTCGTTGCATGCGGGAAAGACAAAAAATGGATATCGATTTGTCATTTTTTAAATACAAGTGGTTGAATAGCTTCAAAATATCGGCGGAAATAATTGGTTTCTGATGAAAAATAGCTTTGTTTTTATTTTCTTTGCAAATGAAACAGACTGTAATTATTGATAATTGATAATGCTTGCAGAAAAGAAAAATAATTTAAGTCTAATATAGAACTAAAGTTATGTCTTTATTTAGTAATACAAATATAATGGTAATTAACCACAAACATTGTTAAATTGAAATTTAATGTTTCGGCCTCCAGATTGAAAGTGATATTCTGAATAGAAGTTTGGATAAATTAAACAAACTACATTGTTTTCGTAACGTTGAAAAATGGTTTCTAATAATCCAATTTAAACAAACATCGGTTTGATAAAACTTGTCCGAAAACTATGTAAAAACCCATTGAACAAAACAGTTACTTTTTTATCTGAAAATTATATATAAATCACAAATAGTCATTGCATAGAAACTTTTCACAACATGCTTTGCAAGATGTTTTTTTTTGCAGAGATGACGTTTTGATAGAAAAATTTAATAAAAGTATTTTTTCGGGATTAGCACAATTCCTATTATTTTGTTGAGCTATCACCGATATAGGGTAAAAAATGAAGGTCATTCGTGCAATAGAAGCCGAGATATTCTATAGTTCCATTCTATAAAAAATTAAGCCCACAAAATTTTCCCCTTCACTTTCCGTGGTGGTATTTTACGAGTACCTCAAAGAATCGATTGCAATGTAAGAAATATCTGTAGAGTCACTGTATGGGCAAGTACCTGGATAAACAAATTGAATGATTTATAAACTATTTGGTTGATTTCTTTGAAATTTAGCAAACTATAATAACTCATTAATTGCCATTAATGAATAATTTCAAGTAGTTATATTATATGTCATTATGCAAAAAAAACTTATTAATATTTATAAATTACTATAAACATAAAGTTTTTGCAATTGTCTCTGTAAATTTTTATGTATTTTAATTTGAAAAATCTCAAAATTTAAGAACTTTTTATGATCTAATTACATTTATTTGAACCATTTTCCTCTAAAATGTATAAAACACTCCACGAGGAAACTAAGTTCCTGTAGCTGGCTGTATACCATATATCACAAAAAAATTTTGTTTAAAATCCTTTATAAAAGGTATATAAAAATGCCCCAAACGGGCTATCACAAACACATTGCAGAACGTTTTCGGATTAAACAATCCATCATCAGTGCAAACGGTTATACATGACAACTAGTTGATAACAGTTGTTATCAACAGGTCCTCGTAGACACTTCGTCTCAGGACCATTTTACTCATGTAGAGTCATACGCCGCCATGTTACCTATCCAACGGTAACTTAAACATCACAAATTATAAATACTAATAATGTAAAACAAGGTCAAATTTAAAACATTTAAAGGGTTTTTTACCCATATATTTTGGTGGCTACTAGCATGTACAACCGTTTGCACTGATGATGGATTGTTTAATCCGAAAACGTTCTGCAATGTGTTTGTGATAGCCCGTTTGGGGCATTTTTATATACCTTTTATAAAGGATTTTAAACAAAATTTTTTTGTATAAAACACGTTTTCTAGGCAAAAAATATTTTTTTTCAGGTTTTATGATTGTTTAATAAAAAAAAAGATGTTACAGTAGGCGGTACAGTAGACCAACGCGAACTTTATACTGTTTTCTATATTTTAACTTACTTACTAATCAGTAATTAAAAAGGTACTTATTTGTACCTTTCGATGTTGGGCCGTTTATAATACAATTCAATAAATTACATTATTTTACAATCTTCTGAGATGTCCTAGCTCTTAACGAACTTTTTCCATTCCTTCCTATTGGATGCCATCTGTGTTGCTTCCAGCCAAGTCTTACCCTTACTCTGCAGTATCTGCGAGATGTCACTGTTCCATTCTTTAATGGGTCTTCCTCTTCTGTTCTTCCCTATTGGTTTGGCGTCCCACACTCTTTTTACTTATCTATAATTGTCCATCTGGGTTAGATGTCCGAACCATGTCATTTTTTTTCCTTGATTGAGTCGAGTATCGGTTTGATTTTGAGTCTTTCTCTTATTTCTTCAGTTCTGATTCTATCAGTTTTTTTTACTTCCATCGTTCTTCTCAGGTATTTCATCTCTGCTGCCTGAATTCTGCTCTGATGTCTTTTGTTTAATATCCAATTTTCTGCTCCATATGTCACTGTAGGTCTATATATTGTTTTGTATATTGTCAACTCGGTCTTTGTTGATATTTCTTTGTTATTAAGGAATCCTCTATTTAGTACTTGGAGAAGTTTTCCTGTGTTTTCCATTCTGTTGTTAAGATCGTACTCGATGTCTTCTTTGTTTTGTATGAGTATTTATATAAATTTGTCTGAAATTATTCTTCTGTCTTCTCTTTGTTTACGTTTAAGTTGTATTTGCTTGCTTCTAGGTTCCATTTCTCTAAGTTGTATTTAAGTTTTTCTGCTGTTTCCGGAATTAATACTATGTCGTCTGCAAATATAGACTTTTCAGCATTTATCATTTGCATTCTGTTCCAATCGATGCAGTAGTACTTGAGTGATTTCTAACTTTCTTTCACTATCTCATCTATTACATTTATGAATAGAACTGGACTGAGACTTCCCCTTTGTCTAACTCCTTGAGTTGTTTCAAATGGTTCTGACTGTATATTTAACATTCTTACTGTATTTTTTGTTTTCATATATATACTCTTTGTTGTTTCTATTAGTTCTTCACTTATTTGCTTCTTCTTTAGGCTTTCCCATATATCTTTTCTTTTGACTGAGTCAAATGCTTTTTCCACGTCTATAAAGCTCAGATATATTTCACTATTTTTCTTTAAGGCTTTTTCTATTACTTGTTACATATGGTTTCTATTACTTGTTATATATGTTTATAGTCTTGTTTTGGGACACGAAATTCGCTTAAGTAGAGATAACCAGACCAATGAACTAATACGTAGAATAGGGTTCACATGGGCAGCTTATGGAAAGCTAAGAGATGTTTTCCAATCAGCTCTTCCCATCTGCTTGAAGAGAAAAGTCTTCGATCAATGTGTGCTGCCGGTTCTAACCTATGGTGCGGAGACGCTAACACTTACTAAGACGTCCGCAAACAAAATTCGAACAACACAGAGGGCAATGGAACGGTCCATGTTGGGATTAACCCTGAGAGACCGAATACCCAACACAGAATTGCGCCATAGATCGGGAGTAACCGACGCAATCAAAAGAATATCAACCTTAAATGGAACTGGGCCGGGCACGTCGCGAGAACGAAGGACGGCAGATGGACAAAACGCATTCTTGAGTGGAGACCCAGACAAGATGCCTTTAGGAATAGAGGACGACCACCAACAAGATGGACGAATGACCTGAAACGGACACATCAAAATTGGATGCAGGCGGCTCAGGACAGAAATTTGTGGGGTGAACTACGGGAGGCCTATGTTCAGCAGTGGACGAGTATGGGCTGAATGATGATGATAGTCTTGTGTATTGTGTCCTTTCCTGAATCCACTTTGTACATCCTCTAATTTATGTTCTATTTCTTTTCTGATTTTCCTTTCTAGTTGGTTTCGTATACTTTTGCTGCTACACATAGTAGTGATATACCTCTATAGTTCTTGTGTTTTCTCTCGTGTTTCCTTACATTGTATATATTATAGGTATAATTACTGCATTTGTCCATTATCTGGGTATTACTTTTTTCTTCCATATTAGGTTATATGTGTATAACATTTTTTCTTTTGCTTTTACTCCTTTATATTTCATCATTTCTGGTACTACTTTATCGCTTCCTGGGGCTTTTCCAATCTTTATCTTTCTTATTGCTTCTTCCAGTTCTTCTTTTTTTAGAGTTTCTGGATTTTCCGTGTTTCTCATTAATACTCTCTTGATGTGGCTTTCCTTCTCTATCGTATTCGCCTAATTTCCATTCAGTATCAGCTGGAAATGTTCCCTCCATCTTTCCATTATTGTCTTATCGCCGTTTATTGTTGTTCCTTCCTTGTTCATTATTTGTTTCAGTTTCGTTTCTTTGTTGCTTCTTAGATTTTTCAGTGTTCTTTAAAATAATTTTACGTTTTCTGTGCTGTTTTCTTCCATTGTTTCTCCGAATTTTTCCCAACTTTTCTTTTTCTCTTTTTTAACTATCTCTTAAACTTTTGTTCTTTGTCTCTTATAATTTTCATATTTTGGTTGTGTTTTGTCTTGTATGTATTCTTTCCATAATTTCTTCTTTTTTTTATTTCTCTTTTCACTTCATCGTTCCACCAAGATGTACGTTTCCCTCGTTTTTATTTCTTGTAGTTCCACATATTGATTTAGCTGTTTTTATTATCGCATTTTTAAATTTTCACCACTCTTCTATTGTTTTCTGTTATTTCATGTTCATTGTCCATCTCTTTCTCTAGCCCTTCTGAGTATCCTATTTTTCGTTGTTTCTTGTGTTATCTTTAAATCTGCTCATGTCCCTGTTCTGTGCCTGTTTTGTTTCTCGGTCTGTCATTGTGTTTTCTTCAGCTAGTTTTTTTAACAAGTTGGTTCTGTATGGTATGTTACTTTTTCTATCCGGCTTGTTTTTTGATTCCATTTCCACTTAATGCCTTCAATAACTATGAAACCATATCTAATTTTTGTCCTTTTTCCATTATTCATTTCATCATCTTCCCAAGGTTTCTTTGTATTTCCATTTTAATGTTAGGTCACATTCTATATATACTCTATGTTGCTTATAGTTCATTAGTTTACCCTTGGCTTTCAGTATTTTCATTTTAACTTCGAATTGTTTACATTCAATAACACACGTTGTTTCATTTCTCTTTGTATTTCTCTATATTTCTTTATATTTCTCTATATTTTTAAAATTTAAATAATATCTTTAAAATTGAGTATAGTAATTTTATTATTTATTTATTATTTATATTTTAAACAAATTTAATTATATTCAAATAATTTAAAGAATTGTTATGTTTGCTCCTAATACCACCTGTTTACCACCAACGCATTAACGTTGTTTACTACTGACTTTCTGACAAACCTGTCAAATTCAAATGGAATATTAAATATGAATGAATAGCCTTTGATAGTAAATTTCATGATACTATGAATAACAAGATAGGATCTTCCCGTAGCCCAAAATCGGCCGTGTTCGCGCATGCCGTCATTGGAGAGTAGAATTTGAATTCTTGTTAAAGTTAAATGGGATTTGAATGCATTCTGTGATGAAATTACTGGACGAAAATAAGTTAAGAAGTTCAATAAATACAATAATTGTACAAATAAGGATATCTCCAAACTATTTATTAAAGATTAGTTATTGACACATACAAAAAACTGAAATTTCGAACGTGCAACTCTCCAATGTCGTCACGACTTATGTGCAATATCTTATCTCCTTATCATAGTATCATGGTAAATTTAATTATTAGATAAGCTAAATAAAATTTAGTTGCTAAACTTTAAAAATAATAATTATATTTATATGAAATTATTTTAAAACGAGGAGTGTATTAAAAATGTAAAGACATGATTCGGTATTGATATTAATCGGATGAAATTTATCACTTTTAAATTTTGACAATCGTTGCAAATCGAATCTTTTATTGACATTCTTTTGACGATATTCTTTTAATTTTTTACTTCTTATTTAATGTGTTTTTGTTAGTTATTTTTCATGCAGTTTTTAATTTAAACCTGCTTAGAATAATTGACTATATAATAATAGATGATTATTACGACGAGAATAATAGATGATTAGAAACGATTTGTTTGAGAGTAGTGAATCGACGTGAAGAATAGCTATTTCATGACGCTATCCGTATACCATCTCGTTGTGATCTCGTTGCAGTAGATTCGCGACGTTCCCCTCAGTATTTTACTATAGAGAAGAAAAAAATAATACAACGCCAGTATAGGAGCTTAGTTTCAAAAATACAATGTTATTTCCTATTGGCCATAAAAGGTTCTGTTTTATTTTGAATAGTGTGTTTTTTACCAGCTTTTCATTAAGCCTATTTTCAAACGTATTACATAACAAATGACGTTAGTTATTATAGATGTTTATATGCTAAAAAATCAGCCTTTTTTCAAACTATTTTTTAATAACAAATACATATAATTCAAACTGCCACTGCCAAGATGCGAAAAGACAAAATTATCTACATTTATGAATTATTTCACTATTTAAGATTGTTTATAAAAAACAACGCAAAATCAGCTATATGTCTTTAAGTTTTGTCATCAGCTACCCCTAATACTACCTTTTAAAACCATCAAATATCAGTTCAAGATTTTTACAAATATCCTCAAATGTCTGTCAAATATCTATAATAATATCTATTAATAATCTGTATAAGATTTTTTCGTGAAATCAATGATTTTTTTTTGACAGATAGACTAGTCGATTTTATTATATTCGCACAGTTTAAGATGCAATCTACAAAACTACTGTTTTAAAGAAAAAATGTGATAAATAAAATTGTGTTTTTAATTAATTCACTGGTGATCACTTCCTGTAAAAACTACGAATTCCTCATAAATCATCACCTATAAACGTAATGCCTCCTAACTAGGTGTGAGATGCATTTTTTGAGCTTAAACCAGTCTTCCTATAATAAACTACGTGGTTTCAAGATAATGAGCACATTGAAAACCAGACGATAGATTTAAACGTCACTTCATGATATTGAACGATAGAGAGGAAACATGTTTCGACATTCCTTCAGACGTGATCTATTCTTTTTATGGTTTTATTCACTTTCAGAGATGCACTAATGGTAAAAATAATGATCGGAGAAAGTTTTTGAAAACGAATTGTTTGACGGAAACAAAGTAAATAAAATATATACTGCGCGGCATAATTTAGGGATATTGCCAATATACTGATAATGGTACTTCCTTTTGCTTCAATTATTTGTAAGTAAACAATTAAAACTTATTATACTTTTTTATACTTTTTTAAAAACATAAAAATTTGAGACCCTTTAAAGGAACCTGTACAGGTATTTGAAAATTACCTATTTTCTCTCAAATGGGATAAATTAAGAATATTATTTAAAAACTATTTAACCGATCGGAGCATCTTTCGCATATATAATAACTACATAAAAACTCACTTTATGAAATGTGTTTTAAATATTTTTATTGTTTATTTTAATGTTTAAGTATGAATTCACTGAAAGTCTACGCTACTCAGTAGAGTAGCACTAAATAGATATAGCAATATGTCATTCGAACAGGAAGGTCAATACTAAGATCGTGGCTACAAATCATTTCTCCACTCTATCGAGTACGGCATCTCTGACTTTTATACTGTCATCCTGTATGTAATTTTGTTTGCTAACTATCATATATTTAGTTCTCTTAAGGTTGGATTTTAATCCTTACTGATTAGGTTTGAAGGTATTCAGTGCAATTAGCCAGTACGAAGGTATCGTCTTCATATTTAATATTGTTCCCGGTTGCACCATTCACAATAACATCTTCTGTTGTCTCCGTTAAGGCTTCCTTAAATATTTCCTATGAATACAAGTTATTGAATAGAGGGGAGATATATAGCTTTGTTTCACTCCTCTTTTTATATTGATTTCATCCGACAGTTCTTTTCCAAATTTTATTCTTGGAGCTTGATGCTAGTATAGATTTTTAATTATCCGTAAATCTTTATCGTCCTGTCCAGCTGTTTTAATATTTATAGCATTTGTTATGTCAAACGATGTCAAAAGTTTCAAAACGTTTCATCAATCAGATAAATACATTTTGATTTATATCTACATCTCTGTATCAGTACTTCTCACGTTGTAACGATATATTTTGCATACCTCAGGGTAAGAACATAGGGGTAGAAGATTGTTGACAGAAACTACTGGGGTAGGGATGCGGTAAACAAAATAATCGAAACTGATGCGTACGACACTCAGGGGGTTGTTGGAGAGGTTGGTCGTGCATAAGTTGAAATAAATGGGTCGGATTGGGGTATCTACTAAATGAAAACAAAGGGATACTTACATAAATCTCCTGGAACAAAAATCTCCTGGAAAAACTTCCTGCTAGAGGAAAGAAAATTTCTTCTTCCCTAAAATTAAGAATACATACAAGGGTTAGGAGACTTTTCTAAATTAAAACAAAAAATGGATCAGAGAACAAATCAAACGTTTATTTTTGTCTCAAACAAACAGTTATCAAAAATACAGAATGCACAAAAACATAACATATAACCATAATACAAAGTTAACAAAAACTTACGTGCTTATCTGTTTACAAAGGAGATTGCTACAAAAATTTTCGAAATGGTTCCTAGGTTATTTATTAATATGACCAAAATAAAATATTATGATTAAAGATATCCTTGTTTATGAAAATATCATAAAATTTAACCTTTTTTATGAAAAATCTTTATATAATAATCAAATTAAAATTGTTTACATAATAGTAGATTAAAGCCAAAATGTCATAAGTCAACAAAACATTGTAAGACAGAATAAATTATGACATTTTTTCAGTCACGCCTCTGTGTGTGTATGTGTTTTATTGGCACTGGTTTTGACAACCAACTGGCCAGCCAATTTGTTTTGAGTTCTCTCTTTACACAAGATATTGTTAGTATTTACATTTAAAACTATTGTATTGTATTGACAGTTAAGACATGGAATGTTAAAAACTTACTTACTAGTTTACTCTGTTTTTGCTGTTTAGTCACGCCTCTAACACAATATAAAACTTTAATTATTACAATTTCTTTTCATTTTTAATGAAAGCAATTATTAAAAATAATATCTATTTTACTTGGAAAAATTAATATATTAAATGTTACCTTAATTCACAAACTTTGCACTTAATTTTGAAACTTGCTAAACATCTATGGGAATGCTACTTGGACAAATTCTCAAACTGGTACAAGGAAACCATTTCCATACTCAGAAACGAAGATCTAAGACGTAAATCAGGTTTGTTGGAGAAGCAAGCTGACAAACAAAACGAAGCCGGTGGGACAACCTATATGTTGATTTTCAAAATTCCATTAGTTTCCGGTATACTACACAAATCTTATGATGATTACTCTGTTCTAAACTGCCATATTTTGCAAAAAGTATTATTACCTTATTATCTTTCTCGTTCGAATGATCTAGCTTCACTCCTATCTGCGTTCGGTTTTAAAATTTCAACGTAAATCCAAATTCTTTTCACCTCTCTGAAAAAGTTGCGCCTACAAACATCAATAAACAATATTCCTTCTTGACCTCGTTCGTAACAACGAACCGACAAAAAACATCTTGAAATATTTACTTTTAAATTGGGTAACTGGAAATTTTTTACCTCACAATACATACAGAGAATAGGGGGATTTTAATGTAAATAAAGACAAAAAATACTCTCAGCGTCAACACGTCTTTACTACGAGATAAACAACACGCATTGTATTGATTATTTTAAACGACTTCGTTTCCTAGTTTTAACCGGAATAATTTTTTACCTGACAATGTAACGAGACAAAAACATTTATATTTTGAAACAACTGAATAAAAAACTTAAAACAGAATTTATACTATTATATAGATATTAAATATAAATCGCTACAACGTACCGAACACACTTGTAAATCCAAACTGAGTTTTACTAATTATCTCCTCTAATAGCCTGTGTATTCTGCTGTATATTACTCGTAGGAAGATTTTCAAAACATCACTCTTCAGATTTTTTACGATGTTTCTTTGGTATTGTGACAAATGTCTACTTGAGCCAATCAGTTGGTAATATCCCAGTGTCATTCTGTTGAAGAGACTACACAGTGGTTTAATCCCATTGTGTCCCAAAAACTTTGGTATTTCAGCACTCACTTCATCCGAGCCAAGTGCTTTTCCATTTTTTACCATTTGTATTGCTCATGTAATCTTACTTTCTATTATAGATGTACCTGTTATAGCAATCGTTGTATAGTGTTTTCTTCTTTTATCTTAAAATTATTCAGAAATGTAGTTTTTCTGTTCTTTGACCGTTCCGTTCTTTAACTGTTCATTGATATCTAATATTCCGTGTCCGTTATTGTCTTCTAAACTTTGGGATAGTTCTTTTCGTTTGTTTCCAGCGATCCAGCGTTTATTTTTTAAGTTGACAATTATAATTACTGTATATTATCATTATCTTCTTTCGAGTCTTGTTTTTCAGTACTACAACTTAACGCCTTAAATATTTTTATTTGTTAAATGTTTAAATTACAATTTTTTTCATAATGCTGTCCTAATTTTGTTATTGACTGCTTTTATAAATTGCCTAGAAATGCCTCTATATTTTACAGCGATGTGAAGCAGTAATTACTGCCGAAAATGACTTTCTTATACCCGAAGATATTATCCGAAATTCTCATTATGGTTTCCATGTCACTTTATTACATTATAAAGTTTGTTGCTCCCTTTTGTCCTTGTTTTTCTACTTGAATGTTGTCAATGGAAAGTTGTCAGAGTTATCCGTTTTGTGGAATGAAGTTTTCGTCTGGGGACTTCTCTTGGAGTACGTGCATGGAAAATTAACTGCATGCTCCGATAAAAAATAAAATACATGTTCTTGTTTATTTGGGTTAAACTTTCAGTCAGTATTTAACTATTTACTTCCGTAAAAAGGTCTGAGTAAAATAACGAATAATGATTTTTAGTCCTCAACAAATCCACGACCTAACAGCGTAAGATTGATTGATCAAATTATTAATGCCGGATCAGAAGAACTACTAGACATCACAAATGAGGAAATTGCACATGCTCATGAAATATAATAGTATCTCTGGTAACGACAGAATTACTAAAGAAATGCTACAATTAGGAGGCACTACACCTTCAAGAGGCAATGATAATTATTCTGAATAAATATTTAGCCGATGACAGTTTCAGATATCTGGCAAGATGTGTAAGTCATTTTATTACACAAAGAGGGCAATAAACAAAATATCGAAAATTATTGACCCATAAGCTGAATCCATGCAAAGTTTCCTCTATCTTATAAATTCAACAGCTATCAACCTCCAGAAAAGTTAGATTCCGAAAAGATTATGGCACTATAAAACAGATTCAGAACATTCGAACATTGATAAAGAAATACAACGAATACAATATCTGTCTACACTTGGCCCTTGTTAACTCTTACAATTCGATAATTGTGGGCCGTATTCGAGGCAAGAAGGACGCGAGAATAGACTCGAGATATAAGAACCTGCTAAAACATAAACAATAGAGTCTCGGTCATCCGCTCCTCGGTTATCCGCCTTCTTCTAAATGTGCCTATCTTCTAGAGATGTTGGCGACCACATTGACCCATCTTATTCTATTCACAGCAGCTCGAAATAGATCCGTTGACGTTCGACCAGTCCATTTCCTAAGATTGACCAGCCATGATATACGTCTACGTCCAGGGCTTGAACACCCAGTTCACGCACACGATACCTTGTTCTTCAACTTCACTTTAGTTGCTAGTACGCTTTCCTGGAGTGAACTACAGTTCCTGAGTTCAGTAAGGTTATTTGTTCGCTGTGAACGTTTGGAGTACCAGTACGCTTTAGTAAAATTGTTTACCATTTGCTATCAATCGTAATTATAGGTGAAACAAAAAGGAAAAAGATTGTCTTCTCAATACAAGACAAATTAAACGCATTAAAAAGCCTTGATAAAGGGGAAACACTGTAGAGAGTGGCTGATGACAATGCTGTTGGTCGTCGTACTGTTGGAGATTGGGGGAAAACCGATCAGAATTGGAAAAACGGTATTCTTCACGAGTCACTGAAATCGACTTGAAAGACAGAAAGGCTTTAGCGACAGAAATAATAGCAAGGCTTTATACATTTGGTTTGTCCAGTTTATGTATAAAGGAGTGCCTATATCCAGACCTATCTAAAAAGAAAATGCATTGCACATCCACAAGGAATTTTAAGAGGGTGAGGCAGATTTTACAGCAATTATCTTCTGCTGATTGCGGAGAGAAATTGTCATCAAACTTTGAAAGAATGGTACATTTAAGAAAAGGTTTTAGGCATTTATTAAAGTTGAAAATTTAACATATGATCAAATATTTAATTGCGATGAATGAAACAGGCCTTAATTATAAAATAAGAGTTTTGCGTCAAACCATAAGAAGAAACTGACAATGGTTGTAAAGGCAAAGAACCCTAGAGAATTTAAGGGAATTTCAAAACACGCTCTGCCAGAGAAATATTGTAATCAGAAAAGTGCATGGATGAGCTGTGACATTTTTGAATATTTGTTCTTCATGGATTTCGTAACATCAACAGAGAAGTTTTTAAGAGACAATACCAATAAAAGTGAAAAATGATGAAAGTGAACTTAAATATGGGGATGTAAAGGCTATGGTCCTTCCTCTAAATGTCACAACTATTTGTCAACCTATGGACCATGATATTTTGGAGACACTGGAAAGAAACTATCGGAGAATCCTTCTATCAATCATTCTATACGAAATCAACGATGGCCGAGACTTAATCCCTACATTGAAAGCCATCAATTTGAAAGATGTTTCCTTCTAGATCTCAAGTGCTTGGGATAAGGTTGGGTTGGGGACTGACGTTTAGGAAAATGTTGTGCCCCTAGTGAAACTTATCCCTGTAAGTGACGATGCGTCTTTGAGTGATGTAGAAGAGTGGTTTTCAAGGGATGACCAGTATGAAATAACCGATGAAGAAATTGTTACTCCTATTAATAGTAAAGGTGATGAAGACATCGAAGAACTATAGATTGTTAAACCCCACAAAGTTTTACCCAAAGAAAGAGTAAACATTCTTGAAGCTGTGATAAAATACGCCAGCAACAAGAAGAAGCCAGAGCTTTCGATATTATGATGGCAGACTTGCCAGGAACAAAACGAGATACATCCAAAAAGACGGATGAAAATCACTACTTTTTCGCTTATTTTATCGACATTTTCCAATTTACATAAGTCAATGTTAAACTAATTCCCGTTTTATTTTAATCTTTTTATATTAATATCTACGTACAGTACCTATAAAGTACACAATTAAACACATTCAATTAAATAGACTTGAAAATGAATCTAAAAACGACCAAGATTATTACTTTGAAGGAAGTACTAGTTACTTTGGAGGAAGTGATAGAAAGAGTGGGAGAATATATTTACTTATATATTATACTAAAGTTGAGAAAAGAAAACCAACACGCAGATGTTGACCGAAGAATGACCGCATGACATAGGCCTCCGTGTGGAAACTGGATTGTCCTAAAGAACAATATTATTTATTGTTTTTGGTTAAGTTTTTAAAAATCGTAGGAAACTGTGCAGTACTTTACTTACCTCCTGAACATAAAGAAGAACGTAACAATATGTTTACTATTAGGACGGCCACAGACCTGTTTCATAGACAATATAGTGGAAACTCCGTAAGTCCGTATTCATTCCTTATCGTTTTTATTTTCAAAGGTATTTTCGAAAGGTAACAAGCACACACACACGTGGTGTACAAATAAGATTTCGTAGCTAAACACGAATTGCATTACAACGTATCTATTTGGTTCCTTTTGTGCAATTCTCATTTTCTCCCTCACGAGTCAATACGTGACCTGCAAATCAATAGTTTACCGTTCAATGTAGACAGAGACCAATTTCAGTTTTCAATTTCAGGTGCGAATTGAGGCTTTGTTACATAAAAGAAGTTTCAAATAAGTTACAATTTTAAATTATGTGTATTATTTTAAATAATCTACGTACAAATTTCACAAGAAGTGAGAATATTCCGGAATGAAATTTTTATGACTACAAAATAAATATGATTTAAGTATGAAGAAATCTGGCCATAGCAATATGTTTACTGATGCGTCAAGAACTGAAAACGGACACGTAGCGGCTTTTATTCTACGAAAGTCTGAATATGCAATTCCCATCTCTAAATTCTGCAGCATTTTCACGGGAGAAACAATTGCCATTTTAAAGGCATTAGACATGTATAAGAGTCATGCAAGCTCAAATTTTCTTATTATTACTGGCTCTTTATCTGTTCTTCAGAGCTTAAGGTAAATATATCCAGTACATGCTATCCTGCAACAAAAATACAATTAGCACTTTATCACCTACAAAACAGACACGTAAACGTTAAATTTCTCTGGATACCATCACATACAAGTATCGCAGGAAATGAAAAAGTAGATGAATTAGCAAAGAAAGCAAACTGACGAGCAAACTGAAATTATGACCACAATTCCATTCAGGGATATACAGCTCAATATTGAACAGCCTTGTAAAAAAATGGTAACAAATGTGGAATAAGGCTAACCTTAAAAACGTTAAAACTAGGATTGGCACTAAACTACAATTTCCAGAAAACAGAAGGCAACAGGTGATTATAAACCGACTAAGAATTGGACATACAGCCTTAACTCACCAGCATCTCATACCAAAAGAACTACCACCTGAATGTTCCTTTTGTGAATGTCCAATAACTGTTTAAACATATATTGGTTAAATGTCCTCTTTATTCCTACGAAAGAGCCATCAACAACGTACCAGAAGAAGTAAAGAAACTTAGAGATATTTTAAACTGTAATATATCAAATACAATCAAATTCCTTAAGGACATACGTTTACTTCACAAAATTTAAGTTATATTATGTGTATCATTTTGTAATTTGTAATTTATTATATGTAATTTAATACGCAATTTGTAATTAGTATATTTAATAACAACGGTAAAATCTGTAAAATCCGCTAATAACCGTAATGGTTGATGCGGAAATTCTAAATAATAAAAAAAAAGAAATAAATGGAGATAATATTGTTAGTTCAGTGATCTACTGAATTTAATGAAAATATTTCACTTCTGTTTATTCTTGTGCCATAAGCTTGGCAGCATGTAGGTGTTTCAGTTGCTGCCGTAATAGGTTAGCTCCCTTCTTCCATCTATTTTACCTATTAGCACGGGTGACCGTGACACGAATGCGAAATCTTCTTCGCTTCTTCCGATTTTTCTTTCTTCTTGTATGAGGCCTCCAATTCATTCTGTATAATTATTTGCTATTAATTTGTGTCTTCTTCCTCTTCTTCAGCCTTAAGTAATCCAACTTTAGACATAGGCCTTCCCAAATCAATCCAGTGTCTTCTATTTTGCGCCACTTGTTTCCAGTTGTGTCCTCCGATCTTCTTAATACCATCCGCCCATCTCATTTGTGGTCTTCCTCTGCTTCTCTTTCCTAACCATGGTCTCCATTGTTGTATTTCATGGTTCCATCTCTTATCGTTCAGTCGGGAATTGTGTCCTGCGAAGCTCCATTTTAATTTAGCAGCATGTTCTCTTTCGTTTTTTACTTTCGTTTTGCTTCTAATCCATTTGTTGTTTTTTTTTTGTCTATAAGTCTCACCCCGAGCATTGATCTTTCCATCGCTCTTTGTGCTTTTAATATTTTATCCATGTTAGACTTTGAGTGTCCACGTCTGTTAGCCATACGTGAGTATAGGGAGGATACACTGATCGTAACTTCTGGTTTTCAAATACTGTTCTATTTTAGTGCTTTTCAAGATCCAACTCAGTTTTCCAAATCCTGCCCACGTTAATCTTATTCTCCTGGTAATTTGGCAGTTTGACTTTATTTTTTTACTTTCATTATCTGTCCCAGGTAGATGTATTCGCTTACTGTTTTAAATTTATGTCATTCAACGTTATTTTTCTAATGTTTGGTGTATTTGTCATTATTTTTGTTTTTTTCCAAGTTCATCTTAAGACCAACTTTTTCCGAATCTTGAAATAGTTGCGTCATCATGGTCTGTAGTTCTTCGAAACTTGTAGCGAATATTACAATGTCATCAGCGTATCTCAAATGACTCAGTTTTCTTCCATTAACATTTATTCCTTTATCTGTCCAGTTAATGTCTTTGAACACGTCTTCAAGTCCAAGTGTGAATAGCTTTGGTGAGATAACATCTCCCTGGCGAACTCCTCTGTTGATTGGTATAGCTTTGGTTTTCGCATCTATTTGTATTTTCATTGTAGCTTTCTTGTAAATATTATGTATGAGCATTCTGTATCGGGAGTCTATCCTGCAGTTGTTCATAGCTCTCTCTATTGCCCAAAGTTCTATGGAGTCGAATGCCTTTTCATAATCAATGAAGCCAATGTATAAGTTCAGGTGATATTCATTGGCTTTCTCTATTAGAGTTCGGACTGTAAGAAGATGATCCGCTGTACTGTAACCCTTTCGGAATCCTGCCTGCTCTATCGGTTGAGCAGCTATCGAGCTTCGACGTTAACCTGTTAGTTATTACTCTCATAAACAGTTTGTACATTTGGGACAACAGGGAGATTGGCCTATAGTTCTTCAGATCTCCCCTGTCTCCTCTTTTTGAAGAGAAGTATTGTCAAACTTTCATTCCAATCATCTGGAACTTCTCCTCTGTGAAGACATTCGTTGAAAACAGTTTTCAATTCTTCGAAATTAATTTTACTCCCCTTCTCTTATTTCTTTTCCATTTTTATCATTTAAGGAGATTATTATAGGCTTTCCTAAGTTTAATCTTAAGCATTTCAGGCCGCGGTTCTTTTCTATTATTTTTTCTATCTTGTTTTCATTATAGATCCTTAAATCTTCCTTTACTCCCTTCTTTATTTGTTTATTCAATTCTTTGAAACCATTGGTGTTTCGCTTTCCTTCGCTTAGAAATGTGCGTTTCTTTTCCATCAACCGTTTTGTTCCTTCACTTATTCAGTCTTTTTTAATTTTTGTTTTCTTTGCAACAATCAGTCCTGCTTTCAAGAGCTTTCGTTGTGTTTAAAACGAATTTGTGTCTAATGCTTGTTAAATATTTTTTACAAAACGTTCGACTTCCTGATCTAATTGTTCCTGTGTTCTCATTGGGACCAAAATATCCATTAACTGTTCAAAACTCATTCTTAAGTTTTACCTGGATTTTTTGTTTAAATCACATTATCGCTCAGTATAATAAAAATGGGAGAGTAACCTGATTTGATATCTCAGTGCATGTACTATGTATTACGTGCATATAATTTGAAGGTACATTTCTAATTATAAAGAATTCTCTTCTTATCAGGAATCTTATTTGCATCTGTGGGCCAATGTTGTTGCCTTCCCAGTTGATAGTGGAGACAGCATTTGACACTTGAGTTTTTTGCATGCTATTATAGTGTCTTATCCTTCTTTGATCGTCACTAACACGCAAGTGCTCCAAACTTTAGACAAAAGATGCGAAATTCTAAATGAGATAAAAACTAGAAAGATGGAATACTTGGGGCACATTGTGAGAGAAACATCATGCAGGGCAAAATTAAGGGCAAAAGAAGTGTGGGAAGAAGAAAAATATCGTGGCTTCGTAATCTACGTGAACGGTTCGGGTGTAGTTCGATTGAACTTTTTAGGCGCGCTGCTAACAAAGTCGCAGTGGCCATGATGATTTCCAATCTCCGCTAAGAGTGGAACGAGAAGAAAAATCCTTTTTTTTTATGCCCCAACGAAAATTTAACCTCCACTCTCGAAAACTCAGAAACCAAGAGTTTCTTTAAAATTTATAAAAACACATTCATTTGTATTTGGAGAGGGACTAATTTTTATGCAAAATTCGTTCCCTCAATTGTATCTCCGGCAGATGTGGTGAACTGGCACATCATTTGAAAGTTATTTGCTTTCCTTACACGACACTCTATTTTTTTTTTAATTTGCGGGACTACTGCAGATAATTTTGGATTTAACTAATTTATTGCTTAAACATGAGCAATAACAAAAAATATAAAATTTCATCTAATTAATCAATTCAATGTTCGAAATGACCTCCATACAATAATACAGTCACTTTTCAAAGTCTCTTCGTACATTTGCAAATACCCGCGGCGTGAATAATCGGCATTCTGTCACAACTCTGTATATTTTTGATTTTAGGTATTCCCACAAAAAAAAAATCCAGAGGCGAAATATCCGGTGATCTGGCCGTCCACTCTATTGGACCCCTTCTGTCAATTTAACGCCCTGAAAAACGTTGATTCAAAAATTTTCTCACGCGTATATCATAATATGCCCCGCCCTGTTGGAAAGTCAGTTTGTCCTCTACAAGATTATTATAAGATTCCAATGTGTCATTGATCAGCGGATCAGTAACGTCGTCTAAAAAATTTAAATAAGTTGTTTCATTGAGATTTTCTTGAAGAAATAATGGTCCAAAAACGTGTTTCCCTAAAATGCTAACCCATATATTTAATTTCTAAGGTGTTTGTGTATTTGTCTCCATGAATAAATGAAGATTATTGTCACTCCAATAACGACAATTATATCTAGTAACTTCACCATTTAACATAAAAGTACACTCGTCGGAAAAACACGTGTCGTACAATCGATGTTGACTGTTGTTTATGCTTTCACTAAATTCTTCACAAAATTGAAGTCGACGATCAGGATCATCTTCGTTTAATTGATACAGTAATCGTATTTTATAAGGGTGAAATTTATGGGATTTTATAATTCGATAAGAACTAGATGCTAATACACCAGATGGTCGAATATCAGATTGAATCTCGATTATCCACTTGTAAATGACCCGATAGCGCCAATTCAAGCTGCTTCATTTAGCACATCTGTGGCTTCAAACTTATCAGTTAAATGTTTAACGAATTAGTGACATACGTTTTTTTCTAGTGGTTTGTATTAAAGATCCTTGCTGTAGGCTTAGCAGACTGATTATTTCTGTAGTATAGCTAAGAATATCCATTTTTGTATCCCGTTCCCCTCTCAAATAATGATGTGTTTCTAAATTTGAAGAACTCTTGGTTTCTGAGTTTCTGGGGGACGGAGGCAAATTTTCGTTGCCTGTATTTCCTTTGATCGTTGTCAGTGTAGATCCCCACTGGTGGTATTTTCCATTCTAGTTTCTTTCAATTATACCAATTATACTCTAATGTAAAAATTACAATGTCCTAATATGTATCATATTTGCTGTTAGTTGCCTTTGAAATTTTTGTGACATAGTTGTATCTTGCAATTTGTAAATACTGCAAATCATATGCTCGAAGAATCCAACCCCGCTTAAAGATAAAAGCAATTAAAAAATAGTGATATTAATAACTAACTAAAAAATGATAGTCACAGCTATAAACTACATATAAACAAATTTGTTGGATTAAAAGCTACACAAACTATGAACTTGAAAAGAATCAACCAAATAACTCAAAACAAAACGCTAACTTCAAGTCCGTCACCTGCCAGCAGTAAAACTAAAACACCACCAAGTTGGAGGGCAGGGTAATTACTTTCTTGAATTAGAAACAAAATTTATTGAAAATTTAGAAAACAATTTTCAGCATTCTATTAACAAAGTAGGTTTATTCATCAAGCGTTCTCAGATTCGATCAAAAACGAATTTATAACCTCCACATTCTGAAGTGTTTGTGATTTGCTATTTTCCGAATCAAATGTTTAGGAAGTATCCATTAGTCTGTTTATTAGAAGTTCAGTCAGGTATGTATGCTTACAACACGAAACCATATATGGCGAGTCCGCTCATGTTTATTTTCTTCTTTTTCTCTTTCTCGTTCTAACCAAGTCGTTCGAATCGCTGTTTGTGAATGGTCTTCTTGATGAACGTGAATTGAAAATTAGACGCATTGTTTGCCAAATACGGAAACATTCTCTTTTAGTCTCAGACTCGGAATTGAAACAATCCTTATTTATTATTCAGAGAGTTGGCTGGCGACGGATATTATTGCGGGAACGAAGCGTTTTATAAACTTTTTGAGGTTACACAGTGTTGGTTTTCCTCTCGATGAGGAAACGAACCTAGCTTTTTGGGAAATAAAATTTCGAGGCTAGAATTTTTAAAAAGTTCATTTGAATAATAAATTAGAATTAGTTTGTAAATACATGTAGATATATTTATAGGTTATCTATAAATATATAGGTTACCTTATTAGTATACCTATAATTTTTAACCTACGGCAACAATAATTTTTAAAATATAATCATTTAATAAATAACCCTTCTTCATCATCATCATATAACGGGGGTCCTACGGCGATTGCCGCTTCCCGCATTTCAGCCTCCATCTTTTCCTATCTCTCCAATCTCCCTCTTCTAAGCCTCTAGATTGCATTGTTTTTGTAATTTCTCTTCTCCAGGAATTTGGTGGTCTTCCCTTTTCCTTCTTTCTGGCGGAACATACATTAAGGCTTTCTTTGGCCACCGCTCCTCCTCCATTCTCATCACGTGACCATACCATTGTAATTGCCTTCCTTGTATTCTATCTGAAAGAGTATCTCTAATTCCTGTACGGTTTCGTATTTCCTCATTCCTGATTCTTTCCATTCTCGATACTCGACATGACCTTCTAAGATAATCCATTTCCACAACGTCTACTTTATCTCGTTCATTCTTTGTCATCGTCCAACATTCGGCACCATATGTGGTAATCGGTTCTACAATTGCTCTGTATACACGAAGTTTGGTATGCATCTTTATTTTATTAGACCACAGTAATGAATTCAGTATTCGGATGCATTTTTTCCCTTGGGTTATTCGGTTTTGTACATCTATCTTAACTCTGCCATCTGCTGATATGATGCTTCCTAGATATTTATACTGGTTGCAACCTTTTATGACTGCGTTTTCAAGCTCAGATCTGTGGTATTTCCTCCAATTTTTAAATATTCTGTTTTGCTTATGTTTACAGTAAGCCCCATTTGGCATATTCCTCAAATAATTTTCGATTCATATAATTTATATCTTCCTCATCGGTTGCAACCACCACCTGATCATCTGCAAACAACAATGTATACAGAGTTTCTTGTCCCACTTCGATGCCCATAAATCTACATTTATTTCTCCAATTCCTCAATGCTTCTTGGACGTATATTTTAAAGAGTGTCGGTGACAAACAGCATCCTTGCTTTAGGCCTTTAGTGACTTTAAATTCATTTGAAGTTCTGGTTCCAATTTTTACACAACTAACTGCATTTTCGTACAATTTATATATCGCTCGGATATACGTCGAATCCAATCCGGACCTTTCGAGGACCTCAAACATTTTCTTTAACGGGACACTATCATATGCTTTCTCAAGGTCTATAAATACCAAATGGGTCTCTCTACTTCTTTCGACACGCTTTTCAATTATTTGTCGTAGGATAAATATATTATCAAGGCAGGATCTCCCGGTACGAAAGCCGCTTTGTTCTTCAATATCTTGTATCTGTCTTTCAACCCTCTTCTTTAATATTCTGCCGTACAACCGGCCCACAGAGCTCGTCACACTAATACCTCTATAATTGGAACAGTCTCTTTTATTCCCTCTCTTATATATGGAGCTTATATAAGATATAACCCATCTTTCTTCTGTTTATTCTTCTTCTTCTTCTTCCTTCTAGTATGCAGGCTTTAAAGCCTGTTTCTTCTTCAATATTAGCCTCCTAAATTGTTTAAATCGTCGCACCATCTTTTTCTTGGTCTGCCAATACTTCTTCGTCCATTTGGTGACTTATCTCGTGCTATTCGTACTATTCTATCCTCTGCCATTCCACTGATGTGTTCGTTCCACTCCTGTTTTCGTTTTGTCACCCATCCATTTATGTCTTCTATTTTGCATGTTCTTCTTATGTTTTCGCTTCTCTCCCTATCCAACATACTTCTCCCTGATATTCATCGGAGTATTTTCATCTCTGTTGTTTCTAGCAGTCGTCTCATTTTAGATGTGTCAGGTCTTGTCTCCGCCGTGTATGTTAATATAGGTCTAATTGCTGCTTTATAGATTCTTATTTTTGTGTCTTGTCTTACGTGTCTGTTCTTCCAGATTGTGTCATTAAGAGAATCCGCCGCTTTACTTGCTTTTAAGCCTTGTTGTCGTACTTCTTCTTCAACATCTCCTTAACTAGTTATATCTATTCCCAGATATCTAAACCTTGCTTCCTGCTTTATTATTTTCCCATCAATTTCGATTTTACAACGTAGTGGGTATTTAGAATGTCATACATTTGGTTTTTTCTGCTGGTATTATCATATTGTATTTCTTAGGTGTTGTATTGAAGATATGTGTTAATCTTTGGAGCTGGTCTACTGTCTCGGTGATTAATGGGGCGTCGTCTGCATAACATAATAGTTGGACTCTGTTTAAGAGTCAGATAGGCGAGCGAGGTGCTATGTTTTTTCGACTTTGTTTTATAGAATGGAATCTTCGACCTTGAATGCTACATCAATGAAAAAACTGGAATCATTCGAGCTGTGGGTGTATAGAAGAATACTGAAAATATCATGGACAGAATACGTCACAAATAAATAGGTTCTGAGAAGGATGAGTAAAGAAATAGAAAGTTTAAATACAATTAAAACAAAAAAATGTCAAGGCTCAACCTGAGAGAGTGGTACGGATGTACATCAAATGAACTTCAGAGCAGCCAAAAGTCGGAGATGGTACTTGAAGAAGAGAAAGAAGTATGTCGGTTTATCTCTATTTTCACATATTATATTAATAACTAGCTGATATATCTTAAGCGCTCTTTATATGGTCGGCCATATCATTTGGCTTACACATACTATCATGTTGAATATAACGCAGATATCACCTCGTATAACACTACTATAATATAGTGTTAAATAACATCATATCGTCGGTGATTCTGCAAATCCCCATATGAGATTTTTTTTCAAGAATTTAGGTTTTTGTCCTATCAAAAACTACATTAAAAATACACACGTTAAAGTAATGAAAATATCAAAAAAACACAATATTATATTGCAACTGGCAACAATTCATAACTCTTATCATCCTACGCTATATATGATTATACTTTTTTTAATGGTGATATATATTCTGGTCTTGTTTTCTTTACTTATATTTTTACCCAATAGTACTCTGTTCAATCAGGAAATCACAATAAAAGAAATAAAACTAGCCCTAAGAAAAGCTAAGAATAACTAATCTCCAGGCAAAGATTGTGTAGTTACTGATGCAATCAAAATAGGAGGCATTTGCCTATTTCAGAAAATAGAAAACCTTTTTAACATGTGCCTTTTGGACAGTAATATACGCGACAAATGGCACAATGCTAAGGTAATTCTATTGAACAAAAAAGGAGATCCCAATGAATTAGAAAACTACAGACCTATGAATGTTCTTAGTCAGATATACGAACTCCTTACAAGAATAGTAACGAATCGTCTTGAGAAAAAACTTGATTTCTATAGCCAACAGAGTAAGCGGGATTTCGTACCGGATTTGGAACAAATGATCACCTACAGAGCATTAAAACGGTAATAGAAAATACTATAGAATACAATCGACCACTCGTTCTAGCTTTTGAAAGATTTCCATAAAGCCATTGATACGGTAGAATTTGACAAAATCCTGGAAGCACTACAAGCATGCCGCATCGACTACCGATTAATTTACAATACATACAAGAACGCAACTATGTCGGTGAAACTACGTAAAAACACGGATCATATCCCAATCGGCAGAGGAGTCCGACAGGTGTACCTTATCGCCTAAACTGTTTACAGCAGTACTAGAATATGCTTGTAAAAACTTAATTGGAAAGAGAAAGGCCTGAACACTGACAGTAGAAGATTAACAAATTGGAAATTCGCAGACAACATAGTTTTGTTCTCGGGCAACCTCAAGGAGATATGTACAATGCTACATGAACTTCAGTCAGTGTGTGCCAGTGTGGATCTTAAGATAAACACCTTTAAAACAAAATTCATGACAAACCTAGTACCTAGCGGAAATATCATATTGGAGTAACAAGTAGAGCTGGTGGAATATATACCTTGGACACAAAAAAGATCACAAGTGACACGATATAGGTAAGAAAAAAAGAGAGCTTCGATTATTTCCGAATTGCCACACTGAAATGAACTGGGCGGACATGCGCCCGAAACAGTGATGAAGTAGCAGAATTGCTTGAGTGGAAGCGAGTTAAACAAAAAAGTAAAGAAGACCTCTACTCGTTATTGACTATCTCAAGAAAATGTCAAAAATTGGATGAAAAGTGCTCAAGATAGAGCACAATTGACAAAAATGAGGGAGGCCTATATCCAGCAGTGGACGCAAAAGGCTGGGTGATGATGATGATGACTATGTTCAATAGTGCTATTGCTTTTCTTCCTTGAATGTTTCTCTTCACTCATTAATTTTCATGCTTAACGTATTGATCACAGCAATGCCTCGATAGTTTTCACATTTTTTTCTCCCTCCTTTTTTAAAAACCTAGTTGAAAGGTAACTTTCTTTGCATTCAGATGGTATTTCTGACTTGTTAAGACATAATTGGAATAGTACTGTCAGTTGTTCTCAAAGCTTGTTAGTTTCATGTTTTAATAGTTCTCCTTCTATATTTCCTGCTCTAGGGGAACTTCCATTTTACAAAGAATTTATACCGTTACTCTTTTCATATTCTTATTGGCGACCATTCTACTCATATGTTTTGCGTGATGTTCTATTTAAACTATTTGCTACTCTATTAATAGATCTTCAAAATAATCTTATCTGTTAGTGAAATAATTGTGAAATCTGTTGGTGTTATGCGGATATCTTTTAGAAGTCTTCAGCTTTTAGTTCGTCTTGTTCCTCCTAGGTAGTTGTTTATGTTTGTGTAGTTTCTTTTTATGTTTTTTTTTGTGTTTCCTTAATGTAAAAGAATACGATTGCGTTTCTTTTAAATTCCAGTTCCACTCTTCATCGTACACATGTTTCGAGGTTTCACCTCTCGTCAGAAAGAATTCTGCTAGTGTGAATTGATGAATTGAAATGAAATGCTGTTTATCTATATAGCCGGTATAGTAACATAATATGTCTGTGTTCGCTGATTATAAATTATACTAATAAGCGATTCTTGTATACTAATTGGTGACTCTTAAAATACAATGAACCCGATTTTACTTGTGACGGATAGTTCTTTTAAACAGCAGATTCAGTAAAACACAGGTTTAAATTAAATAAAAATATATTTGAAATAAATAAATAACAAAATTACATTAGATCCTAGGTGATATATACAATAAAAATTAAAACGTCAATCCTGACAACTACGGCATCGACGGCGATATGACCCACTGTTTAATATCTGCGAAAAATAAAACACAAATAATTACATAAAATCTAACAGCAATTACGGTGTGTTAATACACACAGACGGGAAGGAGCGGGTCGAAGGATGGAGATGGAACGGGCCAATTAACACTCGGCCCAGCGAGAAACGGATCGAGGCGATGCATATCGTTACATAGTTTTTTTACAAGGCATTACCCAAGACACAAACTACACAAAAACGATTCGATAACCCGCTAAGAACTTCAGTTGTTCATGCGGTTAACTGAAATAAAAAATTGTTGGCCGAAAAAAATATTTTTGCTAGCTGAGTTTTAGACAGAGTGTAATTCATGAATTAATAATTCTCATATAGAGGACAGTTCATCATATGTGTATATACCAATACACACATTTCCCATCAAATAATCAGTTAAATTTAATAAATGTTTACTATGACAACTCAACTTTCATATGCGGCGCTATCAAAAGAACAAAATCATAAAATATCCCTCAAGAACACGCCAAGTATATCTTTCGTAAGCGTACCTTAGATCCTATCATTTTTAAAAACATTCCTTCCGTTGATTAACTATAGCAAGGTTAGAATTCTGCGTGTTTTCCATATCGTTAATTTATTAACCTGAAACCCTACATTAAGGTGGTTTCCATGCCACTGACTTAAAAATACCCAAAGGCATGGAATCTCGACACCCGGGAAAGAACTAAGATCGATAAAGTAATAAATCGTCTGAAAAAAAGAATAAACGTTTCTTTTTAAAGCAAAAATGGAAAGTATGGGAAAAACGCGCAAGTGGTTCGTTGGAAATTACGATATTTTCTATCCCTTATTATTGATGCAGCGGCGTTACAGAAATTATAAAATTTCTGATATTAATTTATAATCACAAAATCGTTTAATGAAACTTTAATAACTAATACACTATCTTAATACAGTAAATATCTTTCTTCCATATTATTTTTTCTACAAGCGATTTTTCAGATTGGGTAACAATCATTTCGTCATTTTAAATGCATAAACTAGCTTTCTTAAGTTATGCTTTCTCATTTTAGTACTAAGTAGTATAATAATTAAAAATTAAAAATAAAATTACAAGGAATGTGTATATCTTGGCATACAACTCACTTCTGTGACTGTCTCTTGTCCCCAACAAATAAGTGAAAACCAAACTTCTAAATGGTTGATTATAATGATAATCAGAGGCTTTTAGAAAATTAAGTTTAAGTATTTTTATTTTATTCGAGCACAGTTTATTGTACAACACACCCTTATTTTAAAATTTATGTTGAAAATGATTAAGTTTAAATCTGACCACTTTGCTATGTCGAGTATGCACGGGAGGACTGGCTAGAGAATGTCTTGATACTGCTACGAAGAGGCAATTTTTGCCAACTGCCAACGAAGGTTAGTTTGTAAATCCAAAGAAATACAATGATTTTTCTGATTCACTATTAAAAAACCTTTTAGTAAAAACAGAATGACAAAAAAATACAGGTGTGTGATTTATGGTTTACAGTTTTGTATATTCAAGGGCAATGAAAACATTTTACGATCGGCTACTAAAACCTTTCAGTGAGGATACAACATGCAGGTATTGATTCAAATTGTCTATTTTGTTACTAACATTACTGTTAGGCTACCTACAATATGGCTACACGGAATCACCAAAGCAATATCAGAAAAAAAAATTAAATCAAAACGACTGGCGGAAGCGACAGATCGACATTTACGGCAATTTTAATAAAGTCGTATTTGAGGCACCTCAAACGGCATATAGAAGAGTCTGTTAAAAGCGGCATGTGCATAAAAAACGGTGTTTTCCGAGGCTTTGAGTGTCATTTTGCTCGATTATCGTGACGTGGCTATCAAATTATAGCGGTTACAATAATTTTGTTGTTGGCAGCTCGGAAAATGGATACAGAGGATCTGAAGTGTGTTATGAGTATGTGTGTGGATGAGTGTTATCACCAGCTGTGTTTCGATGCAAATGTTAGTGAGCGAAAGAAAAAGAGTATACAAGAGAAGAAATGATGACATAGCAAGAATCTTCTAAAAAATAAGAAAGAGAAAGGCTCATTATACTGTGGAAGAGAAATTAGTCTAGATGGAGATCGGCGCAGTGGACTAGGTAGCTGATTTAGAATCTGAGAAGGTGAATGGACCGTAGGTATCGGCATTTGGATAAATTCCTGGCGCAGCTGCTCTGTTGGTATGCAGTAGATGGATAGCCTAAAGTGTTGACTAAGTGCTCGAAATAACTCGACAGGATAAGAGACAGAGTGCTTGGGTGCGATTAGGAAGTTCGGAGGAAGTGAGCGAGATTGGCGATGGCGGTGGTGGAGATGATTATGAATAGGTAGAGAGAGAAGAAAAGGAGTTAAGCAGTCTCTAAATGCAAAAACTAAAGCGATAGTGTTGAGTGACTGAGAAGGTAAGTGAATATCGTGACGACATTTGCCACAGCCAGGGCGGTTTAAACCAGTAATTCCATAATTGGGTAGGGCGTTTTTCAGATGGTAGGTCTCTGGTATTGGCGGCTATGGTGGCGATGTAGGAGGACTCGTGCATAACCTAGGCTGGGAGGTGGTTCTGTCCAATTTTTAGGATAAAGGTATATTTCGAACAATTTCACATCCACTTTCTTAAAAAAATAAGACCACACCTTCATAAAAAAAAGTTCACATAACAGAAATCTTTAGTGTACATTGTCTATGTGTTAAACCTTACATTTTTTTCGAAAAATGGGTGGTTTTTCAGATATCCTTGAGCACAATAATATATTACTAGTAATCATGCATGAAATATTATGAGATATTTACATGGATCATTTTATAGTGTATTGTTAGGACCATTAACCTATATTCCTACTAACTAAATCTTCCGTTTTCGACCTCTCAGGATTCTGATCTCCCACTAATGACATTTACCGTAGAGGTCAGAAGGCTGAGGTTCTTAAGCAGATTACGTTATTCCAACCCTTAAAATTTTTAGGTGTACAGTCATAAAACAATACTAGAAATGAAGTTAACCCTATTTGTTAATAGAGAAATGTGAATAAGTTGTATAATTAATCTTACATTCTCATAAAAATCAGGGAGAATTAATTACTTACTATAGTCCGTCTCACTTTTCATTCATCATGGGTTAACCGGGAAAATAGAAGGGTGTTCTCAATAGTTATAGAATAGAATAGAAATATGCTTTATTGTCACTGAAAATTGTAACTATTTTATTGACAAAGCTTACAAAAAGTAAAAAAAAAATAACAATTTCAAATGTAATGAGATTACATAAATTAAATGTATAAAATACACAATCCAATGCAAAATTTAAATAAATTGCAAATTGCATAATTAAAAATTACGAACTAATAAATTTAAGTTGCTGCAAATGATACCCAAATATACAGATTGAACGAGTTAAATTCGGAACATACGAAATATATGTGTTTCGGCTCAACTCCGCTCTAGGTGGCTGGCCAACAAAAGGTTGTCAAATAATTATGTTATAAAAATCTAATAATTCAACGGGCTGCTGGATTCTGAACTAATTCAAGAACTCATTCATAGGTGGTCAAACCACCTATCGCTTCTTAAAGCCGGCCACTCACGGTACAGCGGTGTCGTTCGAAATAATCGGACAGAGGCGTTTGTTCAATTTGTTTATATTTGGTGCGCCCACACACCATACTGCGCCGCAGTATTTGTTCGGTTCTCGACCATGTCAAATCAAACAATCATTTAAGCGTCTCTTACTTTGTGTATAACTAAGCGTAAAAAGAAACCCAAAATAAAACGTAGATTCTGGTGCAAAGAATCCAAGATTTTGGTGCAAAATAAATCTCGTCTGCCCTGCACCCGATTTACTGGACTGCAATTCTAATTTTAATTTTCTTTTATAGGATGTTCTAAAATTGTTAATTTTTTTTCTTATATGCTTTTTATTCGCATCTTTGTTTACTTCTTGGAACTTTAAAACTATAATGTCCATGTCTGTTTTCGTGCGTTTCTATCGTGATACGTTTTACCTTTTATTTGCTATAATCATTCTTGTATTTTATATAATTCAAAAAACTCTCTTAAAAAATTCTCGCTAAATCAAGCCACTTCGATTTTCTATGCAAGTGTGTAGTTAAAAACGAAGTTGAACAACGCCGCTGTATCGTGAGTGACCGGCTTTAGGTAAGCCCCTCTTTCGTTTATCGGAGATGGAGATTTTGAGCAGTATTGCCAATATCATTCCTGTAGATGTTTCTAAAACAACTAAAAACTTCTGAAATAACTACAAACCATTAAGTTTATTTTTGTTATTAGTCTGTTGTAGTAGATTGGTAAATACAATGAAAAAATATAGGCAAATATCCAATCTATTTAAAGATACGAAGAAGATATAACTCTCAAAAAGATCCGCAAATCGGATTATTACACGGCGATTGGCAACATTGACTTTGGGCTGCGCTCTAGACTATAGTGTATTCTAAAAGGAGACGAATAGTTGAACGATATTTTATACAATGTCTATCACCGGGTATGGATTTATTTTTGTCCAAGTTTTATATTGGTCCACTATTTCAAATGCAGTTCAAACAGACATATATTAAATTGTATGATCCGTTTTAAAATTCGTTCAATCTGTATATAAAAATACTGTAGTTGCTTGTACATAAAGGTATTGTAATTTCTTATTTTCTACTGAACAATATGGTCTATCAGTTCAAAATAGATAGGCTTTTGTCATTTTACGGAACTTAATTAAAGAAGTTGCAGATTTAAGTTTCAAATGGAGATGGAGATGGTTGTATAATTTTTTGCTGAAATAATATAGATTACTTTACTAACTCAATAAACGGGATCAGTAAATACACATCGAAGCTTGAATGATGAAGTAGTCATGATTAGGTCTTTCTTTATGAATTAAACGAACAGTTTTTAAAATGTATAAAGAGGGAAGAGTTAAAATCCCGTGATTTTTGAACTAACTTCTGAAATGTGTTATTCTACTGAGGCGAAAAAGATACTGTATTGCTCTTTTTTGTAAATCGATATGAAGGTACTATTTAAGATTGATGTCTATAAAACTACCAAAAAATTTTACAGAGTCAACAATACTGATCTGGCTGTTATTAGAAATAAGGGTTAAAGAGCTCCTTTAGACGATAATGCTACTGTCTTATCCACGTTAAAAGAGAGTAGATTAGAGTCGGGCCAGGTTTATATTTTAAGTAGATCAGTTAGTAAGTTAATTGCAAACCACTAAACACACTCACTTCTGTCACTTACAATCATTTCTGTCTATGTTAATGTTCTGTGTCAATGCAGTTATAGATTATTATATTATAATTGTATCAGTGCGACTATAGTTTATATTATTGGTTATTGTGGATCCAAATAAAGATACCCCATTTAAATTTTACATTTTAAATTTAGTCAAGCTTATGAATACTGTAGTATTTTTATTAAATCTAATTTATTGTCTTTACTTATTATCAAAGGTTCTACATTTATTAAAGTTTACACTAACACTTACAAGTTTATTAAGTCTTTATTAAAAATATTCACTAATTTATTTCACAATATGTATTTATATTTATTTCCGGCTTACAATTTAAACTCGATATTCAAAACTAGAACTAACTGTTTTCAACAAAATTTACTCTTTAAATATAAAATACCGTTAATCGAGAATCCCTTTGAATTCGGAAGGCGACCCTGTTGAAAAGGATGGAAGGCAGACAGACAGGTTTTTCAGCTGAGTGTCGAACCTACTAGAATAGAATAGAATTAGAAATAATATAAGTTTTATAAGTCATATTTATCGTAACAATACTATAGTTGTCAAAGACAAACATGCCATTGAACCATTTGAACTTCAAAAAATCAAACCAATAAGTTGAATTTTGCTGAAAAAAGTCGTCCATTTTGGGATTCCAAAAAATATGCAAAAAAGTTTACTACTTCTTAACCGTTTCCACGTAAAAAACCGTAGGGGGAAAACGAAATAAAAAACGATTTATCAAAAATCTGTACCTTGTAGAAAAAATGTTTTGAAAAAAAAACTGTAGCTTAGATAATTTTAAACAAAACTGACTATTATTATATTTATGTAGAATGAACCGTTCTCTCAGAAACAAAGCTTGAAGCGACCGACTATTTTAAATATCAGTTACGCTTGCGAAATAAATTATAAATAAAATTTGTATTAACTTGACGGTAAAAATTTGCTATGTTTTTATCAAAGTGTCATATCGACAAAAATCAAAATGCGTTTTATAGGTGAAGAGTGCAGCTTTTCGTATGAATTTTTAAATAACTTTCTCATACGATTCTTATTTACTAAGGTTTGGTACTTTCATTGACCGGTCGTAGCGGTATTTCCTTTGTTAGAACCTAATCTTTAAAGCTTATAGCATGAAATTTTAGTTTTGAGTTTTGGCCACAAAT
Source organism: Diabrotica balteata (assembly GCA_918026665.1). Classification (NCBI taxonomy): domain Eukaryota; kingdom Metazoa; phylum Arthropoda; class Insecta; order Coleoptera; family Chrysomelidae; genus Diabrotica; species Diabrotica balteata. The sequence continues at coordinate 36,190,324 of OU898281.1, read as the reverse complement.
GTATGACATTTGAAATATACTTGAAAAACGCTGAATTGAAACTTTCACGCATACCATTTCATTGGGTTTAATTCGCAGTGATAAGGTGGTAAACGTAGAAATATGTGTAATATTTCCTCTGCAATTACATCAAGCACTTTTTTATCAAGTTCAGATTTTACCTATGCAGCACATTCCAACAAATCCCTTTTTAATATATTACGGTAACAGTCAGTATACTTAGTTTAACTGAATAATTGATCATCATCAACCAGCCCTTTGCGTCCACTGCTGGACATAGGCCTCCCTCATTTTTGTCCATTGTACTCTCTCTTGAGCACCTTTCCATCCAATTTCTTGACATTTTCTTGAGATCGTCAGTCCAACGAGTAGAGGATCTTCCTTAATTTTTTTTGTCTAACCTCGGCCTCCACTCAAGCAATCTCTTCGTCCACCTTTCATCACTGATTCGGGCGACGTGTCTGGCTCGATTCCATTTCAGTGTGGCACTAAATGTTAAAACACAACATTTGGTACCTGAGAATAGAATAGAAATATGCTTTATTGTTACTGAAAATTGTACAATTTTAAGCTTACAAAAAATCAAAAAAAAAAAATAACAGTAACAATTCAAATTTATTAAAATCACATAAATCGTAAATATCACAGAATCACAAAATAAAAGATAATATAATATACAATATACAAATCGGATCACAACCTACTAGTGGCTAAATTAAAAATAAAGTTCAAAATGCTAAAAAAAGACTGTCAAAAGAAAAACCGACATCAATTTACTTAAACAAGAAAATATACAAAGTATGGTAAAGACTAAACTCAACGAGGAATGTGAAAGACTCCAAAGAGAGTTATCACCAACTACAGAAGGCTTATGGACAGAAGTCAAGAATGCTTTTACTAGCGCCGAGAAATAATAAAAGACACTAATAACAAAAGAAAATCTAAACCCTGGATGACACAAAAAATTCTGGGAATGATGGATACTCGAAGAGCCTACAAAAATAAAAATAATGAAAAATATAGGGAGATACATCGTCAAATCAAGAAAGAAATAGCTACCGCAAAAGAAAATTGGATGATAGAAAACTGCCAAGAGATCGAAGAATTAATAAAGAAACACGACAGTCAAACGCTTCACACAAAAAAATAAAAGATCTAGCTGGAATGACAAAACAAAGACTCCCTTGTAGATTAACAAACGACGAGAAATGAAACGATATGGGAATTAAGCGATCTAAACAACGTAATGGGGACATTACATAGAAGAACTATTCTCGGACACACCACTAAACAACATAATATATAAAAACCATGAAACCAGTCCTCCTATATTAAAACAAGAAGTAGAGAGAGCAATCAAAAACGCAAAAAATGGGAAAGCCCCTGGCCCCGATGACATACATACGGAAGTCATAAAGCTACTGGAAAGAGAAACATTTAAATATAATCGTCAAATTATTTAATCAAATATATACAAGCGGTGAAAATTCCACAAGACTGGTTAAAGTCAGTCTTTATTCCCTTTCCAAAAGCTAAGGGAGCAAAGAAGTGTGGTGATTTCAGACTTATTAGTTTAATGTCGCATATGTTAAAGTTGTTATTCTTGAAAGTTATTCACCAACGCATTTATAAGAAATGTGAACAGGATATCAGTGATGAACAATTTGGCTTCCGAAATGGATTTGGGACACGGGAAGCATTAACCAGTTTTTATTATACTGCTGCAAAAATGTCGAGACCAAAAAAGGACCTCTTTTTATGTTTCATTGACTATCAATAAGGCCTTCGACAAAGTAAAACATGATAAGCTGATGGATTGCCTTCACAAAAAGGGACTAGACGAGAACCTAGAAAATTATCCAAACGCTGTATTTTAACCAAACTGCAGCAGTTAGAACAGAAGCCGGTGACACAGAAATATTCAATATCAAGCGAGGTGTACGACAGGGTGGTGTATTGTCCACCACTACTTTCAATATATATTCGGAAGAAATCTTTGCACGAGCACTAGAGCAATCAAGAGAAGGTGTTAAAATTAACGGCAGAGTTCTAAATAATGTAAGATACGCCGACGACACGGCCTAATTGCAGAGAGCGCACAGGATCTCCAGACACTCTTAGATCGCGTCAGATCGATCGAAGAACAATACGGCCTCAGCATTAACGTCAAGAAAACAAAAACAATGATTTTTCTCCAAAACATCCATCCATCCACCCATGGCTTTAAACGTGAATGGTAAACATTATCGAAAATGTCGAGAAATTTCGATATCTAGGGTGCTGGATAACGAAAGATATAGATCCAGACATAGAAATAAAATCGCGAATTGAACAAGCAAGAAATGTCTTTTTAAAAATGAAACAAATGTTTACGTCCCAAACACTCAATCTCAAAATCCGATACCGAATGCTGAAATGTTACGTTTACAGCACCTTACTATATGGAATGGAGGCCCGGACCTTCAAAATCAACTCACTCAGGCGTTTGGAAAGTTTGAAATGTGGTTATTTCGAAGGATGCTGAAAGTCCCCTGGACAGCGCATATGAGCAACGAGCAGGTCCTACACAAGATGGGATACCGACAGAAAACACTTAAAAAATAATGAAAACATGGAAAACCTCATATTTGGGACACATATTACAGAAATGAGAAATACCTAAAAAAGGGAGTGGATTCACTCCCCGCCTCTCGATGCGTTAGTGTTCTGACTGTTGGACGTGAATCCCTGTCCTGGCATTTGGTTTTCACCTCTGGCTGCGTTAAGTAGTTGAGTTACTGTGACCAAATGCCCATCTTGGTAGTTAGTATTCGCCTCTGGTTGCGTTGAGTAACTGAGTTACCGTTGCTAACTACCCATCTTCCTGTCTTTTAATTTCTTTTTCTTTGTTCTGAAGAAGCTACATACAATTGTAGCGAAACGTCGAGATGAACCCACTTTTGGGTCACCCACAAATGACACGGTTCAAACCCGGAAGATGAATAAACTATAATTAAGTTTAATTTGTTGCATAATGTGATACCCAAATATATTATATAAAAAATACTCAAGTTGCTTGTACCTAAACGTACTGTAATTTCTTAGTTATTTAAAAAAAAAGAGATTCTGGTGTGTGGATTGGCTTTAGATGGACCACGAAATTATCTGGGTATGTGAGTATAAGGGGATGTATATGAGTGAGGGATTTTACTTATTGTGTGATTGTGAATAGTTTCTAGAGGGGGCATGGAATTATTTGATCTGAATCTACTTGTGGAGTATTGATGGGTGAAGAACATTGGACAGTGTGAATATTATAGTTAATTTTGCGTCGTTTTTACTACTGCATTTAGATGGACTCGCCAATTTTTTAATGACTCTTGTGCTGGACTAAATGTATAAAAATATCTATTATCTAAATTTTTAAAACGTCTCAATTCACCAAGCAGGTGGCAATTTGATGGTTTATAAAAGACGTACTGCTGCAATACATGAAAATAAGTAGTTTTCTGGATATGGTCCAATTTCAATCACCCAATTTCATATATTTTTTGGACAGACCAAAACATTAGATTCAGAAACGGGCGAATATTTTGTAAATTTCCGTAAATTTCCTGCTTATTATTAGTTATACTAATAATACCATAATCTCGAGAATCTTGCAACTCTACGCTACTGCTTGCTCTAACGAAAAGATGGTAAAGAGCAAAAGGGAGATAATTACATTTTGGCGGGACGAAAAGGGACGAAAGCACAACAGAAAAAAATAATTACTCTTTGTGGGATTAGGTCCCAAGGATTTTCGAATTGAAGTCGGGAATTTTAATTGGTACACGCTGCCGGATGAAACAGAGTTTTTTATAATTGCGCGTTGAACGCCATTTTCCTTTTTAATTTTGGATTTGTTTTGACAAGTGTGCAAGAAGAAAGGTCATTTTGTTGACTCTGTAAAAAGAGTTCTTTGTGTCGAAGGAACAAGATTTTTGTTTAATTAAGACGGCGTGGAAACCAACAATTGAGGAAATAATCGGATGATTTTTATGATGTAATATTCCATTGGAAAGATATTTAACAAATCAATTAATAGAGACTTAATATAAAAGTACAGTAAAAATAGAGTTGAGTAGTCAAAATATGAGAACTGCATTTTGTTTATTGTTATGAGTTCACAAAAAGTTACAGATAATAATCTACATGCTGCTACATGCTTTATATCAAATTAAAGGCTATTTTTTATTATGATGATATAAGATTGCCTGAGAAAAAATGGTGGCAAATTAGGGATGCAATTTGTTAAAAACACGAGATATGCTTTACTCATGCTTTAAAAAAACTCACACGACTACTGACACTAGCCATGTCAAAACCAGTGGCGCTACGCACTAGCTCTCTTTTACTGCTTCTTTGATACCTTCTTGGTTTAGAACCTTTAGTCAGGTAATTACATACAAATATTAGTATTCATTAATTCAGGATTGTACAAGAAGGACACTTTTTACGCTCAGGGGTTCATCAGAGCGACTTCATTATAAAACACAGGACATAGACCATGGTTAGATAGGGTGTTCAACAAACAGGTACACATACAACGGAAATATCCATTCAACACGATCAATTTTTAAATTCACAGAACTTTAATTTAATTTTTTGCAGAAATACCATAATCAATTTAAAAAATTTTGTATCATCTTTACTGAATAGTACATATAAAATTAATGGCTTCTTTTAAACCTGTCTGAAAGTTCCTTAACCCATACAAATTTAACATCATATTGAAATATTTAATATAACTATCATCATCATTGGCGCTACAGCCCTTTCGTGAGCCTTGGCCTGCTTCAAAACATTCTTCCATCCCTTCCCCTATCATCATCTTCTCCAGCCCCTCACTCCAATCTCCCTCAGATCTTCCTGTACATCGTCCAGATATCTGAGTTTAGGTCGCCCCCTTCTTCTTCTTCCGACCGCCTGTTTAGCGTAGTTATTTTAGTGGGATCACTCTCATCCATCCGCATAACGTGGCCCATCCTTAGGCGATTTATTTTGATGGTCTTCACAATATCTGCATCACCAAAAAGTCTATAGAGTTCAAAGTTATAATCGCCTTCTCCACAGACCATGTTCGTTTACTCCGTCATATATGGTCCTTAAAACTTTTCTTTCAAAGACTCTTAGTAACTCTTCATCTCGGTCGTCATTGCCCATGTTTTCCGATCCGTAGTGATGGCACTGGGCGTATTATGGTTTTATAAAGTTTGCACTTGTTGCTATTGACATACTTCTCGCTCTTAGTTGACGGCCCAGGCCAAAATAACAGCGGTTAGCCACGCATATTCTTTTCTTTATCTCTTGATGTGATCAGATTAATTACATCCAATTTAACAGCAATATAAATATAGAGCTGTTAATTGTGGCTTTAAAGTTTTGTAATGTATTTAATACTGACTATTTCACTAGACTATTTTTAACTGATAAAACGTCATACCAACGCCACGTTTCCTACTGACAAAACTCCTTCCTGTACGTGATTTCTTTGACAAACGTCACTGAGGGTATTTAATTTTGGACACATGTAATGAATCCAGATGAAAAATTAAGAGTTGGATGCCAGTCAGATATAAAAGGAAGGAAGAAATAAAAAAATTGGTTTCGGAAAATCCCATTGAACACGCAGCAGGTCCAGAAGCTCTATTTGGACTTAATTTTCGAGTTCCTACAGGTTAGAAATTTTACTCTTGAAAGATGTACTACCAATACCGCAACTAGCAAAAATTCTCGAGATTATAAGGGCGAAGACCTATAAGGAGTTCGTCATGTAAAGTCAATGTGGAATACTACAGCAAAAATGGTACAAGAAAAATTTTACGGATACGGCATAAAAATCGACCCCTTCACAGATATAATCTTTCATATGTGCAATATTGGCCAGAGTTACCAAGCGAATGCAGCTTCAAAAAGTATTCAAGATAAAAGAAAACTCAGTTGAAAAGCATTATACACCGAAGAACTATTAAAAATCATCCAAAGCTACGACGGGAAAACCCCGATGGAGCACTAAAAAGTTTTTTCACCTTTGCTTATTTGAACTTGCTTGGAGAGGCAATGAGACCGTAAACTACAAGATTCACTATTTCCAGAAGTAATTTGATGTTATAGGAGAATTTACGGGCCGAATTGAATAGAACACAAATACAACTAAAACAAATCAAAGTGGTTCGAAAAATTTGGCAAGCAACAAATGGCTGGTGAGAAATTTATCAAACGAAAATTTATGCCAAGTTAGATTATTTTTGAAATTAATGGACCAAAGATTTTATCAGACAGACTCTTTCTTACCGTTCGTCCCAACTGGAAGGATAGATCTTGGTTCAAAAACTGTCCAGTTGGAATCAACCACACGTAACTAAGTGGACAAAAATGTTAGCAGAAAAAATTGGAATAGACAGAAAAAAATATAAAATAACCAATCATTCTCATCGATCTTCAGCTGTGTAAGCCTTGTTCAAGCAAAGTGTTTCTGAACAGGAGTTAATTAAATTAACGGGTCACTCATTAAAACCATATTTGCAACTGGATTCCAGTCACCACCAGAAGTTGTTCGAAAATCTCAGAAAAACAAATGATGCTGGACATTCGAGTTCCTAAATGCTACAGGTCAATAATACACAAAATCATGATTTGGTAAAAAAGAATGGGGAAACTATTATAGCTTATAATAATTGTACATTTAATATTGTTAACAAATAAATAAAGATTATGTTTCACTGATATGGTGCATTCAATTGTCTCCTGAAATAGTCTTGTCGATTATCATTTGAGAGAAAATTATTGACCGGCAAAATTTTATTCTGGTTTATTAAAATTTGTTGCCTTTTGGAAATGTTCACTTATGAAATTGTGAGAAAATCAATTAACTGACGTCTCATGATTTAACTCTCAAAATTTAATTCGCAAGAAATTGCCATGCAACAAACTTTTATACCAGTCAAATATAACGCGGGCACATTTTATTATTTAGTTTTCACAACTTCATTTCACTGGTTTCCACAACACCATTTAAGTGCTTTAATATATAGCACATGCGCTCCACCAGTGCGAATCTAGACATTAGCTTTGGGAGAAGAACTTCCAATGAAACACCAACCAAAAGACATAAAAAAGATAAACCCAAACTACACAAAAGACATACACAACAGTTTTTCTTTAATTTTAGACCTTCTTGGGGGGAATTTTCCTATTCTCTTCCGTGTATCCGATCCTGGGCACCACGCGTTAGTTCGAATCTCCCACATTCAATATTCGGGTATGAATACGGGGATATACCAAGAACAAATGAAATTTTAAATTAAAGATTAATGATTAAATATTAAATATTTAGTTGCTAGAAAAGTCTGCCGCCAACTGTTTCTAGAAGAAAAATTCAAAAAATTATAATAAATAATTGTAATAAATTGTAATAAATAATATAACAAAGAAAAAATAGGAGGAGTTGGACTTCTTATACATAAGAGTACACTAAAAATATCCAACAACTTAAAGCACAGCTTTAAGTTGGTTTAACAAAAAAAAACAGCCTTAAAATAATTCAAGCCGATGCACCTACATCTACACACTCGGACGAGGAAGTGGAAACCTTTTATGAAGACCTAGAAAAGGCAGTAAAACTGGCGCCTACTACACACAACCTAGTAATGAGTGACTTTAATGCTAAGTTGGGATGTAAACTGGACAGGACCGAAGTTGCAATAGATCCCTACGGATTCTATAATACGAATTTAATAACTAGATGGGTCTCTTTCTAAAATTATTTAAATTTTAAACATTTTATACAATAATAAGTAAAATAATAAACGGCTAAACTGAAATATAATTTTTATTTTTTTTATTTCAGAATCGCATAATTAAAGGATTGCCAACTAGTGTTACGAATACCGCAACCACAAGGAAACCAAGATCGGGTAGGGCTGCTGCTCCAGATCCTGGAATAGCTCCAGAACCACCGGATAAAGGTAAGTACAATGAATCACTCAGTCAAAGATTATTTATATCATTTGCTACGGCAGACCCTTTGAACAAAAAACTCAATTCGCGGGATTCAATGAGTCAAGTTAGTCCCTGTGATGGACGATGATATAACGTTGTCGATTCTACATCAAAATTTCAAATATCGTCACTAAAAATGGAAACTAGACAATTTATGTACAAAAGCATGGGAATATCTAAACGTTATTAATAAACTCTTTAAACACCATGTGCATAAGGTTTTACGTCTCCCTCTATAATATGCTGTTTAGTTTTTTTGAAAGCTTATAGTAGTTTCTTTTTATACAGCTCCGTCATATAAGCTTTCAAAAAAACTGATAGAGATTATTTTAGAACACATTAAATTTTCACCTAAATTTAGAATAAAAAATACAATAGAACTAGTTAATAAAATACAACATTTTCAATTAGCTAACAATTCCAGATTTATTTTCTAGTATCCCTCCCTACAGAAACTTTATTCTAAAAAACCTTTTAGTCCAAAATAGTGCAAATCCAATAATTACATCTGAAATTTTTCATCTTCTTGAAGTTTGCATAAACCAGGACGACTTTGAATTTAATAATCAAATATATACAAATAAGAGTGCAGGACCTATAATGGGCAATCCTGTAAGCCCATTGCTATCAGATATTTTTATGGATTATCTAGAGAAAAAGAATTCAAAACATCCCTTATTTAAACAGTTTTTATATTGGTGGAGATACATAAGTTTTTTAGATTTAAAAATTATCAGACCTAAAAATAAACATGACTTCTCCATATTTCATAAACCTACCCATACTGACAGGACTATACACAATTCATCATCCCATCCAACACAACATAAACTGGCAGCCTATCATAGTATGTTACATAGATTAACCAGAAATTTCACCAGATGTCAAAATACAACTTTGAGACATAATTAAATATAATTAGGCAAGTAGAAGTTAAATAACGGATACAACGAACAAACAATTAAAAACTACACAAGAAAGCCCTGAAATTAGTATTTCCACCACCAGAGAAAAAACCCAGTACCTTCTGCTCGATTACATATACAGGCAAAATATCAACAAATATAGCCAAACACATAAAAAAGAAAGAAATAACACCAGCTTTTCCAACAAATAACAACCTAGGCAGATATATTAAAAACAACAAGGACCCAAAAATAAAAAACACTTACACAGTAGTGTGTACAAACTTAAATGTGGCGACTGCCCAAAAAACTTACATGGGTCAAACTGGTAGAAACTTTAATAAATATACAGTATTTAGCATTAATAAATATAGCATAATAATAATAGCAGAACATAAAAGGGCTTTCAATAATAGAAAAACAGATTCTACATGCGCACCTTCACCTTCTAGATCACAATCATTCTTTTAAGGACGAATTTAAAATTCTTCACATTCAAAATATACACCTTAAGCTATCCTTGTTAGAATATATGGAAATCGACAAATTAAAAAACACAGATATAATTCTGTATGACCAACTTGAGACAAACAGTTTTCCCCTCCTCAACCTATTTCATTAGAGACTATAAAATGTAAACGCATGCCAAAAATAGATCAGTTGAGAAAGGCAATCAGCGAAACAGCTGTAGTGATAAGAGTTTAAAATAAATTTTGTGGAAGTTTGAAAACGAAGTTTTTAGTGATTTATTGTTACAAATATATAGAACATTAAAAATTGTCGAATTTATATACATTTTTAAGAAAGGATAAGAATTGTATACAATTACATTAATTAACTTAAATAAATGAACAGGACGTATCGAAGCCAAAACTAAAATTATGATTTATAGCAAATTATTGATATTAAATCCACCTATTTCTATACAACGTCTTTGTCCATCAGATCTGTAATTGATCTCTATAAATCCATTTCTTTCAATCGACGTCATAATGGAATAATCAACAGGATTAAAATCAAGTGATATAAATGACCATGCATGACGCCCTCGTGTCCTATCCACCTATTTCCGTAAGATGTTGACGACCATCAACTTGTAAATTTGGTGATTCCCCATCATGCATAAAGTACATACTTCGTGGCGTATATAAGAAATCTCATAGTCAAATTGATTTTTTTATTTAAAATTTAAGTAATCGTGTGAGGAAAAAATAAATATGCCATTTTAATTTCTGCTTGTCTAATATGTAAAATTTCTATTAGAGTTTTCAAAAGCATACAGGGTGAATTTTTTTCTATGGACAAAACGAACTACAGTAGTCTCTCTTTATATCGATCCCTATATAACGATAATTCCTCTATAACGATGAAATAGTAAACGTTGGTTGGTTCGTCATAAGGACAATGTGTTATTCTTTCTCTTTACGTATTGTTCTCTTCTTATAGCGATAACTTTTCAGCGTTCAATAGTCGATGACTTTTGAAGTGACGTGTTTAAAGTCAAGACTACCAGTCACGAGTGGTAGCAGGTCATTGTCTAGCGGTTGTTTTGCTTTGTGCTTAAGGAATTCGGAATCCCATTCTACTCTTCTTATCAGAGGGTTAAGTGACTCGCTTTTAATTGTTCGGCGCGGCATGACTAATTATTATCACACAAATGTTGTCATCTATTAACGACTTTTCATTTCCAGTTTGAGTTGTGTATCAGTGTATTAACATAAACATGTTTTCGAAAAAGCGTAAAGTGCTCTCAGTGGAGGAAAAGTTATCGATAACTCGAGCAATAGAGAAAGGTGAAAAGCAATCGGATGTCGTTCGCCGACGGGGCTGTCTCAGTCAACTGTGGCTCACGATTTGGAAGGACAGAGAAAGTGGTTTGAAGCGGAGATGGAGGGCCGGTAGCAGGAAGAAGTTACGGAAACCTCCAGCATGAAGATTAATAGATCGCGCTATGCTTCAGTGGTTCCCGCAGCAGCGAATGAACCTATTCCACTTTTTGGGGCTAATGGTCAGGTCAAAAGCTGAGTTTTTTGCAATTGAGCTTGAAATTGAGAATTTTAAGCCCTCTGAGGGTTGGCTGAGCAAGTGGAAGCTGTGGCACAAGATTAACTACGTTGAAAATCATTTAAGAGCTCACGATGTTAACAAAAACGTAACGGATTATGGCTAGAAAACGTGTGGCCTGGACTGAAGGCACGATAATGCGTCAGACGACATTTTCAATGCTAATAAGACTGGATTGTTTTTTTAAATGACACCAAACAGAAATTTAAAATTTAAATCGGAAAGTGCGTTGGTGGAAAGCTCTCTAAGGAACGCATTACAGTTAAAGTGGCCGCCAACAATGACAGGTTCGTGAAGCGAAATTGTTAGTGATAGGAAAGTCGAAAAACCCACGTTGCTTTAAAAACATAAAAAAATCTAGCGATGACCTATAAAGCAAACAAAAGTGCGTGGATGACTTGCCGAGAGTGTAATAAAGAAAGTGGAATATCGAGCTTAAAGGGAAAAAATTCTGCTAGTAGACAATTGTCCGTGACTGAACCTGTACTGTGCCACCTTCAAAACATTGAACTTTGTGTTTCTGCCAGCAAACAGAACAAGTGTCCCTCAGCCCATGGACCAAAGTGTCATCAAGAGTTTGAAAAGCCATTACATGAGAAGACTTTTGATGGAATTGGTTCAGAACAATGGCGATCTTAAACTAAACATTCTTGACGTCATCCTAATAATTAGAAAATCCTAGGACGAGGTGACGAGCAATACAATACAACAGTCCTTCAAACACGCAGGATGGCTGGAAAGTCAAGGATTGACAGATGATGAAGATGACCTGCCAGGTAGATGTTTGCGGCAGAGAGTTTGAACTTACTATCAGCTACGGACCCGAAGAGCTAACAGATTTTGAAGATGAATGAAAATGTAGCTACAACATCTGAACTTTTTGGCAAGGAAATCCTACAAGCAATTCATGTATAAGAAGAAAACAGTGACCTGAAGTGAAGCAGAGCTGGAACCAGCTCCGACCCCCTCAGCAGGCATTGGATGCGCATAAGTACTGCATCGATTCTTCATTAACCAGGAAGACGATATGAGTGCTATGAAAGATTCTATGCGTCTAAAGAACAAGGTCAGGTCAGTTCTGTGGAAAGGGAATAGGAAAACAGACCAAAGTGACGGACCTTTTTGGTAATATAGGCTGAATATATTTTACAGTAGCATATTATTTTGTTGCTGTACAGTACACATATTTTAATTGTACAGTCATTTTTTTATACTGTATTTATTGATTATGTTCATTCTCTAATAAATCTATGTGGTGTACAATACAGTGTTAAATCATTTATGTTCGTTTGATAATTTGTTTAAATTAAAATAGGTTATTTAGTACAGTATAATTAATATTACAGTACCGAATTTTTTGTTTCTCTGTATAACGATCTCTCCTTATAACGATGAAAACTCCCGGTCCCTTGCATATCGTCATAGAGAGAAGGAGGACTGTAGTTTTTGTAAAACCGGACCTGATTTTTTCTAGTTTGAATAGGTCAGTCGATTAGATGGTAAGCTTGACCAAAACACATTAAACTTACAGTTAAAAAGGTTTGACAAATAGAAATCTCTTGAACTTGAAGACTTAAACTCCAACTTCGTAAAACATCGATTTGTCTGTAACAAGCACTCACAATGTTTAGTATAGTATATAGGCAAAATAATTGAGGTTCAACAAGGCACACCACTTGTAAAAAATTGCTAACAATTTTCTCTCAATAATTATTTCCGACAATTTAATACTTATAATGCTGTCACACAAGGAAAAGATAGTCTATTATGGCTCAGCATTGATTATAGTCTACAGTATTTATAATTTGTAGTATCCTTTATTACTTTTCGTTACAAGTAATCGCCGTCCCTGTCTACTGTCTGAAGAAAATAGCAAGAAAAGAAAAATCAGCGTGAGTCAGCGAATCGGGACGGACGTAACCAGTCATCTGCACAAACTGCTTTATGAGACTTAATTTCAGAGTTGATTATCACGACGCGACCATTTACCCATTACCTACTCATTGGAGCTGTTAAAATCGAGGCAACGTTTTATTTCAACTTCGTCGATTGTTTAAAAGAAAGATGCTATCTCTAGTTTCGTGCTGAACGATAAGCCGTAGGTCGTTAATGCGAGGAAGTATGTTTAGTCGACGTTTATTATTGCTAAAAATTGGTACGAAAATGAGCATAATTTAGCGAACAATACGGTAGCAGATTACGGTCCAATTTGAAACAGTCAAGCAGTGTTGGCTTAAGTTGTTTCTCCAGTAAACCATAATTGAATGGGGTATAAGTATATCAATGACTGGAAAAGACCTAAGAACATATTGGTCTCTCATATGGTTCGTATTTTGTACACTTCTAATCATCTTCAATCTCTAATGTAATTTATCTACGAAAAGGTTATATACTCGTAACAACTTGCGTTCAAAACTTTAGATACTGAAATATACTCAAAAATGCATATTACGACGAATAAATATGCATCTTTACCTTACTCAATAAATGCACTTTCATATAACAACCAAATCATTTCTTGTAGAAACGAAATTCCTGAATTTCTAGTAGACGTATTTCAAAAAAAATTCTCTATCGATTCTGTACTAGATCCGATCTTTTCTACACACAAGATTACCACAGAATCTGTAGACATCAAAATTCGCAACCAGATCTCTCCCATAAATGCACCAATAACTTTGCAAGAATTAGATTTTTCTCTTTTAAACTTAAAAACCACATCACCAGGTCCTGATGATATTCCATCAATATTTTTAAAAAATCTACCCCAAAAAGGCAAAAAGATACTTCTAGACATCTTTAATCACATCTTTTTAAATCATTACTTTCCTGATACTTGGACCAAAGCTATTATAATCCCAATTTATAAACAACACAATCTAAAAGATTGTCCCACATCTTACCGTTCTATTTCCCTCACCTGTAGCATGTGTAAACTTCTCAAAAAGATTTTAAATTACAGGCTTACATGGTATCTAGAAAATGAAAATCTCCTGACCCACAAGTGGTTTTCGACGAGGAAGATCTGCTAACGACAACTTAGTGGCACTTGAGTCAACCATTCATGATGCATTCTTACTAGATCAGAAAGTTATAGCAGTCTTTTTTGATGTGAATAAAGCTTTCGACACAACATGGAGATACCTCATATTAAATAAACTTGATAAATGGGGAATTCAAGGACATATGCTTGCGTTTATAAAAAACTTTCTGAATAAAAAGGAAAAACAAGTAAGAGTAAATGGATACACCTCTACCACTAGAATACTCGACAACGGTGTTCCACAAGGTTCTATTTTAAGCCCAACTTTATTTTTAATTACATTTAACGATGTAATAAATACAATTAAGCCTCCTATAAAAGCAAACTTATACGCTGATGATTTAGTTTTCTATATTAAATGCAACAATATTACATCTGGAGCTAAAATACTACAGAGCCTTCTATATAAAATCGAAGAATGGTCTTCCAAAACAGGCTTCCTCTTTTCAACTAATAAGACACATTACACAGTATTCAGCAAACGCAAGAATACCATTTCTGTTTCGTTAATATTTAACGGTCAAAATATATCTCATTCAGAGGAATTGAATTTTTTGGACCTAACGTTTGATTACAAATTAATCTGGAAAACACACATAACGACTTTGCAACTAACGTCAAATTAGAATAAACTTGCTGAAAATTCTATCCAGTAATATATGGGGAGCTGATTCTAGTATTCTTCTTAACCTCTACAAATCAATTATTCGCAGTAAACTGGACTACAATGCAATATGCTACGATACAGCAAATAAAACGTTCCTAAAAAACCTTAACACAATTTAAACAACAGCTCTAAGATTAGCCGTCGGTGCCTTCAGAACCAGTCCTGTCAGCAGCTTACAAGTAATATCAAGAGAACCCCCTCTACATCTAAGACGACATCTACTTAGTTTAAATTATGCAGCAAGAATATCTTCCAATAAAAAGCACCCATTATACTCTGAGATTATTAACGCACCTACATCCAATTTGTATAGAAATAAACAATATAAAGACAAACCCTTTAGGGAAAGAATCAGTCAAAAAGGATTCAATTGCAATGAATTCAAATTATCCTTAACCACAAAATTAGACTTCCCTCCATGGCTTACTCTCTTACCTATCCTAGCCTGATCATTAATGCATTCAAAGAAATTATGGAGAAGTATCCAAATCAGCACATAATATACACAGATGCATCAAAAACTGAAAATGGCCATGCCGCAGCCTTCATAAATAAAAATTACAAATATGCCATTAGAATTCCATAGCACTGCAGAATTTACACCGGGTAAACCACAGCGATATTAGAAGATCAAAAACTCCTCTTCAACGACTGAAAATAATATTTTAATCATCACAGATTCACTCAGCGCAGTTCATGGAATTAATCAACTTTACCCTAGCCATCCTATTGCACAAAATATAAGAAATGAACTTAATGCACTACATCCTATAAACAAAAAGGTTACATTTATCTGGATACCTTCACACATTGGCATTAAAGGCAACGAGGAAGTTGATCAATTGGCATTAAAATCCATTAGAAATGAAAATGTTCCAGAAATTACTAAATAGCCCCACACCGACCATAAACGACAGTCCATGAATCATATAATAAATTTATGGCAATCAACCTGAGACGCAACAAACAAGTTGAAAACAATAAAGCCTCGAGTAGACGCCAGCCTACCACCACAAGGAAAAAGAAGAGATCAAGTAATCGTAAATCGTCTTCGAATCGTCCACACAATACTAACACACCAACACCTTCTAAATAAAGAACCAGCTCCGATTTGTAGCCTACTGCTCTACTCAACTCACCGTGAAGCATCTGATAGTCGACTGTCCGCAGTTCCAACCTCAGAGAACATGCCGAGAATTAGTGGAAACCTGAGAAGTGCGCTTACGACAAATGTCTCGGATTTATTGCAGTTTCTAAAAGACATAAACATTTATAATAAACTTTAATTTATCAAACTGTACTACTGTGTATGTCCCCCCACTAATAACCCTTGGTGGTTGATGTGGGTTCTGTATGTTTAAATAAAAAAAATATGCATCATATATGTCAAAAAGAGAGACTATCAACTTACCAAAAAAAATTTCTAACCTCTGCCTGAAACCCCAATACATAGGGTATTGTAATTTAGGAATAAGAATTTACAAGAAGGATAATTTGGAGTGAAGTTATTGAATGTACTTATAAAGAATGGCTTAGCTCAGAGGAATCAATTTAAATCTCAAATATCAAGGGAGAATTCGGGCTAGCTTTTCTACACTTAGGATTGGCTTTAGGAAAAAAAATGAGACCTTGTAACACAAACAATGAAATTAAATAGAACAACTTGGAATTTAATCTTGTATTGAAGGCACTATAACTAAATATACGAAGTTGCCTACGGTACTGAATGAGAATAGCTTGAGAATTTAAAAATGAGAAAAAAATCAAGGAACAGGTGTACCTAATACAATAACCTAGAATTACTTAAAAAAACACTATTCACCGTGTATTGGTATAGTATACTGGTTAGTAAAAACTGAAATAAAAAGCTAACTACTAATGACAACTATATTTATCTATATATTCTATATAGTCGGTATCAGGAGAGAGAATTATTCATCATCATCATTCTCTCTCCTAATACCGACCATAATGTAGCTTCGCCTATTTAAAAAAAAAATTAAAGTGTTTGTTCTTGTGTAGTGTAGTGTAATGTACAATTTTATGTTTATGACATTCTATATTTGTTGGATTGGCCAAAATTGACCAAATGCCCCGAAGATGCCCTAGGAAACGAAAGTACTTGGGTAAGATTTAATTAATAAAACTACTCACGATATTTGCCTTTCATTTGATCAAAGTTCATTTATTCGAGCATTCAACCTTATATCAAGGAAAAATCATTGTTTATTTCGTATGTAAATATCTGGGGAAATATCAAAGGAAAGGGAAATTTGTTTTCATTATAAACGGATTAAAAATGTTGATATTGTCAATCTTAGGGACGCGAAAAGATTAAGAATCTTTTTCGGCCTTTTATGATATACGGGTTTAAACGTTATTTTTTTAGCTACCTTTATACAAAGCCTTAAAACAAGGCAAATGTGTATTTTTTGTTGATCTAGGTACGTCTGCGGAGTATTTTCATGCTTCAGTAGACCATTAGCATTCCAAGCTATTAGTTTTATTCTTTTTAGGGCCATTTCTAGGCTTCGATCTTCGATGAAGCTCTTTTATTGCTACCTTCTAATTTTGACAGTCTAATCATTGTTTAAACACAATGGTCTTATCATATTTTTTTAAGGTTTTCGATGTTATTCCTGTTTATTGAGCCTAGCCATTGTTTATAACGTTGTTATTGCTTTGCGTGGCACCACCACACCACCGTTTTGTTTTCAAACTTGTTAAGAGGAAGGTGGTTTAGCAATACTTTATTGTCGTAGTTTCTTAGCTCTCTTTATATTTCATTTGAAAATGCGTTTATTTTACACTTCGAAAAGAATAACAAACCTAATAACAGATAAGAAAGAACAAAGAAGAAATTAATCAAAAGAAAATACCGCTATTAGTCGAGTAAATAACCTATCGAGAATACAGGTTATGTTTTAAAGTCACATACAGATAATTTAGAATTTGATGTTAATGTTAAGAGTAAACTAAATGTAAGACCATTTCATTTCTTTAGAGGTTTATTCCATTCCTCTAGATCGTGTCCTACATTCAGCTGAAACATGCTTTCCAGATGTTCTATAAAACATTCAACTTTTTGTTTATTACCTTTGGCCAAGCTACCACCTGTTTACTCGTCTTCCGTAGAGATTAGTCAGTGGATTTGTCACTTATTAACTCACTCAGGTATACTCCAATTGGTTCATTTGTAGTCTTGTAATTTTCTATTTTAAATTTTTGCATTGCGTTATTCAATTTTGTTTTATTAGAAGGACAACTGGTTTTATCTCACATTTTTTTGGATAATTCATTCATGTTTACTCGATAAATTTTATGAAAGTTTAAAAAGTAATCCTTTTAAGTACCTATTTTTTGTGGAACTTTGTAATCCAACCGTGTTTGCCCAGTCAGAATATTACGTATAAAACTTTATTAATATTTCAAGTTTGCACGAAGTGAAATAAAAGAAAGATCGAAGGTTATGAAACCTCTGCATTCCTCTTCAATTAGCGAAGAGAGACCAAACCAACCAGTCAGTCAGTCGCTCCGTGAATATGGCCATTTTTGCACGTGTATACCAACTTCAAAGGAAACTTGATTAAAGTCGATGGGCTTTAATTAAACGGGTACATAGGGACCCTACAACTACAAGAAACGTGCACTCAGTGACGTCGCCGACCGTTATGCCGAAGGACAAATTAATCAATACAAAGAGGACCTCGAAGTTTGAAACTTTAATCTGATGATCAGTTACATAGATCGGCCAACCGTATATATTATACAATTAGTCAAACGTCTAGTTATAATCAGTTTGTGATACTGCGGGTATACTGTCAAGTCTATATAGATATTTCATTTTTAGATTTATTTAGCGGTTTTGTTTACTCTTTAGATTAAATTAATTCTAGATGGCTAGCTACATTGTATTAGAGAATCCCAAGTATAAAGCTTTAAATGCTATACTTATATTTAAAAAAAGAAGGTGCAGAGGACCTAGGGCATTCAGTACAACGTAGTAATAATTAGATCGGGATAAACAACATCTTTTGTTTTTCGAATGTGGCCGAAAATCTATTTATGATATTAACAACAATGTTGCGATCGGTCTCAACACCTTTCGGGATGAAGAGGTACGAGAATGAAAAGTTGCTCTGACTCTTCTTAGCTGGAGCGTATTTTACCATCTTATGACCTTTGGTTCTAAAATATTAATGTAAAAACTACAAAAATATTCGCAGATATTAATTTGCGTAAGCACATGTAATTTGTTTTTAGTACCTTGGCCAATATATATAATTCGGCAGAAAGGCCTTAGAGGCCCAAGAATTCACTAGCTTTCTTCCATTTGTTTCTGTCATGTATGTCCAGTCATCTCCGGATTACAGACTACTTTCTTGTGGCATTTTAAATTAAATAATTATGATTTTATGGGATTAAGCACAATTACTGGTTGTGATGGTGTTGAAAATGTGTGAGTTGTGATTGTTGTAAAATTTGAAAAATTGAAAATTTTCTAGTTATTGATGCTAAGAAACAGTAAATAATTATTAAAATAGCATGTTATGTGACAAACCTTTCTTATATCAAATAAACATAATTAGTGTTTATCCTTTTTTAACTTATAACGCCTACTCCTCTGGATGAAATTTATTGTGAACTCTTGAATCGTTGGAACTTGAAGAATATAATGAGGATATTGGAAAACTCACAAAGAGGGAAAATAATTAATAAAGCATGTTTATCCTTGTAGATAAACAGAAAAAATAAAACAGTTCTGCCGTTAAAAGAAGGTTAATTATTTTTTATCTCGAATTGTATTGTCTAATTTAAACGAAATACACTTCGATCATTTAACTTTGTTTTTTTCGATGGGCAAAATTGTTTGTTAAACAATTTGTGCAAGAAAAAAAACAGAAAAATTCAATTTTTTTTCTTCTTTTCTTTGCTATATCTCAGCGCATTTTAGAAAAATGTTAAAGACGAAAAAAGTTTTGCCATTCAATTTCCATCAAGAAAGAATGAATCTTAAATTGAAAAAATAATTATTAATGCAAAATTGGCAACAAATCTTAAAAAAAGGTCAAAAATCAATGTTTTTTCATTAATTTTTTTCAGGTATTTAGAAACCCTATAGAACTGTCAAAATTTCCACAGAATTTTTTTTAATATAAGAGACTACATAAAATTTTCGCACAATCGATTTCGGACACCCTATGTATTGTAACTACTATTAGCAACAAATTAACCTCTAAGATATAATTTGAAAAAGAAAATGATTCTGAACTGATACAAAGTTTTGATGAAAAATTCATCTTGGGAACACCTAGTAGGGACAGAACACCTGTCGTCTATTTCATCGTGCGGCTGGGCTGTAAGGTCCCGTGACCTCACTATATGCAATTTGTTACCTCATCCACTCTGTTCCGGTCTCGCTCCTTCTGGCGTCTCCTTTTTTTATTTTGTATCAAGTTCTCGGGTGTTATCGCTCCTAGCTTTAATATTAAGTTGTTCCGTTCTCTTTGGAAAAATAGTACAAACAAAAATGCAGTCTTCTGCTTCGCCACAATCTATGCACAAATCATTTATGCTCTTCTTTATTCTATACTTGTACGACCTTAAGGAGCCGTGGGCGTTGAGAAATTGTGTAAAATAATAATTTAACCTTCTGAACCTACATTTGGACCATGTAAACATATCAGGGATTGACATTTTGGTCCATTGAGCCTTTGCAGTTTGTGCCTCCATTCATTTTGCCATATTTGGAGCATATTTACGTGATATTTAGGGCCAACTATAAATTTGAAAATTTGCGATTTTTTTTCCAGTAGGGTGGATTTTCTAGCGGAATATGGAGCTTGTAAGTCAAGTTTAGAAAGTCGAAAACATTTAAATGATTAACTTCATTTTTTGTACTTTTTTTTCCAATTATTGCTATTTTTTCAACAATAAATATTAAATTTTCAATTTCTAGCTAACGAAATATGTAAAATTGAATAACGAAACTTTTAACTTCTTATAATTTTTTCTCTAGGATCAATATTTTCCGAATTGTAAACGAAAATAGGAGCAAAAAAATGAGAAATTTTCAATTGTTTTCAGATTTTGATTTAGCACAGGGTTTGCGACTGGCGCATATCGTGATTATCGATATTGGGCACACCCTGAAGGGATTCCAGCAAAAAATAGCTTCCTATGGAAAATGTCCATTATGGTCTAAATTTCTACAGATCCCGCCTGGTCTATTAGGGGACTGGACTGACGGTCCAATTACGGGCTTATTAAATCTGCGAGTAGAAAAATATTTTACGCGAATAGTATCTGACATAGTATCATTAATTTTCTAAAAGTGTTTTAATTAGTATCCATCCATTTTTTATCATGTCAAATCTGATCTCTGTCATTACTAATTTAGATAATGAACAAATGATCGTTATATATCATCAAACAAACAGATCAAATCAATCAGCTTTCAGAATATATTTTTTGAATACCGTCAGCATTACGAAACTCATTCCAAATAAAACTGGAAATAACATGTGTTTTCCGAGATATAAAACGAAAAAATATCCCCAACATCAACAGTTATAAAAAATGACCTTGGTTTGACATTGCTCCCGTTCTGGCTTTCTTTGTATTGTCATAATAACGAAATCTATCCTTAACGAATCGCAAGAGGAGTGGGAGAATTTGTTTGTGTTTATTATGGCAGTCTAGTCATCGTTTTTTTTTTTCTTTTTATTACTTCTTTTTCGGCATTAAAACATTTTGAACGATGTACGAGCGGGCGCGATAATTTGTCGGTATTGTTTTTTTTTCTCATTCTAGAGCCAGATCCGTACTATTATATATCCGTCACAGAATATAATAAAATATATAATTATTTGCGAAAAACATCGAATTTTCTAACATTAAACTCATTAGTGAAACATTAGGATTGGGATATTATATCTTAACCGCTTGAGCCTTGATCCATCATACAAATTTAAAAATCTCATACAACGATCGAAAAAGGAGTCAGACCAATCTAATTTCCAAGACTGGCTTGGACCAAGCGCCAGAAACCGAAATTACAAAAAGGTAGATTTTGAGCTTTGCAAACAGTTTATTTCTGCTAATGCTCCCTAGGTAGATATGGTTATGGTAAACCAGGGCAGGGCCCATTTGTGAACTCTTCAGACACCTAGACTTCGTAAGATGGGTCCCTTGTATCACCTCTATCATACGGAATAGGCCCATAAGGACCTATTCTTCTGCGTTTCTGGGGCCCAAGCTGTTCCGGGCTCCCATATCTGCAGTAATCAGCAGGGGCTCTAAGTCTGAGCTCTTTCTGCCGTTCTGAACATCTAATCCTTTAGTAGCCTTGTGACCTCAAAGAAAGTAACAAATCTCTTTAAGGATAACTCCCTCATTTAGCTCGGTTGCATAAAGATCGAACTCAGGATCTGCCACGTCTGGTAGGCCAGTGCCGTGCACTTCCAGAGGAAATGTGAGGAGGTTTCCTGCTCCTCATTACAAAGACGGCACCGCAGGCTATCCGCCAATCCAAGCAGATAAAGGTGCCGTCTGAGTCTACAGTGGCCGGTAAGCATAATAACCACCAGAGAGCACCTTCTACGGTGTAGAAGGAGAAGTTAACCCTATTAGTCCGAGCAACATCAGCAAGTGCTCTCTTGCACTCAAGAACCAGCTTAAAGCTGACTTTGGGCGCTTCCGAAGCCCTTAGCGCTGCTTGACTGCCAGAGTAAATAGAGATGGTCCTACTTGAACAAGCCTATCTCCAGATGTCATCATTAATTCCCAATCAGTATCCAGAGCTGTTAAGACGGTATACTGCCATCATGGCTTCGTACTCTACAATAAGATGTAGAGAAGGTTGAAGCAAAGTTCCAGCAAAGGCTCAAGAGCCGCTGTGAGAGTGGTCCTTATGGCTCCTGAGATACTAACGCATGCCAACCGCTGCAAGTGAGTCAGCTGGGTCTTATCTAAAGCCAGTTTAACCCGGGGCCATTACAAGGTATAGGATAGTATATAGTATACAGTAAGCGCCACTCGACTAGACACATGGGTACTTAATTGCTTGGCTTATTTGATCCACTGGGCTAATCCGGCCCGCTCTCACATGTGACTTCAGCCGTCGGTTGTCGATCACAGATAGCGTCGTATGGCATTTCATTTATGACTGATTTCTGCGGAGAATCAAGTGGGTAGCGAAACTATTCAGAATTGTTGAAACTATTGTTTTTCCATTGAAAAAAATATATTTTTAATTATGGAATATTCAACTGAGGAAAAAGTTCAAATTGTCAAATGGTATTACCAAGGTAATACGCTTCGACAAATACAGGAATTATTTGCCGGTGCATTTGAAAACCGTTCAACTCCTGCATTAAAAACGGTATCGCGTGTAGTCAATAATTTTGAAAGTCAGGGATGCGTCAACCCTCGTAGTCACAAGCGTAATCCTGTTTTTGATGAAAATCAGGAACAGAAACAAGTGATGATTTGTGCGTGTGTCAAAGAAAATTCTACAATGTCTTGCAATGAAGTTGCTGAGGTAGTAGGCACAAGTGCTACTACAGTTAGAAGAGTTTTGAAGAAAAATCGTTATCGATCATATAAAATCAAAAAAGTCATGAAATATTGCCTGAGGACAATATTCGATGCATGGAGTTTTGTGAAACGGTAATGGAAAAGGCTAACCATGACGATAATTTTCTCAAAAATATTGTTTTTTGGGTAATCGACATTTCCAGTACTAAATCGTCATAATTCATCCCGCGTACGTTATTGGTCTCGGGAAAATCTACATCGTTTTTTCGAAGTGCGTACACAGTATCCCCGAAAGTTAAACGTATGGGGTGGAATTTTGGAGATAATATGATTGGACCATTCGTTATAGACGGAAACCTAACTGGAGCAAAGTATTTGGACCTACTACAGCAGTAAATTGTTCCGGAAATTCGTAGAATCGCTGGCGACAGATTTGATGACATCTGGTTCCAACACGACGGGTGCCCTGCACATAACAATGCTTTGGTGCGGCAATATTTAGATATTACCTTCCAAATCGTCTAATATGCGGAAGACAAGGAACTATCTTGTGGCCAGCGAGATCACCGGAACTGTCACCCAATGATTTTTTCTTATGGGGACATGCCAAATCATCTATTTATGGTCATGACAGAGCTAGTAATTTGGAAGAACTTAAATTAAAAATTGAACGTGCGTTCCAAAATATTAGCCCTAACGTGCTTGCTAATGTACGGTCAAGTTTTTATGACCGTTTGGGTTACTGCCTTGCTCAGGAGGGTGGACTTTTTGAGCATGTTTTGTAAATATTTTGTTTGTATTATTTATTTATATTTTTGTATTACTTTATATTTCTTGAATTATATTTTTAGTTTGGAAGAATTTCGTTGTTTTTGTTTCAAAAAATAAACTTTTCATAATTTTTTTGATTAATTACTTGCAATTTGGTATAAAATAAATCACCTCGAAAACATGTTTTTTTTTATTAAAATAGTATAATGTACACATTTTTTACAATACAAACTTTTGAAGTATCATTAATATTTCACGCCTTTTATGAAGTTACAATAATTATATTAAATTAGAATTATTTTTCTGACAGGTTTTATGAGTAAAATAATATCAAAACAAAACATATCCATAGAACTCTTTTTTTACAAATACTCGACCTGAATTAAACTAAGTGTACACCTACATTGGAACCGTATTTCTCCCGATCCGATATCTGGCGACGTCGGCCGACGTCGGATTAAAAACAAACTCAAGGTATTAAATCAGAGTGCCTATACTGCTTCGTCACGGAAGCAGTATAGGCACTATGATTTAATATCTTGAGTTTGTTGTCAATCCGACGTCGGCCGACGTCGCCCGATATCGGATCGGGAGAAATACGGTTCCAATGTAGGTGTACACTAAATTAAACTAACTAAACAAGTTTTGCTAGTCTCATTGTTTACTTTTCTCACCTGTCCACTTTTCGGCATAAACAGTGAAACAAGTGTTTCGGCCCAGGATTGTATCAGCTCAATGTGCCCGTGTGTCTACTAGCGTGGCGGGTACTGTATAGTCCAACACTACGTATACGATAGGTCTTATTATGGATTAATACATCCAATATAAAATTTTCGGCTGCAGACCCCATTTGACCCCGAAAGCTCTTCTGTACGCCCAGAAAGCTGCCGCGTTTCTTCTTCACCTTGGCGTTGAGATGTTCCTTCCATGAAAGTTTAGATTCTAGGATCACTCCTAGGTACTTCACTGACTTTGAAACCAATACAGTGTTACCATAGAAGGTAAGCTCTCTTGTAGGTCCGATCATAGATAGATAACTGAAATCTAAGATTTATATCGACAAAGATATTACCAATATACAGAATCAAAATTAAGCAATTGTCTTGTTAATATTTACATTGAAATTAACTACTTTAGACCAGCTCTCCCACAATTCTTCAAACAAGTCTTATTCGGCAAAATCTCTTCGGCAACTTACTTACTCTTAATCTGTGTAGACATGATAACATGTCTCCATTTCTACTTGTCTTGTTCAGTCTCCATCCAATTTTCCACGCTCATAGCTTTAAGACCAGCAGAAGGTCTACAGAACAAGCGCAATACTACACCTATGGCACATTAACACCTTAATCCGTATATTTACACTTGAACATATTACCATTGATAATATCTGCGAGTTGAGTAGTACTAATATAGCAGATCCTGAACATATTTCCATAAATTTCCAACAGTGTTCTCTGTCTTCTTTTTTGTACAATATTCACCTTTTACTTTTTCGTTTAACTGGTTATTTATAATTACTTATTATTAATCTAGCGTCAAGTATTTCTGCTAAATTTTTTTTCATTTCTATTGATAAGGCTTTTCGATATCGCATATATTTTTTTAAGTTTTCCTTATAATTTTTCATTTTTGATTTTATTGTTTCTTATTTTTATTATTTTATTTATATTATCTGCTTTTTACAAAAATTTTTAACTTAACTATTTTTGTAAGCAATCAATACATCGCACAAAGATATTTCAAAACATTATCTCTATTAATCATCAAAAATTCCCATTTAATGTATACTTAATACTTCGCTGGTAAAAATGCTTGTTTCTTCTTTTGAAATACATATTTTTAACCTTTTTGTCAGTGGGAGACTTGAATGGAGGTCGTTAAGATTTTTTGGATTCTTTTTTGTTTGCTGTAGTTATTTAGACATAAAAGAAAAATAACGGTATGGGAGCGTTTTTATAGTCATAATTACCGGTCTCGTATATTGAAACCGAACAAACAAAATGGGGTATTTTATTACGTTGAAAAAAAAATAAGGAGGATATCAATAAAATAATAATTTGTTGGAATTTTATTGGAATAAAAAAGAAGGGATGATTATGATTTATTTATCACTATTACCGTAATGACATGGAAAAGCAGCAGAGTTATTTCTTTACGATTATATAAAAATATACGTATTATATAAGACTTAAATCAATCAATCAATCAATATTCATTTTTCTTTTGACTTCTACAAGTATTGAAATGCGTCAAAATACAATCTATGATCAGTAAAACCTATAAGTATATAAAAATAGTTAACTTAAACATATATAAAATATACACAAAAATATACAAATTTGTTTAAACTTTATTTTTAATTTTTTTTTCATGTAAGGGCGACTCGTTACCGTCGACCTTGAAGATTCTCTTTTTTAAGATTTTGTACAGTTCTCGGTACTTACACTTAGTACAGTGTAAGTTTTCTCCAACTGCCTTCTGACCAATACTACCGGCATATTTACTTTTCCAAATGCATCTCACCAGATTCTGTTCTAAGTTATACTAATGCCGGAGATAATCCAAGATGGTTTCTTATTATTTCTGGTCGTGTATGGTCAACAAAGTGCAACTGCAAAGTGGTCAACTTTGCAGTTGAACTTTGTATACCTACTTGTTGTAGATATGCAGCACCGTAATGTTCTTCCAATCGAGTGAATAAAGTTTGACAACATTTTTTTTAAAGCTTTGTGTACTTTTTTAGTTGCAGCAGATGTAATTTTGAATGTTGCAGCGAACATTGAGTGATTGGTAAAAACGTCGGCTCTTGGATAGGTTTTGATTTTTAGTACATAAAGTATTCCTGAATCTTTTGTTGATAATAATGTATATCTTTAATACCGAACACTCCTATCTACCAATATTAAAATTCTCGCATAATTTCTGATAATTCCTGAAAATGTTGTTAATTTCAATGCTTTTTTGATATCGTGATAAAATTTTTCTATTTCATCGTCAGTGATAAGATCCCTAGAGAAAATCTCGAGATTGGTCTCAGGGTGTTGTTCATTTGAGATCACATAGTCAAGTGTGAGGCTAGTCACCACACGCTCTACTGTGTGATTTTATGACGCGTATATATATTTTCATTCTTCAAAATGGATTTGATGATGTCATATTGATTTGGGAACCGCTTCAGCTCTCGTAAATAAGTTGCGGTTGGACGATCCGCAACAGTTCAAAAATGTTATTCGAATGTTTGCTGTGCAGCTAAACTGCTTTTGTATTTAGCAAAACACCAAATTGTAAAAAAAATCCAAACTTACGTGATACAATTCTGGTGTATGATAGGTTAATAGTTACCATTAGTTTTCTACGTTCAGTTAAGCAAGCAAATATTGCTTGCTTACATTTTTGGATTAAAAAATTTCATCATCGTCAATATTAACTTTATTTATTATTATTATTTGAAACTGAGACCAGCCTCAGCTCTTCTGGCATAGACACAAGACTGCAGATTTGATCTCGAGTACAGAAATACGCATGTCTACTTGTGACAAGTGCAGTCTCGGCGACAAATCACAACTTGTCTCTGAGAGTTCTCTTAGACCCGTATACATTTGTGAGTGCAGTCTCGAGACTGCTCTCGAGATTATTTTGTCTCAAATGGACACTTAGCTTTAGATTGTTTACTAGAGCACTCTATTAATCTGTAGGAAGCACACCCTGTCCGAAATGAGTATACTGGTGTAACACATTTACGTTTTTAAATAATTCTTTTTTGCTTGTCAAGAAATTGTTGATTTCGTTCCTCGTTCCTATCTTATGTGGTTTTTCTTTTTAAAAATAGAAGTCATTTGATAGAGATTGTTTTCCAAAAGGAAAGTTAACAGTTGTTTGCCTCTATCATTTTTGGCTTCGCTTCCACAATTTTTCAATATTTTAGAGGGGTCTTTCTTAGTGCCTATTTTGGCATTGAAATCGCTCCTATTATTAAGAAGTGGCCAGGATTTTTCTTAATTGCACAGGATACTTGCTCGTAGAATATTTGGACTTCTTCGTCTGGAGGTCCTGTGGAGAGGGGCATATACTTGAATGATCTTTAGGACATATCTTCCGCTTATTTTGTGAATAAAGAAACGACGCCTCCGAGTGTCAATTCTTATTCTCCTTTGTAGTACTATAAGTGGCTTGATGGGAATGTGATAAGACTCTCTCCTTTTTTCTTACTTCACTGATACCCACAATATTTCAATTCACTTTTGAGAGTTCTTTATCCATTTCTTCGAATCTTCTCTCGGTAGAGAGTGACTAAGCATTATATGTTGTAACGAACTATTTTGCTTACCTCAGGGTAAGTACATGGGAGTAGAAGATTGGGGACAGAAACTACTGGGGGTAGAGATAGGGCAAACAAAATAATCGAAACTGATGCGTACGACACTAAAAGGGTTGTTGAAGAGCTGGGTCGTGGATAAGTTAAAATAAATGTGTCGAATCTACAAAATGAAAACAAAGGGATACTTACATAAATCTCCTGGGTGAAAAACGAACAAGATATGGCAGATAAGATTTACCTCTAGCTATTTTCTTTATTGGGACGCCGCTTCGAAGAAAACTTCCTGCTGGGAGAAAGAAAAATTTTCTTCCCTAAAATCAATACAAGGTTTAGGAGACTTTTCTAAATTAAAACACAAAATGGATCAGAGAAACAAATCAAACGTTTATTTTTGTCTCAAACAAACAGTTATCAAAAATACAGATTACACAAGAAGCATACTATATAACATAATACAAATTAACAAAAACTTACGTGTTATTTGTTTACAAAAGAGATTGCTACAAAAATTTTGAAATGGTTCCTAGGTTATAATATGGCCAAATTAGATCATCAAAACTTAAGGATATCCTTTTTATAAAAATACTGTAGAATTTAACCTTATATATGAAATATCTTTTCTATATAATAATCAAATGAAAATTCAACATAACAGTTTAAGACATGTTATGTATTATAAATGTCATATGTCAACATAACATTTTAAGACAGAATAAATAAATGACATTTTTTAGCTATGATTGTAACATAATATAAAACTTTAATTATTACAAATTCTTTTATTTTAATGAAAGCAATTATTAAAAATGTCTATTTAACTTGGAAAAATTAATATATTAATTGTTACCTCATTTTCACATATTTCGCCACTTAACTTTTTTAAAAAACTTGCTACTATCTCTGGGATTGGAGCTGCAAGGACAAATTCTTAAACTAGAACACAGGAAACCATTTCCATACTCAGGAACGACGATCAAATCAGGTTTGGTAGAGGAATCAAGATGACGAACAAAACTGGTGGGACATACTATATGATCTTTTTCAAAATTTCATCAGTTCTGGTGTACTGCACAAATCTTTTGGTTGATACTCTGTTTAAGATGCCATTACTGCAAAAGAATATTTTCAACCTTTCACCGGTTTTGAAATTAAAACATAACACAAAAAAATTGAATCGACTGTGGATTCAAAGTCGCCCCAACACGTCTTCTTAGTTTAACTGCCCTAGCTTGACTGACCTCTGCGTTATATTTTACAAATTCAACGCCAAATAAATCCCTCTCCTCACGTCTCACAGCTAGTTTGTGGTCTACAAACTAAAACAAACAATATCCCTCTTAACACTCGTTCTAAACGACGAACGACAACAAAACCTCTTTTTTTCTGCCTATCTTGTCAAAAAACTTAAATAATATACTTTAAAATAGCAGAAATAACACGTACGAATTGGGGGATTTTGAATGTAAATAAAAAACAAACGCATTTATTGATTATTTTAACGTCCCTAGCCTTAACCGGAATATTTGTGGGCTCATGTAAACAAATCCTTTTCAACTACAAAAACATCTTGATATATTTATTTTTAAATTGGGTAAAAATAACACGTATTTTTTACCTGACAATGTAACAGAAACAAAAACATGTATATTGTGAAACAACTGAATACAAAACTTAAAACAGAATTTATACTATTTATAGATATTATATATGAAAATTTAAAATTTAAAACGCTACAATGTGGCAATGTTGAGGTTCATCTTTTTAACGCACTTTGTACGGGTTGGTTTACAGTGGTAGGGTTTTTAGCATTTAAACAAACAGGAACTAGGCTGATATTCAATGAGATTACGCCCAGTGTCTCAAGAGTATCATTAGCGTACCCTTGGTACTCTGGTACTCTTTTATGATATTTTGAATGTAGCCGCCATTAATTCATTATGAATTTATGTATACGTACATAAATGCAGCAGCGTTGAATAAAAAGGTGGAATTCCACAATTCAGGCTCTTCCAAGAGAAATTCGTAGACGTGCAAAATTATTAATAAATGCTCCAGAACCTGAGCTTCAGGACGTACATATGGCATCGTCAAGTGGGAGATGTTATGAATGTGGACGGGGACGTTACCGAATAAAGGTCGATTCAGACACATCAGTCCAGTCATAGTCTCGGCGCCGAACCGGTCCTGTTTGGTCACAGAACTATCAACTATCTGACAGCTGGGAAACTGTTTGTCAACTGATGAGTGTGAATGCCGGCAACATATTTGTATTAAAGAATATTTTGTATGACGGATTGTTCGGTTCGGCGCAATCACTGTGACGAGACGTGACTGAATTGACCTTAACCCGGAGAGTTGTATAAATTGCCGCAAGTGGGCATGCTTTAATCAGAAATTTGTAATCGATCCCTGAATGGCTGGTAATATTTTTATTGTTTCCGTTTTTTTGCAGATTTTGAATAGAAATAGTGTATTATTTTTAAATATATGACTAAAAATTGGTTAATGTAACCCGTATCTATTTACTTTTCATCCTATTGTATTTAAAAACATCTTTTTTGCAAAAATAGGACAATTTAAACATGGGTGACACATGTCACCCAACAACGTTAACTAAAACACGAATCTAACGCAGGGTTAAACTACTCTTATAACATTTTTAATACATCGACAATTCATTTAAAATATAAACGTTCATTTTTATCTGTTCATGTCATCTAAACGAGTCAAACTAAATCGCAGGCAGAAAGTAAAACAAAACCAAATGAAATTGCAATTAAAAGGCGAAACACGCGCAGTGTCGCTTCATGTGGAATCGTAAATCGACGTAAAAAGTGCTGACTGCAACTAAAAGAACGGGTTTCTGTTCTTATTCTTCACTCCATTCCACAAAAAAAGCAATTCAAATCCAATGATTCAGTATCCCGACTCGGTTGACAGAGACGGTTTAGGAGTTTTTGAAATGTTAGTGCATCAATGGAGACATAAGAGAATTACAATAGTTTGTTGTGATGGGAATGGAAAAATAATGCAAGTATTTATTTATATAATGTCTCCTAACTGTCTTTTCTTTATGAGATTTCGTTGAAACTGACACAGTTTTCAAATGCGATGCGGGACTTTCAGCAGTGAGCTTAGAATTGTTACGCAACATTTTCTTCTGTTTAATACTACTTTGCATATCTTCCCTACTCGCACTTGTTATTAAGCTTCATAAATACTTGCTATATGTGTGGCATTTACCCAAAGAGATGCCGTTCAAAGACAATAGATTGTTATTTCTGCTTAAGGGGTTTTTGAAGAGCTGTAGAGTCCGTGGATTTCCGCCATCCTGGACCCACATATAGGGTTGCTGATCTAAGAGGAGAGCAGTGTAACTTCTTTTGTTTGTACTTTTCCTTGATATTTGTCAATGTATTTTCATCTCTGTTGCTTTCTAGTAGTCGTCTCGTTTTAGATGTGTCAGGTCTTGTCTCCGCCGTGTATGTTAATATAGGTCTAATTGCTGCTGTAGGTATAGATTTTTGTTTTTGTGTCTTGTGTTAGGTGTTTGTTCTTCCAGATTTTATCATTCCAGATCCCGTTGTTATACTTGCTGTCAAGCTTTGTTGTCGTATTTCTTCTTCAACATCTCTGTAACTAGTTATATCCATTTCCAGATATCTAAACCTTGCTTCCTGCTTTATTATTTTTCCATCAATTTCGATTTTACATCGTAGTGGGTATTTAGATGTTATTATTATTATTATCCAGATTTAGCCATACGGCTCACACTCCCTCTAGGGGAAAATTCACTCATCCCAGATACCTACGGTATCAAAAGAATTGAGCTCTGGTGGGACTCTTTCCGTGTTATCGAGCCCTAGGTGACTTGGTATGCTGGAGTATCTCCCAAAAATTTTCGTACACATCGGGACGTTGAGAGTAGTACAGTTTTCTGCATGGTCTTGTAGAGATGTTCATTCAGACCTAGCTTTTTTATATTTTCTAGGAGGTTCTTTGGAATGACTCCAGTAGTAGAGAGAATAATAGGTATTGTCTGGGTACTTTCCATTTTCCACTGTCTTCGTATTTGAATTTCCAAATCCCTGTACTTGGCGATTTTTTCGTTCTGTTTAACACGAAGATTATTGTTGTTGGGTATCGCCACATCAATTAATGTTGTTTGTCTCTTTCGTTTATTAACTAGTATGAGATCTGGTCTATTATGTGCCACTGTTCACCCTAGACCTTGCAGTAGTTTGTTCCCTCTTTAATTTGTATCGATGGCCTCTTAATCTTTCGTCTTGATTCAAAGTGAATATGGTGTTTAGGTTCCCAAAATTATGTTTTAAAATACGGAAGGACATAATTAGATCACCTCGAAGATGTCGCTGCTCGAATGTCGTAAGATGAGCCATGAATAGTCTATCTTCATAGTTAGGTCTTACACGGCCGTATGCCAGTATTGTGGCTTGACTGAAACGCTGAACGTTTTCAAGTAGGATTGTATCGCGACTGAGATCTGGATTCCACACTGGTCCGGCAAACTCAAGAATAGGTCTAACGTATATTGAGTAAAGTTTACTAACAGAGGTTAGAGATATGTGTGCAAAACATTTACGGATCAAAAACAGTTTCGAGTTAGCACGTTTACACACCGACACTATGCGATCAGACCAATTTAAGTCACTGTCAATTATCACTCCGAGATCGTTGTGTGAGGTTACAGAGTTTAAAGGATGTCCATTAATAAAGTACGGCAGTGATGGGTTATTTTTGCCGATATGTAAACAAGCATTTTTCAATGTTAAGCGGAAGTAACCATTCTGAGGACCATTTGAATATTGCGTCGAGATCTTGTTGAAGAATATATTGGTTATTAGTTGAAGAATATGTTAGTTGGATTCACATATAACTTCGTGTCATCAGCGTAAATGAAAACCTTACTGGATACAATGAGCGGAAGATCACTAGTGTAGACACAAAAAGTAGCGGTCCAAGTACTGATCCTTGTGGAACTCCACTCTTGACTGGCTTATCTAGTGAGTGGTCTTCCCCAACACGAACCCTGAAGTATCTGTCGGATAGAAAATCTTGTATCCAAATGTTTAACTTTCCGCGGATACCATAGTGATACAATTTAGCTAGTAATCGACGTTTTGGAACACGATCGAAAGCTTTGGAGAAGTCTAAGTAAACTACATCGACAGGATTCCGATTGTTTAAAGATAAAGACCAATCATTTACACAATGAGGTAAGTTTGTGATCGGTGAACGATCACAAACTTACTTTGATAAATTCATGCTGTTGGTGAGGAATGACATGAGGGAAATAATCGATTCGATGAGTTTGCCGACAATAGGAACCAGGCTGATTGGACGATAATTATTGCAATCAAGTTTATTACCTTTCTTGTATACAGGAGTAACTGAAGCCAATTTCCAGGACGAGGGGAGGGAACCTTGATTAAAAGAAGCAGTCATTATGAGAGATATAGGGATGGCTACAGAATCTGCACATTGTTTGAGGAAAAAAGAGGTGAGTCCGTCTAATCCAGGTGATGAATTATTTCGCAGTTTCCTTAAATGATGTTAAATTTCATCCGGTGTGAAAGATATATTGTCAAGAGTTTTGACAAACGAGGGACAACAACAACATTATTGGAGGAATGGTATTGTTAGATTCATCTGTAAAAACTTGAGAAAAGAATAACGATAAACATTCCGAAGATTCGTTATTCGAAGAACATAAAGACCCATCAGCTTTTTGAAGCAATGGTATGGAGACTTTAGAAGATAAAGATGTACGAATATACTGATAAACTTTTTACTATTACCACTTGCAATGATAGATTCTTCAAATTCTGTTCTTAACTTTAGCAAAGATTGTTTGACTCGGTTAGAAAAATTACGGTGGGCGAGAAAATCATCAGGGGAACCAGTGAGTTTATATCTTCGCCAAAGCTTTCGCTTATGTCGAATTAAATGAGTAGCTGAGAGGTTAATCCAAGGTTTTAGTCGATTTCTATATACCTGCCGTTCGGTTGTATTATCAGAAATTGTTGTAATAGCAGTATGAAAAAAGAGTCCCACATTGACGATGGATCAGAGTGATTAGGAAAAATAGATTGCGAGTTTAACTGGGGTAAAACTGAATTTACATCAAAGAAATTAGTAGTGGCATACGTTACGAAATTATTTTTGCAAGGCGGTGTTAAACTAAATTGGATGTGAGCAGTAATAAGCGAGTGGTCAGAAAGACCCACAGGAGAGGACACTTCAAGTGTAGAAATTCAATGTTATCATACATTTGGTTTTTTTTGTCTTGTCAAATCCGTAAATCTTTTCTTAAAGGATTAT
This sequence comes from Diabrotica balteata, assembly GCA_918026665.1. Taxonomy (NCBI): domain Eukaryota; kingdom Metazoa; phylum Arthropoda; class Insecta; order Coleoptera; family Chrysomelidae; genus Diabrotica; species Diabrotica balteata. The sequence continues at coordinate 36,155,651 of OU898281.1, read as the reverse complement.
TAAATGATCGTGGTAAATTAATTTATTCGTTTAAATATTTAAATACAATCCTGTCTAGACCGGTTCTTTTTCAAGTATACGACAAAATATCTTGAGCGATAACGGAGTTTTGATGGCGTATTATGCTTTTAATGGTTTGGGGATTATCTGTCGATCGTAATGAGCTTTCCATCTTTTATAGCGATCATTAACCCAGTTTGGGCAATAGATTTGCTCTTGCTGCTGCAGTCAAGATTATATTCGTGAAACGTGCTAGTTATGTAGACGATTAATTTTAATTTGTCTTTGGAGGATGAGAAACAACGAACTAGTTTTCTATCTTATAGATGGATTGGCATTGAATAAAAAATTACCTTCTTATTAAGCGGTCTATTTTAATTTTCTTTCCTTTTATTGATTGTTAATTAAAAAAGAGTCCTTTCAATTTCGCAGCTGTAAACCATAAATAAGTTAATACAATGAAGTGGGTTAAATAAAAAGTAAAAGAAAGTAGAAAAACAGTGCTATATTGCCATGTATGAAGAGTGACCTATATAAGTGTACCTCAGATAGTTTCAAAAGAAATTGCAATTTCTTAGAGTATCTATTATAATTAAATCAAATTGTAACTAAATTTTATTTGGTATTGAGAGACAGAGGGGGGAGTAGTAAATAGCTAACAAGTAACGTATGTCGCCAAAGCTTCCGGAAAATTGGAAGTACATATTGGATCAAGTCGGCATTGTAAACCAAAGTTAGTAAACAACTTAAACGATGTTGTTCTGAAGCTATTTTCTTGTGGCATTTTAAATTAATTACTATTTAACTGGGAATAAGCCACAATTAAAGATAAAAATACGTTTATTGACGTTTCAATTTCCACTTCGGAAATCGTTCTCAAAATACAAACAGTAAATTAAACAAATTTTATTTTTTGTTACATAGTGAAAAATTCTTCTAATAATTTAATTCTATTTGACTCATTTATATTGACAATTCAGACATACATTATGCATTTTAAAGTAGACGACTTTAAAATGATATTGCCAATATTGTTGAGTTGCGCTCCTGGGACTACTTTACTTATAAGATAGTTCATTCGATTACATGAAATCAACTTAACTTGAGAATATCCGTCAGAAAAAAATCATAGCATATAATTCGTCTTTAAAAAGACAAACACGTGACATGATGACAGTAAAATTCTCCTGTTAGTGATTTCATAGTAAATTATGAGGGAAAAACCAGGAAAAAAACCTGATAATACTATCCCGACATGGTAAGTATTTGTTCGTGCATTTAGTTTACCTTCAATAAACACCAAAATTATGATTTTATATGTTTCGTTATTTAAAAAACATAAATGATGTATCCTCTATATGTTACTGACTTACTAATACTGGTACTTTCTTATTAATAACTTCTTCTTTCAATATTAGTAACCAGATCCTACTACATTCTGCCGAGGAATTTGCGACACAATTGGCCTCATTTAGCATAATTAAAGCCGCTTCTTTAATTTTTTTTTTACCATCCGTCCTTGTAACTCTGTGTTAAGTGCATTCAAATATTTTAAAATGTCTTTCAGAAAAGCCACAACCAGTATGTTGCGCTTGTTATATAATCAAAATGTGCCCTGGCTCCCTGCGTATCTATATTTTGTAAGAAGGAGATCACATGTTCTTTTATTAACCAGAAACGTTCAATAACTTGACCTTTACTTAACCAACGAGCATTATTGTGTTGTAATAATTAACTTCATTAAACTGTCCATGACTTCTTTAAGTATAGCACTAAGTTTTTTTGCCAATCATTGCTGGGGCCCATCATTAGAAAGCGAAATCATTTTATTATAACTGATGTTAGATTTAGAAATTAATTCATCAATAACCTTGAATAAATCTTCTCCTCGAGTGTTACGTTTCAGCGACAATATTGCTAGCATCTCTTCCCTAAAAATCTGACACTCAATATCAAGAAATCTTACAAAAACAGACAATGACAATGTCACATGAATCGTCAAGTGCTATGGCGTAGCAAGCTGTCTTTTGCAAAAGATCAAGAAAAGAGTTTTTAATATCCGCAGTTAAAATTTCCGTTGTTCGTGGATTACTTTGCGCTGACAAAGAGATGCTTTGAATTGCTGAGGCAACATCATTTTTTTCTTAAAAAAGTGATTTAGCTACTGCCAGCATACATTCCTTGATTATCTAAGAATCAGAAAATGGTTTTTGTTGTTTATTAAGTATCCAGCACACATGTAACGCTGCCTTTGTGGATTTTTCTTGGTCGCTCATGCAGCGAACTAGGAGTTTGTGCTTTTTTCGTAAGAAATACCCGAAGTTTTTCTTTACGCACCTGACTGCCAAGAGGAAAGTTTTTGTGAAATTTCTGATGAGTTGTTTCGTGGTGTCGCTTCAAATTTCCACTTTTAACTAAGCCGACAGTTTTATTGCATATAAGACACACCAGAACCGCTTGCGGCCTATCAGGCAGTGTAAAACAATATTGTTCACTCCATTCTGCCAGAAACTTCCTATTTTCCGTCCACTTTTATTAGAGAGTTTTTGTGCAAGCAAATAGGTATACGTAACGTATCTTTTTGACATATAAGCATGCGCATTAATGGTTAAACTAACGTATCTAGATACGTTACGTTATCTTACCCGATTACCAAACTATCAACATCAACATTTCATCACATTTGTAGTTAAGTATATTTGTTTTTTATCTTCTTCTTCTTAACGTGCCCTATCAAGTCCCCTTGACGTTGGCGATTAACAGGGCAAAACTGTCTCTGTCTCGAGCTATTCTAAATAGTTGCTCAGATTTTTTTATTCCTGTCCACTCTCTGATGTTCTTCAACCAAGAGGCCTGCTTTCTACCAATTCCTCTGCGTTCTTCGATTTTACCCGTCATAATAAGTTGAAGAATATTATATCGGTCTCCCCTTACTACGTGTCCAAAATAGGCCATCTTTCTACATTTGATGTTATCAAGCAGCTCGCGAGCATCATTTGCTCTCTCAAGCACTGCCACATTTGTCAGCATAGCCGTCCATGAAATTTTTAGTATACGTCTGTGCAGCCACATTCTAAAGGCCTCCAGACGATTAATGGTGGATATTTTTAATGTCCATGCTTCGACACCGTATAAGAGGACTGACCAAATGTAGCATTTAACCATGCGCTTTCGAAGTTGAAGTTGCAAGTTATCATTACAGAAGAATGACCTCATTTTTAAAAATGTCGTGCGGGCTATCTCGATTCTACATTTTATCTCTTGAGCTGGATCTAGTTGTTCAGTAATATGGCAACCAAGATATTTAAAACTGAACACTCTTTGAATTATATGACCATCAACATATAATCATGCATCTTGATGTGCTAAACGGCTAAACACCATGTGTTTTGTTTTTGCACAGTTTATGTTTAGGCCAAACTCTCTTCCCACTTTGATTTTTATAAATAATGGAAAGCAGTAGAAAACGTCTTCGCTTCAGCACTGAAAATGATTTGTTTTTGTTGAAGTAAGTCGTAGGCCAGACCCTTACGATTATTCAGACAGGTGGAATTTAATCCAAAAGTGAAAAAGATTTTTACATTGTATATCAGACATGGTATAAATTAAAGCGGTCGTATGTTCGTGCAAGATGTGGAGAAGAAGCGCATTTTCTATGTCCTCGTTTAGTTTATCACTAATTCGATGAGGGCAACACCATCGTTACGTTACGTGCAGAACTTTAACTCTCAATTTAATGTTCATCTTCTTCGATACGTTAGTTCTTTACGTATAGGGAGATACGTTACGTTAGGTAGTTACAAAAACTCCCTATTAACGTAGGTACAAAAAGATGTTTTATAAAACGAACGAAAACGCGAGTAGTCACAAAACAAATTAACGGTAGTCTGCTACATGCCTGTCATCGACCAACTAGTGCGCGACTGTCATTCAGTGGACAGAAGCGTTGCGAGGCACATCACTTTTTTTCCCCAACTTGTGTTTTAAAATTGCGAGATTTTGAACAGAATTCCCCAGATTTGTATATATTCCAGTTATTCTAAACATACAATATTATTAAAAAACAATACTTCATCACTTATACATAATTGTTATTACGTTTATTTATCATTTCACTTCATATTTAAAAATTAACAGCAGTTTTATTTTGAACTTGATTGACGACTCAGCAATCGATATTCAGCAGTTCGGTACGCAGTTAAACCTTTCGCGGTCCGGATTCGGACCGCGGTCAGCCTGTTGCCGACCGTTGGTATATAATAATGGCTGGAAAGCCCAAAGTAAAGTACAACTAAGGCGAAGAATTTTGCAAAAATTTCGTGAGATCGACTTAGAAACAGTCCAAAGGCTTATTGCACATGTAAGACCAAATTTACATGTCTTCGAAGATCACGGACCTCTCTCTGTTCTATAAAAATACATTATAAACCTTAAATATGTACACTTAATTTCCTATATTTAGTTAATAAAATAAACAATTGATGGATTCGACCGTTACTTGATGGAAATTCATTTTATGTAACAATAAAACACTGAAAACTTTGTTTTCAAACTTCCACAAAATTTATTTTAAATATTATCACTACAGCTGTTTCGGCTGATTGCCTTTCTCAAGTGATCTATTTTGGCTTGGGTTTACAAATTTATAGTCTCTAATGAAATAGGTTGAGGAGGGGAGAACTGTTTGTCTCAAGTTGGTCATTCAGAATTATATCTGTGTTTTTTAATTTGTTGATTTCCATAGATTCTAACAAAGATAGCTTAAGGCCTTTATTTTGAATGTGAAGAATTTTAAATTTGTCATTAAAAGAATGATTATGATCTAGAAGGTGAAGTGCGTATGTCGAATCTGTTTTTCTATTCTTGAAAGCCCTTTTATGTTCTGCTATTCGTTTATCAAAGTTTCTACCAGTTTGACCGATGTAAGTTTTTGGGCAGTCGCCACATTGGAGTTTGTATACACCACTATTTAAGTGTTTTTTATTTTGGCTCTTGTTATTTTTAATATATTTGCCTAGGTTGTTATTTGTTCGGAAAGCTGGTGTTATTCCTTTCTTTTTTATGTGTTTGGCAATTTTTGTTGTTATTTTGCCTGTATATGTAATCGAGCAGAAGGTACTGGGTTTTTTCTCTGGTGGTGGAAATACTAATTTCAGGGCTTTCTTGTGTAGTTTTTGATTTAATATTTTATTAATTGTTTGTTCGTTGTATCCGTTGTTTACTGCTATTTGTTTAATTATATTTAATTCTGTCTCAAAGTTGTCTTTTGACATCGGAATTTCTGTTAATCTATGTAACATACTATGATAAGCTGCCAGTTTATGTTGTGTTGGATGGGATGACGAATTGTGTATAGTCGTGTCAGTATGGGTAGGTTTATGAAATATGGAGAAGTCATGTTTGTTTTGAAGTCTGCTAATTTTTAAATCTAAAAAATTTATGGATTGATTTTGTTCTGTTTCTATTGTAAATTGAATATGACTATGAACTGAATTAATATATGATAAAAATTGGTCGAGTTGCCTGTTAGTTCCTGTGAAACATACCAGTACGTCGTCTACGTATCTCCACCAATATAAAAACTGTTTGAATACGGGATGTTTTGAAATCTTTGTCTCTAGATGATCCATAAAAATATCTGATAACAATGGGCTTAGAGGATTACCCATTATAAGTCCTGCACTGTTATTTGTATATATTTTATTATTAAATTCAAAGTAGTCCTGGTTTATGCAAACTTCAAGAAGATGTAAAATTTCAGATGTAATTATTGGATTTGTACTATTTTGGTCTAAAAGGTTTTTTACTAGAATAAAAGTTTCTGTAGGAGGGATACTAGGAAAAAGATTTTTTACGTCAAATGAAATTAATCTGGAATTGTTAGGTAATTGAAAATGTTGTATTTTATTAACTAGTTCTATTGTATTTTTTATGGTAAATTTAGGTGAAAATTTAGTGTGGTCTAAAATAATCTCTAACAGTTTTTTTGAAATTTTATATGACGGAGCTGTATAAAAAGAAACTACAGGTCTTATTGGGTGATCCGGTTTGTGTAGTTTAATGAAAGAATATAATTTAGGAGGCTGTGGGTTCATAATATTGAGGTATTTCTGTTCTATTGGATTTAGTATTGATTTTGAATTTTCTAACGCTAGCTTAATTTGTTTTTGATATTTTTCTGTCGGATCTTTGTGTAAAGTTCAATATTTGATTATTTAACAAAACAATAGAATTCTTAAATAATCAAAATATTGAAACTTTACACAAAGATCCGACAGAAAAATATCAAAAACAAATTAAGCTAGCGTTAGAAAATTCAAAATCAATACTAAATCCAATAGAACAGAAATACCTCAATATTATGAACCCACAGCCTCCTAAATTATATTCTTTCATTAAACTACACAAACCGGATCACCCAATAAGACCTGTAGTTTCTTTTTATACAGCTCCGTCATATAAAATTTCAAAAAAACTGTTAGAGATTATTTTAGACCACACTAAATTTTCACCTAAATTTACCATAAAAAATACAATAGAACTAGTTAATAAAATACAACATTTTCAATTACCTAACAATTCCAGATTAATTTCATTTGACGTAAAAAATCTTTTTCCTAGTATCCCTCCTACAGAAACTTTTATTCTAGTAAAAAACCTTTTAGACCAAAATAGTACAAATCCAATAATTACATCTGAAATTTTACATCTTCTTGAAGTTTGCATAAACCAGGACTACTTTGAATTTAATAATAAAATATATACAAATAACAGTGCAGGACTTATAATGGGTAATCCTCTAAGCCCATTGTTATCAGATATTTTTATGGATCATCTAGAGACAAAGATTTCAAAACATCCCGTATTCAAACAGTTTTTATATTGGTGGAGATACGTAGACGACGTACTGGTATGTTTCACAGGAACTAACAGGCAACTCGACCAATTTTTATCATATATTAATTCAGTTCATAGTCATATTCAATTTACAATAGAAACAGAACAAAATCAATCCATAAATTTTTTAGATTTAAAAATTAGCAGACTTCAAAACAAACATGACTTCTCCATATTTCATAAACCTACCCATACTGACACAACTATACACAATTCGTCATCCCATCCAACACAACATAAACTGGCAGCTTATCATAGTATGTTACATAGATTAACAGAAATTCCGATGCCAAAAGACAACTTTGAGACAGAATTAAATATAATTAAACAAATAGCAGTAAACAACGGATACAACGAACAAACAATTAATAAAATATTAAATCAAAAACTACACAAGAAAGCCCTGAAATTAGTATTTCCACCACCAGAGAAAAAACCCAGTACCTTCTGCTCGATTACATATACAGGCAAAATAACAACAAAAATTGCCAAACACATAAAAAAGAAAGGAATAACACCAGCTTTCCGAACAAATAACAACCTAGGCAAATATATTAAAAATAACAAGAGCCAAAATAAAAAACACTTAAATAGTGGTGTATACAAACTCCAATGTGGCGACTGCCCAAAAACTTACATCGGTCAAACTGGTAGAAACTTTGATAAACGAATAGCAGAACATAAAAGGGCTTTCAAGAATAGAAAAACAGATTCGACATACGCACTTCACCTTCTAGATCATAATCATTCTTTTAATGACAAATTTAAAATTCTTCACATTCAAAATAAAGGCCTTAAGCTATCTTTGTTAGAATCTATGGAAATCAACAAATTAAAAAACACAGATATAATTCTGAATGACCAACTTGAGACAAACAGTTCTCCCCTCCTCAACCTATTTCATTAGAGACTATAAATTTGTAAACCCAAGCCAAAATAGATCACTTGAGAAAGGCAATCAGCCGAAACAGCTGTAGTGATAATATTTAAAATAAATTTTGTGGAAGTTTGAAAACAAAGTTTTCAGTGTTTTATTGTTAAATAAAATAAACTGTTAGAATTAGAAAATACTTATTTATTTTTTCCGAAAACTTTAGGGACATGCGGTAGTATCTATTCTTTAACATGCGTACATGTTTTTAGGTATATTATCCACATTTGGTATGCAAATCTCAGCAGTAAAAGATTAAAACAATCAATCCTAAATATGTAACCATTTTCTAAAACAGTCCCATTTCGTCATCAAAAAAACTGTTTCGTGTGACAGAAAATAACAAACGTATATAAAATTCTTTTTGTAACAATCTATAAAACTGGATAATCTTTCGTGATTTATTCTAGTGGAATAAGCGATCAAATATGCCTCCTATACACAAAAAAATAATTATTGTCTTAACGTATTTAAAGCTTAAAACATCATAATATTGCAAAAAGTGACTTGTACAGTTTTTTTGGAAGCTCTTTGTTGTAAATCGGCAATACCGTAGCCAGTTGGTTAATTGTACATCCTCAAGCAATTTGATTAACCCAGTCTGAGAGACTTGCACACCCTTTGAATGACATTCGGGTGTTACAATTCATGGGAACGAGGTGTATTAGTGCGTGTTATCAGGAACCACTCTATCACGATTCAATGCTCCAGGCCGTCCCTTTCCTCACTATAGCACTCTGATGCGCGATAGGGGCTCACTACCAGCCAAATGGTTTTCGTATGGAAGTCCTGGGTATAAGAACTTCAACACAATATCCTAACCGGATCAATGCAGACTAGGGGGAGGCGCTCTTTTCCTGCTTTCTCTAGTGACATATCGAACTGCAATTGCTTGCTCGGTTTTGTTAATTTTTTTGGATGGCTGTCCCCTTTTTGTTAGTATTTTTTTGATTTTTTTAGTTTCCAAAGCCTTTATTTATTTATTTTTTCTTCTTCTGTTGGTAGAGCTACGAATTATCTAGACTTTATGTGTTTGTCAGAATGTACTGTTTTAGTTTTTTGTGCTTCCATCGATGGAACGCATCACATCTTATTATCTCTCACAGACTTGGTACATCTGCGATGTATATTGTGTAAAGTAGGGGTAACAGAAATGCTCCCTGTGGCACTCCAGCCTCCGAAGCTCCGTGCTCAGATAGTACTTGTCCTATTCGTACCCTGAAGCTTCGGTTGCTCAAGTACGAAGAGATCAATCTCGTCATAGCCTCACTGTATCCTTAGGCCTCTCATTTTGTATATTAGATCTTTATAACAGACTTTGTCGAAAGCTTTGCTTACATCCAGGAACGCTGTTCCTGTGTACTGTTATCCAGCTGTTATGTATTCCATCAGTCTAAGTATTTGTAATATGCTATAATATTCTGCTCTCGAACTGAGCTTCTGGGATTAGTCCTATTTCGTATGTTTCAGCTTGTAGTCTGGTTAGTATTACTCATTCTACGATCTTGCTGACTGCTGGCAGTAAGCTTATCGGCCTGTAGTTTTGCGAAAACATGGTATCGTTTTCTGGCTTCGGAATCATAATAACGTGGGCTTCTTTCCACCGATTTGGGAAGAGCCTGTATCTAAGGATTTCGTTCGTTTTGTTGGGTTCAAATACTATTGCTTTTGCTGATAGATACTTCAGAGCTCTATTTGAAATTTCATCTAGACCAAGTGCTTTTCTCGGTGAGCTATTTTTAATTAGTTCGTTTATTTCTTGAGGAGATATAGTTGTGATTATCTCCTCTGGTTATTCTTCTTCTTAAAGACTTCTTCGATAAAGTCTACATCTTCTTCTTGGTGATAATTTATTGTACACTCTCTCTCGAGGGTCATCCTCATCACCTCAGCTTTTCCATCTATGGTTTAGATAATTCAATTTTCACCGTGTAGTCGGCTTCTATGCTCTGCTAGTGCTGTTTTCACTTTTTTGCTTACTTTCTTTTTGGCTCTGTTCTTTTCTCTTATCATGTCCTTGATTTCCTGGTTTATGTCTCTATACCTTGTGTCTGTTTTTTCTTTAGTACGATATTTTCGACGAGAAGTGGACTCTTTCTCCCATTTCTTGTGGATTGTTTATCAGTGGAACGTTGTTGATTTCAATACTCACAAGCCTATGTAATTTGTGCACTTTGTTTTCTTTCTTTTCCTTTTTGTTGTGTTGTTTTCTTCCTATGTTCCTATTTATAGTATCATGGGGTTGTGGTCTTGTGATCCTTCGTTTAATGTTCTGATCTCAGTCTGTAGTCCTAAATTTTTAACTACCACTATATCTGGATTGGAGGGTTGTACATGCTTTATTTACTTTGTAACAATATATTAACTATGTACCTCCGAAAATTGGGAGTCCATGTAGAACAACAAAACTCACAATTTTCTTTCGGATCCAATTGTTAGGCCTCGTCTAGCTCCGTCTCTCAGGTGTAAGAACGAGTTATTTTAGAAGTAAATCTGAAAAATGAGTTTGACTGGGACAAATAAACCAAGATATTAACTAATCATATGTAGGTATTTATTGTACGTAAATCAAATATAAAATTGAAATTTTAATATTACATTAATAAAATAGAGCAAATATTGCCAACTTATTGCCAAATATTATTGTGTTTAAGTAGATGGACGGGATTACTGTTGGTGATTTCAAACGCTGCTTGGAGTGGATTGTAAAATGCTGCTAGTGCGATTGCTAGCTCCAGATACTGGTTGGAATTATACTTCAGGATATGTTGAATTTTCATCAGCATTGGCAAAAATATAAATCAGACCAAAAAGCTAAAATAATAAACCTTGTGTTAGCACCATCATAACTTTTTAAATATGACACATTTTGCACAGTTACCGCACAGCAGAACACATTTTGTGTCGGTGAGGTAGCCTGGCAAATGTGCGGCTTTTTACATTAGAAGAGGAAAAGCCAACGGCAAAGAGCTACATGAAAGGTAGTCTCGAAGCTATTAGACGTTTGAATAAGGGTCAGGCTAGAGAATGTAATGTAGAATTAGAGGATCAAAATGGTCGCAGTGGAATAGGCCAAATGCCTTTTAATGGGTTCACATATGGGTTTACAATGGGTCAATCACATTTAAATCAACAATATGTAGTAATAACTTTAGAAACTATGCCCCCAATTTTTATCGATACACAAGGCATGGGGTTCAAATTAAGGGTTGCGCCTTATGATTTCTCATCCCTGTCACAGCCAGAAAAAACTTACCTCCTTGAGTGGTAAGTTTTTCTTACATGTGACTCACATTTACTGATACGAAATACGAATAGACGGCATAGTTTCTAAAATTGTCATTACATAATGTAGTATTGTTTAATATGTGATTCATGCTGGGTCAAATGACCCATTAAAAATCTCTTATGCGCTTGTAGACTACACGGAAATCCGAGGTTTGTTAATTTTTGTAAACAATCAAACGATTTTAAGAGCCAAAATGTATAATTTAATTTTTATTTTTGCTCAGTTTTATTTATTTTTTAATTGTTCCTATTATTCCTGAAAAAATTCATTTTGTTTTTATATCTCATTTGTTTCATTGCCTATAGCATTTCAGATTGGAATATTTGTGAACCGAATCTCTCGATCGAGTAAATTTGGAGAACAAATAACAACAGCAACGCAATGACCTTTCAAACAATCAATACAGCTATTCAGACAATTGGAAGCAAAACAAAGACCTCAGGCGATTAAGGGTGTATACGAGCGTACATGTATACAATCCAATCAATTTTGTAGATAGTTCTCAATACTGTTAGGTGAGATTAAGATCCTAAGCGGTTGTTTTTACTTTCTGAGTTCTTTCGTTATAAATAGTACTGGTTGAAATATATGCAAATGCAAAATGAATGATGAGCAAGTTTATTATTAACTAAAGTGGACAGGCACGGTCTAGCTACAATTTTACAATATCCAATTTTTAAGCAAGTTCCTATGTTGGTTTAGATTTAATTATAATTAAAAAGTTTATAGTAAATTGTAGATAAAACAGTTGTTCTTCTTCTTAGAGTGCCGTCTTCCTACGGAAGTTGGCAATCATAATGGCTATTTTTATTTTTGAACTTGCTGCTTGAAACAAATCAATCGATCTGCATTGATACCAATCACGTAGATTCTTCAACCATGAGTTCTGCCTTCGGCCAACAGATCTTCTTCCTTGAATCTTTCCTTGTATTATGATTCTCAAAATTTCATATTTTGGTCCCCTCATCACGTGGCCTAGGTATTCCAGTTTTCTGGTTTGTGTAGCGGTGATTAGTCCATGATATTTTTAATACTCTGCAAGATAACCAGAGTTCGAAAGCCTCGATTCTTTTTAAATTGCATTTTTTTAATGTCTAAGTATCAGCTCCATATAATAATATTAAAAATATATAATAGCAAATGGTACGTAGTCTGATATCCAAATTTAGATTTTTGCAAGTTAGGAGTGGTTTCATTCGTATAAATGCTGATCTGGCAATCTCTGTTCGCCTGTTTATTTTTGCAGTATGTTCATTGGTTTCATTGATCAAAGTTCCCAGGTACTGATATTTTTCTACTGATCTTTCTTACTTGTTCTATCACGTTACCATTGATTGTCAATAGGCGATGTATATTATGTGGTCTTTTTGTAATTTTTGTTACCTTTTTGTAATTGTAAAACAGTTGTTAGGCCTCGTTAATCTTTCTACATTGCAACCTAAAAGATTTTTTGTATATACGCAATACCTATGTTTGTTGTATTTCGATAGACTATGTCACCGTGCTTCAACAGTTACTTAAACCCTTTTACTCGCTGCCCCTTCTTGCTTACCTACTGGGTCACTTTCAGTCCATGATGAGCTGATTTTTCTGACTAGTTTTCACTACTTCTTCATCTTGAAAAGTATAGATCCAGTTCCACAGTTTTCGGATGACTCAGGTAGCGAAATTCCTCTCTATTATTTTGTTTGTTCCCAGTTAGAATAAATGATACCCGAATTCCTTATGCAACATCAGAAAAATACTTGGGCATCACCCTAGACGCGAAGCTGCGCTTGGAAAGTCCATGTCAAAAAGAAAAGAGGGGAGCTTGATATTAGATATAAGAAATTGTATTGGCTGATTAGAAAAAATTCAACATTGTCAATTCATAATAAATTATCCATCTACAAGCAAGTACTGAGGCCAGTATGGGTATATGGGTGCCAACTCTGGGGCTGTACCAAAGCTAGTAATCTACTTATTATCCAGAGATTTCAAAATAAAGTACTGAGAAACATTGTTGATGCTCCTTGGTATATCCGTAACAGCAACCTCCACCAGGACCTGGGTATGGAAACTGTGATCGAAATAATCAAGAGAACAGCAGCAAGTCACGAGCAGAGGCTGCATAGTCATGTGAATGTCGAGGCAATCCAGCTTCTTGACAACACTGAACTAAAGAGAAGACTCATAAGGACAAAACCATTTGAGCTAGTGTAAATGTGTAACAGTTTAGTGTAAAAAGCAGAGTATAGTGCTGTGAAGTTATTGCATGCTAGTTGTAGTGCATTAGTCAATAGATAAAATAAGAGTAAGCCATAGGGTAAGCCCTTAGATTAAGGTATTTGCTGTTATTATGTTAGGTCAGAAAATAACTGATAATTGGTCATTTGTGACCAGATAGCAGTATACAAACACCGCGCAGTTGTTATTAAAAAAAAATTTGTTTGTTTATTCCTGATCCATTCTCGTCCCAGGGGAAGCTAGGGAATGGATGATTACTCTTAACAGATTCTCCTATGCTGAGAAAACGCCAATGAAATCTGGGTGTTGCCTGCTTCCCTGAGTTGAGCCGTAGTTAGCTTCCACTCAGTTATGTTCACCTCACAGAATTTGCGATCGCGAATGGAGCCCCATCACGACAAGGTATTGTGGCGTTTTAAGGGGTGAAACGTATATCAGTGTATTCAGACACTATCTCACAATATAAATGGAACATAATTCCGTACTGTGGCGTTTAAAATTTCCTATGATTATTTTGAAATGAGCTCTTTCTGTCTGTGCCTTGAAAATATCTTCTTAAATTGCTCTATCTCTTCATCTGTTGATTGATTGGTGGGAAGGTATTTGGATGCTGTACCTTTCTGAGTTTAAGAACGATATATAAGACCCTCTCCGAGATTTCAGCAGTTTTTGTAATCAGATGTTTTATTCTTTGATGGACTAATATTGCTATACCGTCGACATAACTGTGTATTGGACTCTTTATGAAATTGATAGAACACATCTCCAAACTAGCGAATTGTACATTGTTCTCCTGGTATTCTCGTTTCACTTAGACCAAGAACATCCCATTTGATCCTAGTTCGTTCTTCTTTCCGTTTATCCATTCTTTCTGGGGATTTGAGAGTTCTGGCATTGGAATTAGAAATATAAATGCTCGATGTTTTAATGAGTTTTTGCCTCTTAAAGATTTCATGACCATTTCTTTACCTGGTAACCTGGTCAAGGACGAAAAAGATGTGCAAAACCAAGAGTTGACCAATATTTTAGACTTCAATCTTTGCGAAATCGCACACTTACAGCTCCCAATCTAAAAAAATTATTACTGATCACAAGATAATTTGATTTAAGTGTCAAAACAGTGACGGGTAGGCTTAAAGAGGATTAAGTGGTTTAAATCCAAAACGGCCTGCCAGAGTTCCACAAAACCCAACAGTTGCAATTTACAAGAGCCGATGGTAACTGGCACGAACATGAATGTGGAAGAGTTCTTTTCACAGATATAACAAGGATACAATTATGGAAGCCAAATGGTCGAATATACAGAAGGTCTGAGGAACATTTCCCAGAATGTAATCTTGTACATACTGTTAGGTTTTGTGGCGGATCTATTATGATATGGGATGGCATTACTGGGGAGAGTCGTACAGAGCTTATTGAGGTGAATATTCGTATGAATGCTGACTGGTACATGTGCAACATTCTCGAAAAGCACATTTTTCTTTATGGTGGTTTCATCGGGTATGAAAACTTTATGCTAATGTATGGCAATGCCATTGCAGATGCAACAGGAACAGCCATACAATATCTTGAGGATGTTGTGCTGATGCAAATCCCATACTTACATAAAATTCCATAAAAGTTTATCACTTTTTTTTTAAGTTAAAACGATACAATTTTAAAATATTTTAATTATGTTTTTACCACCATTAAAACTTTTATTAATTATTGACTAAAGTCGACCCCACACAAATTCCTCACCTTATGCTTTACAACTGAAACAGTTCTGAAGATATTTTTTGTGGCATCCTAATTATATTTTACTATTTTTATTGGGAATAACCCCAGTTTTACTTTAACATAAGTCTATTTTGACATTTAGATTTACACTTCGGCAGTAGTTCTCAAAATAAACATAAAAACTTATTTTAAAATAAATTTGTAGCTTATTACCAGTAAAAACACTAAACTGAAACATCTCTTGAGATCTATTAAATGTTGTTTGTAAAAAACAACAATTTTCGGTATATCGTTCTTTCCATTATTATGCTGTTAGTATAACAATATAACAAGAGAAAGGAAAAGTTCCTCAATTTACCGTTAGAATAATTTAATTCAAAATAAATCTGCCAGTCCGCTTCTGTTTTTCGCCGACATTTGAGATTCATTGTTCTCGGAGAATTATTGCTTTCCTTTGTCCTTTGTATTGTTGTTGTATTGTTTTTGTGTTTCAATTAAAAAACTGCCTGATTATGTCGAACAATGCACTGATCTCATGCAGCTATCTTTATAGCGTTTCATTACTTTTTGTGTAACTTGTTATGCAACTAATTGAGACTACTGCTTCTTTTAATTTGTTTTATTTTCTGTGGTATGTAATAAGCAGCCAAAGATATGTAAAGGTCATGGGAATGTCAATTGCTTTGTTCTACGGTTTTTGCGTTAAATAGGACACATTTAGAAGATAGAAGAAAATAAGTAACGAAATTGCTCTGAGCAACTGCATATGTCATTCTGATTAGACCTAAAGAGGTTGAAATACGTATAAAGCGACTTGCAGATGCCCGGCAATCAAAAATTAAATCTTATACCGTCTTTCTATTAAAACTACAGCTATTATACAATTTAGCTAATACGTGCTTAAATAAACGTAAAGTGTTTAATTAAAAGTTAAAGTTAAATATTCCAAATAAATCTTAAAATGTCTAAGTTCGTGGGACAAGATTTAATGGAGTTCAACGCAGAAAAAGATGAGTTTGTAGCAAATATCGTACTTGTTATAAAACAGCAAATAATGTAATTGGTGTGTAATAGAATATGTACTTTACCATGGGGAGTAAAGGTAGCGAAATGCTACCATATAGCGAATACCCCTGTCTTCTTGGCAGGTAAGGAACAAAAGTGTCGTTGATGTTGGAGCGTCGTCCACCCCCTACTGAATGGAACCACTGTCTGTTACTCAATGATGAAACTCTTTTCTGTTAACGGAGCAGCCTCCCGGAGCCCATCCCTACTGGCTGGAACGAATGTCTAACTAACTGAGCAGCTTTTACCTCTACTGGCTGGAACGGGAACGACTGTCAGGAACTGCCTGAGCAGCCTCCACCCCTACTGGCTGCAACGATTGATGGTGACTGACTCATACGGTCGTTGGGCCAAGAGTTTGTACAAGCTGACGCTGCGTGTGGGCGATAATTACCCAGCGATCTGTAGTTTTAACGAAAGACATTCATTTTTCTATCTTTCTTTGTTAACATACAATGTATGAAAAAACAGTCTTTTATCTGCAACCATATATTACAACCGTTTATTGTTCTATAGCGTCTATGTTTTGTACGCGCAATCTTGGTTTAATATCCGGGGAGAATCAAAACTAACAAAAAGTCTGTTAATATTTCACCAAAGTTTATAATACAGTTGCAAAACTGTAACACGAAGTGCACATGTAAGTTCTTGCCTTAAAAGGGGGCAGTTTAGAGAGTCCTAATCAGGATTATTGTTGTTCTTATCGTAGTTCGTCCCATTTATTAGCAGTGCCGTGATCGTGTTGTTGTTGGGATCAACAACTTTTTATAGACACTAGTGGCTGGAATTTTAGCTAGTTCTTGCTGATAAATAACTAAATGATTTTAATACTAGGGAGCAGGAATTTTAGATTGTTGATTTTCCCCTGCATTTGTTTGAGTTCTTATTCTTCTTGTGAGTGCACCCACTCTGTTTTTTGGAATAAATAAGAGTGGGTTAATTTTTTATCATAAGATATATGTTAAGTGCTATCCTGTGAAGCTGCATCAAATCCTTTCATTTTAATAACAATGTTGTTGCTAACTAAGTGATCAACGGCTTCGGCGCTATTCAAATAAATGCATATCCGATGTTTAGATAATCTAGAGACAAAACGTATGTTCTTAGGACTGATAACGTCAGCCAGAGCTTTGACATGTTCAAACAATACTAAGTTTTCCATTATATTAGTTTTTGGGGCTGATTTAGCAGCCGAAATGTAGGACGTGGGACACTGGACTTTATTGTAGGCATATTTTCTGAAGGATTAATGGTGCTGGTTTTATGGATGTGGTCAAACGCAACACCATCTCCACGTATAGTATTAATCGTAGCCAGAATTAGATGATAATCCATACATCTTCCGTCATCCGGCTGTTAGCTGTGGCTATACAGAAGGAATCCTGAAGAGACCATGGACAGATAAAGTCACTAATGTAGAAGTACTGCGGAGGATGAACACAACCCAGGACAACATCGTGAAGAACCGTAAGCTGCAGTACTTGGCACATATAATATGAAATTAAGGCAGATACGAGTACTCCAATATATTTTACAAGGTAAATTGGAGGGAAATGGACCCGGGACGAAGAAGAATATCCTGGCTTGTTAACCTGAGAGCATGGTATAGAAAGACCTCAACACAGCTGTTTTGTATAGCAACCAACAAAGCCATCATAGCCAGAATGATCGCCAACGTTCGGAACGAACAGGCACCCTAAGAAGAATAATCTACCGTCTTAATGGTTGCAGAGACTATTTGCTAGTCTGTCCCAAGGCAATTTCCCAGAATGATGCACTAAAATTGTATTTTACTAATGTTACTAGTTTTTGGTAGTGATAACTATATATTACTACTGATAAACTTGGTTATTTGTAACGACACCTGAAAAGTGACAGAACTCGATCAGGATTTGATGATGACGGGAGAGCCTTTTTGCTGAAATTAAAAATATAGTTAAAGTTTAAATTTAATTGTTTCTGTGCAATTAAATATTTTTCGATGAAAAATGAAGGATGTTTGGATTGTTTGGTTTGAAAATCAATCCTACACCAAAAATTTATACAATACAGGATACGTAAGTATATGTCCCTAATATTCTACCAATAAACTACGTATTTTTGCGTTTTTCTTGGCATTGAGCAAAACAATTTTTTATCCTTAAATACAATATTGGGAGACAAAGAAGCATTATCAATTATAATCCTGTTTTCACAAAACCAAGCACGTCATTATATATCTCTTGGTAGAATATGCTGAGTACGATGTAGCTGAATGAGATAAAGCTAATATGTGCGGCTTTAGCACATTTACAAGCACTATTGAAGAAATAATGCATGCTTCCTTCGCTATTTGGCTACTCTAACTTGGTTTATTAAGTTCAACAGTGGCAAAAATTAAAATATGTTCTAAACTTTCCTCAGAAACAGATATTGCAGGCCTATCACCTAAACAATACCCTATCAAATTGAGAAACCACCAAACAATGCTTAGTCAAATAATATAATTTACACCTTAATCCCTTAAAAATTTGACATTAAAAACCTTTAAGCTTTCGCCTCTTCAAATTATGGCTGCTCCCTTTTGTTTCTTGTTGCGGAAGTATGAATTTTTGGTTTTGTAGATGCTTTGTTGAATTGTGATAGAATTTTGTAGTAAGAAGCAAGGAGGGGATGGTAGATAACTTACATTTGCTCCTCAGTGAGGGAGGTTTTCTGTCACTTTACTATTACTATCAAGCTCTAAGGGGTTTTTTAAGTAACTGCTCTTAGATCAGCATGTTTGGCATTGTAGGCTATTATCTGCGGTATTTTAGGGAGGTTGATTCTAAAGTATTAAAGTAATCATCAGGATCATTGCCTGCTAAATTTAGAAGCTTAGTTATCTGTCAGGAATGGAACTTTGTTTTTGAGGTTTTTGGTTAGTATTTGCTCTCGGCAATGGCAAGTTGTTTTGAGAATCTCTTAAGCTCTGGTGTTCGATCTTTCAATAGTTTGCAAAACATATCTGTTACTGATGGTTTCGATGCAATTTGGATTATAGGAATGTTGGCTACTTGGATTAATGCTGATGACGAATACTCGAGATTTTTCCCTCTGTTGCCACTGCTTGGTTCATCTGTATTTTATTGATGGCCTTGTATTAGACTATTGGTCTAATAAGTTCTTTGTAGCTATGTAGGGGAGTGAGATGGTTAGTATTCCCAAATTTACCAGTTAATGCTTTCAGGAGGTTAGCTCTATTTTTCACTCCACTTAGGGTGTTTTTAGTATCAGTGTTCCAATTGATTGTCTTTATAAGCTCAACATCCAATTAGGACACTGATGGTTTGAATTCAAGTCTTTCTACATTGAGCATAATGTGGCTGTCCCGTTTGGGTTTGGTTTGGTTTGGTTGAGAACATCTAGGATGTCTAAATAGAATAAGTTGCGTTTTTGTCGGATTTCATGTTAGTTTCCATTTGTTACACCGTCTGACGATGGAGTCATGATATGCTTTGTTAAACACAAACGTTCTCTCCGTTACCATATGGAGGTCCTGCGGAGAGTAGAGCCCTGTTGTCGGCATAAAGAAGTTTGCTTTCCTATCTTGGTGATATGAAGTTCCCTATTATAGTCTGTATAGAGAATGGAGAGTCGCGCTAGTATTGAGCCCTATGGGACTCTTGCTTGAGGTGTGAAGGGTGTAGAGAGTTTATCAGCGATTTTGACGAGGACAGTTCGAGTAGCGATGTCGGAGTTGATTATTCTCAGGAAAGGAATTGGCACTAAGCCTTGATGGAGTTTTCGATCAGATATGTACACCAGACCTGATCGAATCCTTTCTAGACATATAAAAAGATGCCAACAGATTACCGTTAAACATTTTTAAGGACTGCCAAAAAGGGAAGTATTGGAAAAAATTGTTGTTTACTAGAATTGAGCTAATTCTTATGCATCAATCAGTTTTTTGGCAGGGCCTCACATGCTACATTCTTCTTCTTCTAAATGTGTTTATATTCTAATGATGTTGGCGACCACATTGACCCATTTTATTCTATTCACATCAGCTCGAAATAGATCAGTTGACGTTAGACCAGTTCAATTATAGAAGTCGGTATTTATTATTTCGCATAATGTGGCCGAAGTGAGCCAATTTTCTGTTCTTTATGGTATTAATAAATTTCTTTGTCTTTTCTTAGCCTGTGGAAAATAGTCATGTGTGGTGTGTATATGAGACTCATAACATTCGTCGGTAGCACCACATTTCAAATGCCTCTATCCGTTTTATGGCATCTTCTGAAGGACTTTATATTTCTACGCCGTGGAGAATAGATCGCTATTACAAAACAAATTTACTGGGTACCTAAAAAAATAAGGCAGTCACTATACTCGATTTGGAAATGTACGATTGTATAGTTTTGTTTATAGGAAACAGATAAATTAACAATAGCGATATCTATTTATATCAGTTTTGTACAAGAATTTATAAAAATATAATGACCACCCCGACAATTTTCGAAGAGAGGAAGTGTTGCTCTGAAGTTTTCTTGGACATGGCACAAACGTTGAATAGAGTTTGATACGATGGTCTTATATTCTAACTCCACGATCGGCAAAACCTTGTAAAAATTCAATTATTTGTATTAACCTTTTTTCTCCATTGAAGTTGGTGTTCCACAAGGAAGTGCTCTCGCTTCAGTTTTATATTTAATATTCACAGCAGATCTATCTATATCCCCAGAGATACCTGCAATGACATTATCTAACGACTATCATCAGGTGAGAATGTAATGCTATTGCAACAAACAAACTTCAGACAAATCTAAACAATATTTACAATTGGTTAAAAAATATTCACTACATAAATTAGACCAAGTTTTCAGTAGATTTTAATAACTGCATAGAAACCTGTCTACCTGTAGTTTAAATGAGCAATATCTGCCACAGCAATACACTAGTAAATTACCAACATATAACTTTTAACATGCACATTCGGTAATAACTCGGAAAATTGCTTATTCTGTAGCGCATAATTCTAATTTTCTCTATTCTTGGTACATACATATTTTAACTTCTTTATTTGTTTCAGGTAAGAACACTGCAATTAAAATTGTAGATGAACGAAAAAAATAAAAAAACACAATTTAAGTAAGTCAACAATTTTACTTAAATTACTAAAGGTAGAGTTTAATCGAAATTGCGTTTGAGAAATTGTTTGTTTAGTACATAACACATTGCGGCACACTCTGATACAAAGTTTCCATTATACTATAAACATGTTGTGTTCAATCAAGACTTGATAACACAGAACGATTACTTTTATCTTTGAAGATTATAAGATAGTGGGATAATATACTGTTACATTTTTCTGTGGGTTCAGAGATTAAGTACAGCAAACGTGGTTCAACTAAAACCATTATATTAATAATTATCGCTTACAATTCACACGGATATCGCTTACACAACGGTTCATGTCCAAAATTTATTCTTATTCTGGCTGATTGGTTCCAGTATCTTTTTCTTCACGTCTATCAGAATTATCGGACGTTGATGATAACCATTGCGAAGGATTCTCGATCTTCTGTCACATGGAATAATTGTGCTGCATTTAATATCTCTTAAGTCAATTGAGTTCATTCACAAATGCTGTTTAACCAAGAAACCTGTTTCCTTCTTTCATCTCTACGGCCTTCGATTTTTCGTTTAGGGGTCAGTTGTAGTATTCTATATCGATGTCCCTTCACTATATGTTCCAAATAATACATTTTCCGGTGTTTAACAGTCTATAGCAATTCTCTATCTTTGTTGACTCTACCTAGTACTTCTTCATTAGTTTTTCTTGCTGCCCAACTTGATCATATTATTGGTCATATTTTGTAGGTGGAAATTTGAAAACCGAAAAGTATTTACCATGATTAGAGACGACTTATATCTCAACCCAGTAGATACGAACTTACCGAATGGAAAAGTCTAGTCCCAGCAGGATGGGACAATACACCATTATGCTTTAATGGTAAGAACTTACTTAAACGAAATATTCTTCAATAAATGGAATGGACGAAGAAGTACTATTGAGTAGTCAGCTAGATCGCAAGACCTTATGCACTTTAATGTTTTTCTGTGGAGATATCTAATAGACAAAGTATATACTAGACTACTAAAGTATATAATAGACAAAGTATATACAACACAGCCAACTAGCATTGGAGACCTCAAAGAAAGGATAAATACAACAGAAGTAGGTACATTTTATCTCAAACTTTAAACAACGTTTGGGATGAGTTTTTAGGAAACTGTGATATTGCTAAAAAGGTAGAGAACATTTTGAGCATTTATTATAATGTCTTGGAAAAATTTTTAAATAATTTCAAAATTTTAATTTTTCTTATTCATAATAGACACTAATTGATATACAGTTTGATGAAATTTGGTTGTTAAGGGGATTTTTAAAACATTAAAATATACATGATGTTTAATTAAAAATAAAGATTACGGACTGCTAGGTTTGCGTGAAACCCCGTATATTTAAATTTATGTTTAAAAACTTCACATTTAAAAAAAGTTGACGGGTCAGCGTTTTTTATAATTTTCTAAAATAAGGATCATCATCATAATGTCACCACTGCCCCATACCACCACGACAATCAAATGGCTCGACAATCCGTTGTGGATCTTGGCCTGCTCACAAAGAAGTCACCACTCCTGTCGATTCCTGGCAACTTCCCTCCATCTTTTGACCCTTAGAATGTTTAGGTCTTCTTCCACATCATCAATCCATCTCCTTTGTGGTCGTCCTCGACTTTTTGTGCCCTCTGGTTTTGAAAATGTTAAAGGTTTAAAAATTTTAAATTACCTTGATTCCATTCTCCTGATCCTCCTTGTCCGCCATCAAGCCCACCTTTATTATTACCACATGGTCCTTGAGACTAGGGTCCACCACCATAACCTCCTCCACAACCTCCTGATCCATCTTGATTCTAATCTCCACCTCCACGGTTCCAGTTTCCACCTCCACCACCTATTATATGATGTAAGTTGTTTAAATTGGTATGTGTATATTTGAATTGTTTTAAATATTAACCATTGCTTACCTTGGTTGAAGTTTCCACCCCTGTCATCACCCATACCACCACCTTCTCCTCCTCTATTTGACACACGATCCATTAATCCGCTTAAGGCCTTTTTAACATCGTCATTCCTACCTTTGATTGTGTGGCTTCTTTGTACTGAACACAAACATAAAATGCTAATGATCATTCCATGAATATAATTTCAAAATACTTACAGATAACTTTATCGACAAAGTCATAATCTTCAAATTCCACAAATCCAAATCCTCTCTTTTTTTCAGTATCTTTGTCACAAACAACACTGACAGACATAATGTTACCAAACTTTGTAAAATAATCTTTTAGGTCTTCTTCTTCAATATCATCCTTCATTTCACCAACAAACAATTTTTTTACAGTTGCTCCATCATCATGTATATCAATCATCATTGATTCATTGATCAATATCATATCATTTAAATAAAAAATGATGAAAGAAGTCTTTTATCATTTTCAGATAATGTCCATGTTTCAGCCCTATTTATCAAAACCGGTATATACTGCATGTTTTATATTGAACTGTATTTATAAGTCTAATTTTTTTAACTTTATTTATTATAACAGGTTCTACACTTTTACATCACTTAAAGTTTATTAAAGTCTTACAATAATTTATTTACACTATTTACTGATTCTAATTTATAAACATTTCCGCGTTACAATAATTCAAACTCGATACATTATATTCAGACTAAAAACTAACTGTTTACAATAAAATTTCCTATTTATATATAAAACAGCCGTTAATCTGGAATCCCTTCGAATTCGGACGGCGACCCCTCTCGAATAGGATGGAAGGTCACGCCAGACAGGTTTTTTTAGCCGAGCGGAGAACTTACTAGAAAATACTGGTTCGAATATTAAAATGTTTACAGGCTAAATATGAGTCATTATTTATCGTAACAATATTTTTCAATGTTTCTTGAGACCGTCAACAGTTCTGTTTGCTATTGCTATGCGTCTTTTTATTTCGTCGCTTGTTGTGTTTATTGCGTTTACTAGCGATCCAAGATTATGTGAATTCGTTGACTGGCTCAAAAATATGTTGTTAATTTGAATTCTCTGTTGGATATTTCGGAGGTTTTTAGAAACCAACATACATATATTTGGTTTTTTCTTCGTTTACCATAAATACTAATTCACTTGCCGCGTGGGCAAGTCTTGTAAAGAACTGCACCATGTCTCTCGCACTTCTGTCCACTATAACTATATCGTCAGCGAATGCGAGAATTTGCGTCAATATATTAAAAAATAGTTCCATTCAATCTAATATTTAATTGAAATGAGGTTGAATGCTCGAATAAATGAACTTTGAAAAATAAGGCTATTATCGAGCACAAGTTAATTAAATCTAGCCCAAGTACTTTCGCTTAAAATAGCATCTTCAGGGGCATTTCGTCAAAATATAAACTATCCGGCAAGCGTAGAATGTGGAAACATTAATAATAACATAAAATTGTACAAAACACTACACTAAAACGAGGACAAACAGTTTAAAATTAATTTAAAGATTCTACGCTACATTCTTTGTCAGTATCTGGAGGGATATCTGGACATTATCGTCTGTATTATCACGATACCGTGGTTTCCACACTGTATAATATACAGGGTGTTTGGTAGGTCGATGGAAATTTTTTAAGGGATAATAGGGGACGCCATTTGCAAAGTTTTTTGCTAATAATGTATCGCTCAAAGTGTTAAGGTTTCCGAAATAAAATTAAATTTGTCAATATTCGAAAATAAGGCTGCTCGTCTATTTTATTTTTAAAAATAATTTTCTAAGCGAGATACTTTCCTGATATACAAAATGCCTTATGTATTACTTGCTCAAATTGCAAAAACCCTTCTTTGAATCTTAATGCATTGTTAAAATAACCTAACCTAACCTAACCTAACCTAACTGGCGACTTTCCCATGTAAGTGTCTTTATTAACACATATCGACGAATTAGTAAAACTAGTAGTGTTAACAATCCTGTTTCCGGTATTCATCCTGGACTTTACGGTCCTGGTGTAGACGCCCAAATTTTCCAAGCTGTTACGAATTATCCTACCACAAGCGTCAGAAAGGTTGCTCGACAGTTAAATATCTCGCAATGGAAGGTCTGGTCGGTAGTGTACAACGATGGACGCTACCCTTGTCATTACACACGCCAGATCGGTAAACTTTTGCCGCTTTTTGTTAGATGCAGACATCAACGACGGTAATTTTCAAAGTATTTTATAGACTGATGAATCAAGGTTTAATAGAGAAGGCATAACAAATTTTCACAACCTGCATTACTGGTCACGTGACAATCCCCATCTACCGAAAGAAACATCTTTTCAGCAAAAATTTGGTGTCAACGTTTGGGTAGGAGTTATCGGACGAGAGTTAATAGGACCTTACTTTTTGCCAGGCAGCTTAAATAGTCAAGTGTACTTAGACTTTCTAGATAATGAATAACCACCACTCTTAAAAGATTTACCCCTCGCCCTCAGACGAAAAATGATGTACCAACATTATGGATGGCCTGCACATAATAAATAAGGCATAATAAATGTTGCAAAACGCATGATGTATCGTTGTTGTGTTTTACCTTTCTTACCCGTTTTATTAATGAAGGTTATTTTAACAATGCAATAAGATTTAACGAAGGGTTTTTGCAATCTGAGTAAGTAATACGTAAAGGTGGGTACACATATGCTCCGAATGCCGTCTCGAACCACGTCGCGTTCTCAAGTGTGGACGGAGTCATGCAACCGCGTACCGTATCTCGACGCGTCAACAACGTATCAAAAGAAATTTGAGCGCGACAATGTACACCGCGAATTCATGTTTGGACTAGCTTGCGAATCTTTTATCGAATCTCCAGTCATTCAAAATAGTCAGTCTGTTATTTTGAAGGTTGAAGATGTTTTTAATGTTGAGTGTATCAAGGTGGAGTGGACAGAAGAGAATAGTTTACTCTTAATCGAAAATTATCGGGAAAAAGAGATATTATGGGACACAAATAATCCCAGATACTACAATAAAATAAAAAACGATGCATGGGAAAAGATTGCTTCTAAAATGGAAATTACAGTGGATGAGTGTAAAAAAAATGACCAATTTTCTATCTGGATTACGGAGAGAAAAAGGAAAAATAAAAAAAAGTAAAAGCACAGGAACAGCTGAGTGGTTTATGAATTTTTAAAGGTATCCTTGTGAAATTTTTATATAACCCACTGATCGACTGAAATTTTAAATCCAAGAGTAAGTGATTGCCACCATATTTCTCCCCACTTTTATATATTTGTGTTTGCCACCATCTTCTTTCATGAATATTTTTTGTTTAATTAACTGAATAATGCATAAGAATGTAGGCTGCTGCAGCAAGATCCATCTTGCACATGCGAATTCAACTCAATTACTGCTGGAACGCTAAAATGTTTGGTACAAAGTACGGAGCGATGTTCGGTTCGTTACTTATTTCAATGCCCCTGTACAACGTCGCGAACTTCTGTTGATCGCGTCGCTGTACGCGACGGGGTTCGAGACGGTATTCGGAGCATATGTGTACCCACCTTAAGGCATTTTGTATGTCAGGAAGTATCTCGCTTAGAGAATTATTTTTAAAAATAAAATAGATGAGCAGCCTTATTTTCGAATACTGACAAATTTAACTTTATTTCAGAAACCTTAACAGTTGGAGCGATACATTATTAGCAAAAAATTTTGCAAATGGAGTCCCCTATTATCCCTTAACAAATTTCCATCGATCTACCAAAAACCCTGTATTTATTATCTGAAAACCAAATCATGCAAAACTTTTTTATTTTTAAAATATCATCAAAAATGATCAAACCTTCGCCGAAATACCATCAAAAATCTCACTAACGAAATGTGTTTATGTTCAGCAGCCGTAAACAAAACAGAAAAAAGTTAATATTTACAGTATTTGGTAGTCAGAAATTACAATAAACTTCCAGCAACTGTAAAAATAAACGACCTTGTTTCCCAGATAGCACCGCGCCGATTCGAAATAACCTAGTTCGGATGATAAACGTAAAAACCTAATCTCTAAATTGTTTATTAACAATTTTGTTAAATAATCTCATGTCTTTTTAAATGTATACGCTTAATATGTTTAAAGAGTATATACAGTGAATGGCTAAATTATGGAATAATATCATTATTTCGATAATAAAGATTGGATAATAATAAAGGTTGAAAATTCCGACTCGATTTTTGTTATAATATTAACATACAGAAGGTCATCTTGTATTTTGGTGTTTAATAAAAAATAAAACTGCATATACGCATCTAATGATATGATTATAATATGAAAATAGATCAGGAACACGTTCTTTTGCAAAATTTTGAAATATTTTTTCGTTCACCTTAAATAACAGTTTTTTTTAAATATTTCTTGTGACCTCCTTTAGCTTTGATAACAGCTTTAATCCTTCTTGGCATACTTTGAATGTTTTTCAGACACTTCTTTTTTTAAGTCTCTGTGCCAGTTGGCAATGAGTCTCTCACTAAACTGCTGTTTATTTGTGACAATTTTTTGGCAATCCCCCTCTTCATGAGCTCCCATAGATTTTTGATCGGGTTGAGGTCTGGGGAATTACCTGGCCGCTTTAGTACTTAATTTGTCTTTTTTCCAGGTACGATGTTACTGTTTTTGTCTTATGACACGGTGCTGAATCGTGCAATAAGGTAAATTTTCCGATTCGCCAAACCAGTCTTTAATTTGTGGAATAAGCTTTTTTTCCAAAACTTTAATATACTTATGTTGGTTCATATCATTCCCTTCATAATGTACAGCCTCCCTGTGCACTTGCTAATGATCAGAGACGATACCATGATCTTAAGAAGATTCTTTATTTACTCCACTATGCAATCATTGTGATTTTTCACCCACACGTCTTCAGACGAAGATCTGCACTGCTACGTACAGTATATGTACTGTAGATTAACTAGAGGAACGAAAATTGTGAATAAATAAAATATATAAGACATTTTTTAGAATAAAAACCGTGGTTATAAGAATTTAAACTTTAATATTGATGTAGATCACCTTATTCTAATCCTCAATGGTCCAATTTTGTTGTTCTTTGGTCCATTGCAGTTTTTTTCATCATTGCGACGGTCAACTATGGTTTTTTGGCAGGGCGATATGATTTGAAACCTTGCTCAGCAAGCCTTCTGCGGACTGTCATGTCAGAAACTGGCATTGCAACTTCACGAATAAGTCCCGTGAGAATTCATGTGGTTTCTTTTTGTTATTTACGAAGATATCCCTCTCTTTTCTCTCGTCTCTGGGTGTAGTCTCTCGATCACACTTTTGAGCACATCGATGAGTCAGGGGTTTGTTGATATCATTTTTTTTATATTACTCACTGTTGCTTACGCTACTTGGGGCACTATTGAGATATCTGATATTAGGAAAGCGTTGTATTCCATAAAAGTGTCTTAATCTCCACTAATTTATTTTCTGGAATGTCTTTAGGCTTACCCATTATGATTTTATTCTCAAAAATTGATATTTTTTGAAAATGTCTTTAAAATTAATTAGTTTTTTTTAACTCACAATCACCATTAATGCATTAATAAAACATACTACATAGATAAAACGATATTAATCTTTCAAAATCAAAATAAAAACAAATTTAATTCTAATCTCCACTCATAAATTCATCACTATGTATATGTTATGATATAATTTGACACAAATGACAGTTCTAGAGCTATCAACGTCAAAAAGTAAAGTTATTAGTGACAAAACATATTGTCATACCTTAATTGTGTAGCAGCATATGATTTTACTATAAAACTTATGAACAAATGTGAAAAACTTAATTTTGTGACTGATCATAATAATTTGATCACCTATTGTAGAGCACAGCTGACACATCGCCGGTGCTAGTCTAGTGACGTAATTTTTTCGTTCATTTGTTTCTTAACATAAATCCATGTCATTTAAGACCTTATATAAAAGTGATTTTATCGCCCAGATGCCATCCATCAGACACATTTATCAAGTGTATTGTAGATGTCTCCAGGAATCATAAGACTTTTATAACATTTCATGGCTAATTCTATTTCAAGATCTATAAGTTATTTGATTTTATTCAATCCCACAGGAAAAAGTGTCGAGGTATCTGTTGAAGTTTTCCTTTTTTATGTACAGATCCCAGATATTCAAATATACCAGGGACAATGAGCACACAGTACAATGAAAAGATGCATCAATAGTAATAAAAAAAAAACAAACAACAAAAAGAAAAAAATCAAGAAACAACTCTCATTTTACTTTATGAAGAAAGATTTGTAGCAAACCCATCAGCAGAATATAGCAAGCTTTGGTTGTCAATACTAAAAGAAGTTATCTATACACACATAAACCAAAATACATAAACACAATATATATCATATACAACACATTAACACATATCATTATCATTACCTTCTTCTTCTTTAAGTTACATCTTCTATCTAAGGTTGGAAATCATCATGGCTATGCGGACTTTGTTGACTGCCGCTCTAAAAAGTTCTGCACTACTGTATTCAAACCATTCCCTTAAGTTCTTAAGCCAGGATATTCTTCGTCTTCCTACATTTCACTTTCCTCGGATTTTGCCCTGCATAATAAGTTGTAATAATGCGTATTTTTGCCCTTTCCTCACCTGTCCTAAGTACTCAAGTTTTCGTCTTTTGATAATTATCAAAAGTCATGATTATCTCATCATTATCATCATTAGTCATTTCAGGGTCTATCTTCCATCTCTGACTCTGGAAACATGGCCTGCCCAGGTCTATTTCATCATTGTAATTATTTTAACTGCGTCCGAAGCACCAGTTGTTTTTCTCCTAACTATTTGATTTAAAACTCTGTCCCTGAGGGATATATTTAACATTGACCTTCTCTGTGCCACTTGTATTTTATCGATTACTTTTCTGATAAGGGTCAATGTTTCTGCTTCATACGTTAGAACAGGGAGTACACACTGATCAAAGACCTTGTTACATTTCAAGCACATGGGAATATCTGATCTAAAGATTTCCATCAGTTTTCCGTAAGCTGCTCATGTTAGTCCTATTCTCCTATTTAACTCTGTCGTTTGATTGTCTCTTCCTAATTTAATCTACTTATATAGTTCTTATATTACTATTACACTTACACATACTGTTACACCTGTTCAGTTTGGTTTCAAACGCTACTAGGATTCGTACTCCACAGCTTCTTTCACAAAAAGTTGCACATAAAATGGACCTAGGAAAGTCCAAACGGTAGAACAAGAAACAAAATTGACTACATCATAAGTGACAAAAAACAAATAATTAAAGTTTTAACAGTACTCAACAAGTTCACCACAAGCAGTGACCACAGAATGATACGAGCGAAAGTCCAAATGAACATAAAAAGAGAAAGGAACATAATGATTAAAAATAAAGCTCATAGAAAATTATAGACATATTAGCCTATTGAACCACATATACAAGCTCTTCACTAGGTTAGTGGCATCAAGATTGGAGAAAAAATTATTTTTCTACCAAGCGAGAGAGCATGCAGGATTCCGATCAAATTATGGTACCAATGATCATCTCCATACAGTAAAGAC
Source organism: Diabrotica balteata (assembly GCA_918026665.1). Classification (NCBI taxonomy): domain Eukaryota; kingdom Metazoa; phylum Arthropoda; class Insecta; order Coleoptera; family Chrysomelidae; genus Diabrotica; species Diabrotica balteata. Next base: position 36,124,865 of record OU898281.1, on the reverse strand, counting down.
ACTCATTGAAAAATCTATAGAATACAACAAATCTCTTGTCTTCACTTTCATAGATTTTCATAAATCGTTCGAATTAAACAGCCTTATAGAAGCAATGAATGACAGCAGGATTGACCATATGTATAGGGGACTTATTTACAATATTTACAAAAATGCCACTATGACTGTTGAGATACACGAAAAAAACCCGACCAATAAAAATAAAACGTGGGATAAGGCAAGGAGATATATTGTCACCGAAATTATTCATAACAGTATTAAACTATGCCTTTAAGATGATCAATTGGAACCACAGAGGAGTGATAATAGACGGCGAATAGCTTAACCATCTTCTTTTGCAGATGACCTTGTCCTTATCACAGATCATTTAGGAGAAGCCACAGATATGTTAAATGAATTGGAGTTTGCATGTTCGAAGGTGGACCTCAGAATGAACTTGACCAAAACTTCGTTTATGACGAATATGGTCCTCAATAATCATTCAACTGTTGAAGACAAAGTGGTAGAACTGGTGGAAAAATATACCTATTTGGGTCATTAAATAAGAATCAGCAGGAATAACTAAACATTTGAAATCCAAAGACGAATTACTTTAGCGTGGGCAGCCTTTGGAAAACTGCGAGACGTAGTTATGGCCAACATACCAATTAGCCTCAAAAGAAAAGTATTTGACCAATGCGGTCATGACCTATGGGGCGGAAACTATGACTCTAACCAAAACTACGGCTTCGAAATTAAATGGCACAGAGACGAATAGAACGGTCTATGCTGGGAGTGACATTGCGACACCGAATACCGAATAAGAAACGAAGATCTGCGAAGAAGGACGAGTATTGCTGGTCATATAGAGAGGATACATGACTTAACGATGGACAAGCAAAATTACAAATTGGAAGCCAAGAGCAGACAAACGTAGTAGAGGAAGACCACCTACGTGTATCATCAAAAATTGGCAACAAAGGGCACAAAATCGTAAATAATGGAGAGGTTTAAGGGAGGCCTATGTCCAGCAGTGGACGTGATAAATGAAGGCTGAATGATGATGATGCCATTATGGCGGCATTGTGTTTGTATCTGATGTTATTAATAATTTCATCATCGATATTAACACCTTCGCTACGATTACTTAACGCTATCTCAAAAACTGGTTCAGTGCAGGGATTAAACAACGTCGGTGACATAACACATCACTGTCTGATACCACGCTTAATACAAACTTTAGCTGAAAGCTCTTAATCCACCTTAATACAAGCGTTATGATTGTAATAAAGATTTTTGAGCAATATTGTGTCGTACGTGTCCAGATCAACTGAGTTTAAAGATTGAAATAGTAATGTATGTGGTACTATATCAAAGGCTTTTTCGAACTCTATACAACATACATAAATGATCAGTGTTAAGAAAAATATACAATTTACGTTTCACTACACCTTTCTGCCATCAACTCAAATTCCTTTATTTCAGTTTACGAATTATTAACAAAGTTACGCAATGTGAAACTGACTCCAAAAATACGAGAATAATAAAGATTGGCACATTGGGGTCAGGTGTTGGAATAACCCAATATATAATTTTTATTATTTATTAGATCGATCACATAAATTTTAAACTTGATTTGATTGCAGGTAATCAAGGTGAAAAAATGTAGGTATCAATAGGTATATTATAGTAATTTTCATTTACTTATATGTTTATTTCAAAAGTGAGAATAAAACAAAATTAAAAGTGTTTTTGTGTAATTTTATGTAACTATAATGTGTGTAATTTTCTATAACTATATAGCCCAATCTGGTTATGCAAAAAATCATCGATTTCACTGCAAAATTCTTTGCTAATATATGAAGCTTTTAAGACATAGGTGTGGGTTACTAAATGAGGAATAGATGAAAAAGTACTCGTATTTTTACCTTGCGTTTTTTTAAACCATAATTTTGTAACATTTTTTTTATTATTAATATATCAAATTATTTTTAATTCCTTTTACCCCCGTGCGATACGCCGATGATTAGGAATCCCCGTGTTTACGATAGGAAATAATATTGTAGATAGCAAGCTAAAATGGAATTCCCTAATTAAGAAAGGTTTTTAATCCTTCCGTCTTAATACTCTGTATGAAAAGAACAAATGCTTTCCGGTATGGTAAGGCCCGTATCTTTTGACAATAATATAATCCTAAGGATTTTAATATCCTCAGGTCCAATTGTTAATACCGATTATTTTACCTCAAACTTTCCAATAGTCGTTAAGGCCTTACCTTCTGAGAAATACATACGACTGTCCGATGATTTTGAGTGGGGAATATTTTCTTCTTCCTTTTTCGGGGACAGTTGGTGAAATTTTTAGTGGAACCAATTTACTTGTTGGTGAGCAGTTGTTGAGTGAGGTAATATCTCGTGAGACTTTTTGGTGGGCCGTTGTTGAGTTAAGGCCAATATCTCGTGTTACGCTTTGCTCACTTTATTTCTTATCGTATCGTCTTTGTGAATTATTTTCAAAGTGTGTGTACACTTCATATTTGAGTTTTCTTTCCTTAGACTATATTAAATTGTATATAGTTCTACACTACCTTTAATGGTTATTAAATTCAGTGTTTAGTACTAGAAAAGTATTAAATTCAGTGAATTAAGCTGCCTTCGTCAAGATCTACTGTAAGTAATCTTTATCTACAATTATCTGAGCGAGTAATATGGTATGGTACCATATCACCTGCCATTATCTGGACGTATCATCTATATCTTCACCTGAAGATTGCCGATTTTTGAATGTAATTGAACCATTCAAGAAATTTCTATAAATATTACCTATGAACATACAAGTCTCAGTTTTTTATTAAATAATAGTGCGAGATAGTTAATTGACTTAGTCAAGTGCGGTTTGGTTTATGTTTTGATTCTTGTAACCTTTTTGTTTTTTTTTGTAAATTTAGAGTTTTTTTGCTATCTTTTGTATTTCCTATAATTTTTGTTCATTATCTTTCCTATGATATCTCGAGATACGCCAAACTATATTTGTATATGATTGCCTTATATATCTTGGTAAAGGTATTTTTTTATTACATTATTGCTTAATTTTATATTATATAACACCATTTCATAGTTGTGTATTTTTATTACCTGAGTTGCATTTAGCAGCATCATAATTTTGTATTTAATATATTGTTATTTTTTGATGCATGTATTTTATTTGTCGGCTCCTAACAAGTTCCCTGCTAAAATAATAGCTCTGAACAATTACTATCTTTAAATATTACTATGCTTTTGAACTGTAGAAAGATCAGGCTGATTAAGTTTCGTAGGTAAGTAAGTGTAATACTTAATATATTTGTTATATTGTTATACTTAATGTAATACTGTTGGTATCTTTCCTTGGGTTTGATCTCTGAACCTAAATATCTTTTCTTATCTCTTTTCTTTTCTAAGGTTTTCTTAATTTTCTCCTTAACCCCAAAAAATTGAGTGGCGCCCTGTTTCTATCTTCTCTTATCTTTGGTAATTTTACCCATCTATCTTTTTGTTTATTTCTGTATCTTTTCTAATATCTCTTATCCTATCTTTACCTATTTCTTCCCTTGGATCCATTCCCGGTTCCAAAAGCTAGTTTCCAACCCACGACTCGCTCTCCACCAACCATCTGGCTGCCGTCCGCAGTGTCTCCATTGGATATCTTTCTAGCACCACCCCAAAAAAGATTTCCGAGGTTACAATTTATGGTCACAATTTGATTTTTTCCCTTATATTTTACATAAATACTAATTTACAATAATATTTACATTTTTTTATATCAAGAATATCTTTATTTTCCCGTTTTTTAAATTAAAATGATAAATAGTTTACAGAGATATTTGCAAAAAACAGTTTTTTTGCACTAATTTATAAATTTTTTTATTAAAATAAAATGTTAGTAATACATTATTTTGAACATCGAGGAATTACCGTCTTTTAAATTTGTGCGAAATTTCCCCCCGGCGATCGGTCAAATAGTTTAAAAGTTATTTAATTTATTTATCCCTGAGGCTAAATATTTAAATTAATGAACTTGCTCTATTCATAATGCTAGACACATTTATTTAGCAAATTTCATAGGATTCTTTAAAACTTAAACTATCTCAGAAGTTAAATGCATATTGCGTTTTCATCTAAATTATTTACAAAATAAATGTTTGAAAAAGGGGTATGTTTTTTACTTACAAACAATTGTAATAACTTCTATAGTTTTCAAGCTACAAAGCTAGAAACGAAGGTGCTTTCGAAAGATCGACATACGAAAGCAGAGGGGATAACTGTTTCAGCTCCGTTTTTTTTTTCGAGATCGGAACTTCAAATTGAAACACGTAGGAAAAATTTATATTATCTCGGCTTCTATTGCAACTAGGAGCCTCTTTTTTAAATCTAGGTTAGCTCGTCGAAATATGCATAACTAAATAGTTTTCACTTCACTGGCCTGGAAATATGGGAAACCTCGGAAAAATTGAGTCCATTTGAATTTCACCTTAAAAACTTACTTTTTTTTTAATTTGGCTGGAATAGTCTGTCGCAGTATTAATTATGATGACATAATTTTCATCCCTCCGGAAATATCAGAAAATCCCGGAAATCTCGGAAACTCCCGGAAAATCAACATATATTTTTATTCATTTATGATGTAATAATACTTTACAGTATTATTACATCATCATAATACAGGTAATTTTTTACACATCATATTATTTATTATATTCCTTCTATTAATTATAATTATTTACTACTTTGACGATCTATGTTTATATATGTGTATAGGTATATGTACAATACGAGGACGGTAAACACATTTATTTATGTTTTTAGATCTAAATATCTCCAAAGATCACACAGTATACCGTCCTCGTGTCCCTACATTTTATATGTATTAATGTGAATAGACGAAAGGTAATCTATATAAAAGAAAAAATCGGTAATATATCTTAGTATGCGTAAAAAAGGCGGGATGAGTAGCAGCTGCCACGCTCCAAAATTTCGTCAACATAGTCCCTAACTTCGTTTCTATTGGTCATAGAAGGTTTTTTTTTAATATGAGTGTTTTTACCAGCTATCCAATGGTTGTACGTACAAGTCTGTAGCTTGAAAAATATAGAAGTTATTACAATTATTCTTTATAAGTAAAAAACATACCCCTTTTTCAAACGTTTATTTTGTAAATAATTTCGATGAAAATGCAATATGCATTTAACTTATGAGATACTTTAAGTTTTAAAGAATCCTACGAAATTTGCTAAATGTGTCTAACATCATTAATAGTGCAAGTTCAATAGTTTAAATATTTAGCCTCATGGATAAATAAATTAAATAACTTTCTACGATGTTGACAAATGTAATTCTCGTAATTCCTCGATGTTCAAATGTATTAATAAACATTTTATTTTGTTAATAAAAAATTAATAAAATTTATAAATTAGTGCAAAAAAACTGTTTTTTTGCAAATATCTCCGTAAATTATTTATCAATTTTAATTTAAAAAACAGGAGAATAAAGATATTTTTGATATAAAAAAAAAGATATAAATATTATTTATGTAAAATATAAGGGAAAAAACTTATAGCCAAAAAATCAAATTGTGACCACAAATTATTGTTTAAAAAAAAAACGCAAGGTAAATACGAGTACTTTTTCATCTATTCGCCATCTAGTAACCCCCACCTATGTCTTACAAGCTTCAGATATCTGCAAAAAAATTTTCAACCTTTTTTTTAATCAGACTGAACTGGACTATATCACTTTCAGTTTGATGTCGATGTACGTTGCTGGCTCACACTTAACTGTAGACTGGATTGTACAGATTAAAAAAAATATGTTTGTATTCTAGAAACCCATATTTATATCACGAACAAAAATCATATAAAATGAAGCGCGTTTTATGCTTATGCATATTGTAAATGCAAATGATCCTAAGTGATCGAAGCATTATTTCTAAAAAAACTATTACGATAATAATGACCCATCTAAATAACGCCACCTGGGGTGCATTCATATAAAGTTAATTACCTCTCGTGCATGAAGCCAACAGTGGAACATAAAAGTTACGACGATTATACTGTAGATCGTAAGGATAGAGAATGCAAAATAAAAAGAAAAGAAATTTGTTTTGCCCATGTGTAAACATTCTCTGAAATTGAATACATATTCCAGATGGGAGTCGATACATAATTCTGTAACAGCAAGGCCGTGGGGGCGACACATGCATAAAGTATGAAGTTACATAAACAACGAATGTTTTGCTTGCGGCCATTATGACGTTCTCTTTTGTTTTTATTTCATTTGAGTCAGGTCGGTTACTTGTAGTTTGAAATATATATACAGGGTGTGGCGCGATAAGTGTTGATTAAAGTAGGATGGCTGATACAGTTATTTATGTTAAAAACCTGAAATTACGAAACTGTAGGTTTTGGATGACGCTGGGTTGAAATACACTCATGGACAAAAATATCGAATATTTTGGAATTTTCAATTTTTTTTGTAGTCACTATTATTTCAAAATAATTTTAGATTATTAATGATACTTATATAGTAGGCTGATGTACTCAACGGGTTTGAAATATTTTGACGTTTATTCAGCGTTTAGTGTCATTCGTATATTTTGTCAGAACCTCTTCACATAAAGGAAAAATCATAATAATTCGGATATATTTGCTTTGATTTAATAAATTTAATTAAATATTGTTTTGATTCAACTAATTTTAAAACAAGTTCGCCACCAATTCAATACTGCGATGAAGCACAAGTGAATCGGTGTCAACACAAACGTTCTTAGTCATGAAAACCATTTTTGGGGAAACTGAAAAAAACTGTATAGATCTGTATTAGTCATCTAAATTAATACCAAAAAATTTGAGAATGTTTTTGACACTTTTAGATGTAATGTTTCATATTTCTCAGTGCAAAATAATAGGTGTACATATTTGATATATATGTTTAAATGTGGTCGACTTAGAACTTTTTTGTTTACATTCCTAAGATGACACAAAAATACCTTCATTTTGTTTAAAGAAATGTATATTTAACCTAAAAAATACAATTTTTAAGTAAAAGTTTTAAATACAAATATTCAGCCATTTCAATGCTTCAAGTTGAATGTTTCAAGTTGTCATGTTTCCTTCTACTGGATGTCAGGTTCATTTTCCCCAGTGTTGGGACTATCAGTTGGAGTCACTGACATAGAATCGTTTAGTCTACAATGATATATTTCAGTTTTGTATTTAACATACATGGAGAGTAGAGACTTAGAATGTTTTTGTACCAAAAGATGCGCTTTTGTTCATAGAACAATTTTCCATCAAAATGTCAAAAATGAAAAAAAAAACGACTTAGAATGTTTTTCTTTACACCGATTCAAGTAGCACAGATTGTAATTTTGTACGAGGAAGGCTATTCACAAAAAGATATCGCACGACATCTCAGGAGAAGGACGTTACAGTTTCTAATACTTTAAAAAGATATCGCGAAACAGGAAATTTTGTACAAAGGCCGAGTCCAGAACGCCCAAGGTGCACAACCGCAATTGATGACCGTTTTGTGGTTCTTAATTCTACACGAAATACGATAGAGCAGCTTCGAATTGCTGCACAGTATGAATGGAATGCAATTTCTTAAGGATATGTCCAAAATTTGCTTGCAAGCATGACGAGAAGGATGCAAGCAGTCATAACAGCTAGAGGGTGAATACTCATTACTGATCATGCACTTCTTTGTGCTAAAAAGACTTCTTTAAGCAATTTAAATTAGCATTTAAATTTGAAGTAATATAACCTTATTTACCTAATATTAAGCATTTATTTTTTTTTGCAATTTTTTCCGCATAAAAACTTAAAATTAATCATTAAACATTGTTAAAATAAACTCTATTTCACAATAAACTACTTGATTGACCAGAATTTATTTTGAAAAAACAAAAATAAGAAAATTCCAAAATATTCGATATTTTTGTCCATGAGTGTATATTTTTGTCCTGAATGTGATACTTTCGGCTATACCGGAAGTAGACGTCAAGTTTTTAAATAAAACCTTATATTTTTTATTTTATTTTCAAATTCTACATGAAATTTTAGATAAAAATTATGCACAACGTCCTATACCAAGAGTGAAGTATTCTCGAGATATTTCGATTATTCTCAAAATTTTGAAAAAATACGATACTCCAGCAAAGAAATAATGAAATGAGTCATACCGTGATATCGTAAGTTATTCTATAATTTAGCTGCCCTTATGAGTTGTACCGAGGAGCGTATCAGTAGTGGAGAATTTATTTTTTATTTACCATATGGCATATTAAGAACACATACTTAAAAGCAATATTTTTATAAGAAAACATTAAATGGACTATTAAAAACGAACATCTAATATATCAATATAATCTAAAACATTTTCGGTCTCATTCAGGAATTCCATCTTCTTAGTTTTTCTGGATGTTTTGTCAATATTACTCTCCTTATCTCTTTACTTCGTTTATTTGAATTTCTTTTTGCTTTTGTTCAGTTTCTAGTAAAGTTTTCTCATCTCTATTGGTATACTTGTAGTTCTTATCTTGTAGTTCTTCAAGTTCTTTGTTCATAGTCTCTCTCTTCTTTCTGCGGTGGATTATTTTCTTATCTTCCTTGCGTATTTATTTATATTCCTCCTTTGTTTTTCGGGTTCTGTACCCCTGTTGGGATATAATGGGATAGTGAAGCGCAACATATAGCCACTCCTATTCAAATTTCAACCTCACCTGCTCGTATGATGATCTAGTTCTAGATCATGGTCTTCTGGTACATCCTGCTAGATAACTAACGAGGCTCTGACGTCCGAGAATACAATTTTTTAATCATCCGCATATTGTGAGATTAATAAAATTCTATTGAGTCAAGAAATTCGATATATAAATTGAATTTTTGTTGAAGGTTTTCTTTGGTTAATTCCACCTACCGGCCTAAAAGTCAAGAACATTAAACAATAACAAATGAACAATAGCTCGAAGTTATGCGAGTCACACCACTATACAAAAGGATCGTGACAGCCAGCCTTAATTTATTTTATATTGTGTTATAATGATATAGTTTACTAACACTAAATTACCCAGCTGTTATAAACTAGTTAAATCCATAGAGGTTTTGTTGATAGACAACTACTTTGCGAAAAATATTTAAGCATTTAAACATTAGCTAGGATCTTTGTAAGATGCATGAAAAATAAAAATATGAAAAAACTTACCAATTTTATATATAAATATTTATTGGATACAACCTATACTGAAGGAAAATTTTAATGAATATATTTAAATAAAGTAATCTACTCCTTTTACTTCCTAAAAAATTATTAACAGTCTAAGACTAATATATCGATGTTGCCCCAAAAATTTAATGACAGAAAACAATGTCGGACAAAAAGTATAAGAGATATTAATAAATCGATTAATGTATTTAAAGTGAAAATAAATAAAATAATATTTAAAATTTTCATTTGCAGAAGTGTTATGTGTTGACTTTGATCACAATGTATATTCATCTATAGTTGTTCATCAAGGTCGTAAATGTTGTTTATTTTTTTTATTTGGTCCAAATATTCTTCGTCTGCCAAGTTTTTATCCTAAGATTTGCAGCCAAATCTAAGATCATGCGGCAAACAAGCCAGCATCTGCAGCTGGTCTCGCTGCTAATAAAATTACCCAATTCCTGCCTCACGTTGAACTACGTTCCTATCCCCTTGAAAGTCTACAACACAATCATGATTCCCAAACCAGGAAAACCTCGAACCAGCACAGAATCCTACAGACTAATATCTATACTAAACACTCTAAGTAAAGTCTACGAGAGGATCCTCAAGGAAAGACTCGTAGAATTTCTAGACACACACTGTATCGTCCTGGACACTCTACTCACAATGCATTTATTGAATCAGCAACCTTCATATACACTACCGAGCATAAAATTAGGGTCACCCCTTTATTTGAATTTATTATAGAAATTATTATTCTGTTTTTACTATTTTCAGTTGTAACATAGTTTACTAACGGATTGCTTAAAGAAAACAACGTTTTTGTCGTTTAAAGTTTATTAAAAATAATGGAAATGAAGAATTTTTCTATGCTATACTAAATATTGAAATGGGACAATTTTAATTTGATGTGCTTTTTGTTGAAAATAAGAAATTTTAAGAACTTCAGAAGCGAGTATTCCCTCGTCTGGCAGTGATAACAGCTTGCAAACGACGAGGCATGCTTTGGATCAGATTTTGGATCACATTCTGCGGAAGATTCTTGCACCAATATGTCGAGAAGCTCTCTCGAATTTCTGGGGGCCGGCACATGACTCCGTAAACGTCTGTTCATCTCATCTCAAAGATGTTCTATGGGATTGATATCTGGACTGCGAGCAGGCCAAACAAATCGTGTGATTTGAACGTCGTCAAGATACTTAGTAACTATCCTAGCAGTGTGGGGCCGTGCATTATCATGCATAAATGTTGCGTCGTCTCCAAGAATAACCATAAACGGTAAAACATGGTCTTCCAAAATCTGTGTCAGGTACCTGTGCGCTGTCAATGTCCCATTCTCGATAAAGACTAACTCCGTGCAAGCATCAAACGATATGCCTCCCCATGCCATAACTGACCCTCTACCAAATGAAAGACGCTCGGCAACACATGCTTGAGCATATCTCTCGCCTGGACGTCGCCACACTCTTACACGTTTGTCTGAGCCCGTAAGACAAAATCTCGATTCATCGGAAAACAATACACGACTCCAATCCTGCATTGTCCAAGCCAAGTGTTCTCGTGCAAAATTCAATCTGACAATTCGGTGTTCACGGGAAAGCGGCGGTCCAGTTACTTTAGTTCGAGAAGCTAAACCAGCAGCATGAAGTCGTCTCCTAACTCTCCATTCACTTATTTTTACATTTCTCACTTCTTGGAGATGATTGATTTCGAAGAGAAACTGCCGTGATCTTTCGGTTTCTCAAAGCACTAGAAACGACAAAGAGGTCATCTCTTGCCTGCTTCGACCTGAACCAGGTGTTCGAGTAAGCAGACCAGTCTCTTCGTACCGCTGCCATACTCGTTGCACACTCGAGAAACTTACACCAAATTTCTCGCAGTTTCGCGCTGACCGTGGCCATCTTCTAACGCCGCCACAATTCTTGCCGCCACAACAGAATGTATGCTCATTGCAATACACTGACAGTGATAACAATACACAAACAATTTACAATTGACGTTAAAATCATACAAACAAAAACTGTGCTGATAACGGTTTTTAGGAATTAGGCTAAGGGGCCCTTTTTATCTCAAACGCTTGTCGAAACAACAACGACAACAATTTTTTTTTCAAGAAATCCATTAGTAAACTATGTTACAATCAAAAATAGTTAAAACAGAATAATAATTTCTAAAATAAATTCAAACTACGGAGTGACCAAGAGCCGACCACCCAAGTCGAGGCAGACCACCCACCCGATGGACCGACGACCTAAGGAGGATAGAAACAAACTGGATTGCAGCAGCTAGAGATAGAGAGAACTGGAGACGTTTGGAGGAGGCCTATATCCAACAATGGATGTGAAAATTCGGCGGGATGATGATGACGATGATGACGGGGTGACCCTAATTTTATGCTCGGTAGTGTATCACAATCCATAAACGAACATCATAGATTTTTGCTGACGGATTAATCAAACAGAATTCATTCATTCATTCTAAAGTAGGTATTACGGCATTTGGAAAAGCCCCCACCACTCCTATTGAACGTTCTTTTATTAAAACGTAGAATATGAAAACCAACAAAAAAACACCATATGCATTTTGCTAGTCGTCCCGAAGGCCTTCGATCAAGTTTGGCACGCAGGCTTGATTTAAAAATCTCCACCCTTATGAAGAGCTGCTTCCTTCATAAGAATCGTACATTTCTATCTCTCCAATCGGACAATCTGCATTAACGTCACCAACCAACTCACAACACCATTCATTCCACAAGCTGGAGTCCCCCATTTCTTAAATAGATCAGGGTCTGTGCTACATGTTGACGATACTGCACTCCCCTCCGCAGGTACCTTCCAAGGGAACATAAAACACGCGTGTGCATTTGACAGAGCATAAAGTCAAATAAATTCGAGCCTTTCTTCAAGGAGAACTATCTGGTTCCTCCCGTCTACATCACGACTGTAAAAATATCTGAATAGGATTATTCGAGTTTTGGAGGGGTTGAGCGTAACTATCCATTTGTTCCACCACCTTATAATGTTATTTAAACATAAACAATATCTTAATTCAGATATAATTTAGACGTGATTTGTGATATTGGTTTGTAATACCAAAATTAATAAGTTACTTTCAATATGTTATTTGTAGACGATGTATTTTGATCTTAGCAAATTTACCGCAAAAAATATCCGGTAAGGCACTTTTCAACTTAATATTTATGAACTGCCTTCACATCTCTTAACAAATCTTTGTAGGAGAACGTAAGGAACACAAAAGGCAAAAATAATGTTTATTTCTGTTATCCAAGGCGTTGATAGCGAATGAACTGAATCTAAAATGTGAAGGATAAAAATAAAGATAGATTGAAGTACGATAAGGGATCTTAGAAAAAAGGCGGATGACTTGTAAATCGTTGACCCTTCTCTTTAAAGATAGGATCTCGACCTTTCCTTGGAAGTAGCTCATAAAAAAGGGCACCTAAGTAGATTGGATGCTTTATAACAATGCTCTTTTCTTCCATTTTGCCGCTTGAGGATGATAACTTAGGATTTGGAAGATAAATTAGGGAAGTAACGTATTTTTAATAGATTCTTATTCAGCAAAAGGTGCATTATCACAAACAATGAAATTTTATATTGAAAAAACAAATTTACATGCACATATTATTCAATGTTAATTAAACGAAACATCTAGAAAAAAACAAATCTTTATATGATAAATGTTTTGAATAACAATAGTTCCAACACATCTGAAAATTGTCTTGAATGTCTACTACTATGATTTAACATAATATAATATGATTTTTTAAATGATACTAAAACATTGTTTTTAAATCTAATCTGTAATCTAGGAAAATAATAATGTTCAGTGGGTATTTATTATCATCTCCCATTGCTCAAGTGTGTCAAAAATTTCGTTATTGGAGTCACTTCAATCTTAATAATAGGACATGTTCCTATATTTTCACAAAATGTAATTCTTTGAAAACTAGCGCTGGAATTTGACTTGAATAAAGCATTGTGGGGTAGTTAATGATAAACTGTTATTTTGCATATTTTATCTTGCGGTTCATTATACTAAAATAATAATTAATGATCTCTATACTCTTGCCAAAGAATAGGGGGAGAGCAAATGGAAATTTATTTCATTATGAAGCTTCTTACATTTTTCTGTACAGGCCAGGATACTTACTTTAACCCTACGTTGGTGTGGTGGGGTGTGATACACCCCACGCATGCAAAAAATGGAATTTCTCTCAAAAACAACATCTTACCGCCCTCTATTGTTCAGTAGCTGTTACTATAACATCACTCTATCAAGATAGAGATAGCAAAACTTAAGTGGAAGTTCGCTGGACATACCATAAGATAGAAAGACAACAGATGGAATAATATGATTATACACTGGAGACCATATAGTTACAAACAAAAAAGAGGAAAGCCACAAATGAGATGGTCAGATGACTTGAAGAAACACGCAGGCACAAAGTGGATACAAACTGCCTACAATAGAGAGACGTGGCAGAAGGAAGAGGAGGCCTATGTCCAAAATTGAACAGCAAGGTCTGTATAGATAGATAGATATATTATTTTTTAACAGTTTATTTGATTATAAGTTAATAAAGAAAATTGTGTCGTGTTTTGTGTTCAGAAGTCTTTAGTTTTTTTTTCATTTCAGAAAAATGTAATGATTTTCATTTATTTGCTATTTCTACCATTTTTGAACTGTACAATAAATTGTTTGAGCTGATAATACTTTTTCAATTTTTTTAATAGTACTCACTATTTCAAACGAAAAGTATATACTTTTGATGCAGATACTCAAGTATTGAGTTTTCCAAGACATATTTTGCTATGGGGTATGTAACACCCTACCACACCAGACACGTAAGTTTTAGGCACCACATCAACGCAGGGTTAAAGGCTGAATTAGACTGAGGCGGATGTTGCATATGTGAGAGTAGTACTGGAATCTACATCATGTTTCTCAATCGAAAAATGTGTACTACAGGGTTGTGTTCTGTCACCCTAATCTTTACTCTGAAACGATTTTTGATAGAGCCTTAAGTGACACTGAAGATGGAATCAAAATCAACGGACAGACTATTAATAATCTTCGCTATGCTGATGATACAGTCATAATAGCTGATCGCCAAGAAGCGCTACAACGATTAATAGATAGAATAAACACTGAAGGAGAACGAGTGGGCTTGAAGATTAATATAGACAAGATAAAGCTAATGGTGGTTAGTAGAAAATGATATATGCAATTGAATATAAGAGTAAACAACAAGAACATCCAACAGGTCCCCAAGTTCAGATATCTCGGTAGTTGGATAACTGAAGATCTAGATCCAGACATAGAGATACGTAGCAGGATTGAGCAAGCCAGAACAGCATTTACTAATATGAGAACCTTGCTAAGCAACAGCATCCTCAACTATGCTTCGATATCGCTTTGTAAAATGTTACATTTATTCCATACTGCTATATGGTATAGAAACCTGGACCATAAAGGCCAATTTGATGAACCGATTAGAGGCCTTTGAAATGTGGGTATTTAGAAGACTACTTAAAATTCCCTGGACAGATCACACAACAAATGTCGAAGTATTAAATAGAATGGGCAGAGAACGAGAATTGCTGCCAACAATAAAAAGAAGAAAAACTGCTTATCTGGGTCATATATTTCAAAATTCCAAGTACCAGTTCTTAAAGCTTATTATGGAAGGGAAGATAGAAGGAAAATGGCATCGGAAGAAAGAAATACTCATGGCTTAAAAACATAAGGGATTGGACAAATCTCGATGCCCATGCACTTTTCAGAGCCACACAAGATCGAGAGGAGTATTCCAGAATTGTCGCCAACATCCACTAATTGGATAGGGCACTTTGTTGATCAAAGTCCACGGTATTTTAGAGTGTATTCTTATGTATTTTGACCCGCTGAATTGTAATTTTAAACTTGCTTTTGCGACGGAAGTGACGGCAATTTGTTATAAACACTTTATTTGTTTAAATGATGATAATTCGTAAATTATCAAATATAAATGATTTTTATAAAATGCAATTTGTTCTTTTAAAAAACATTTACAAAATCATGTTTGATAAATCTTGATCCAATAATTAGAACCATTCCAATAATTTTTTACTTGTAACTCAGCTGCATTTTGAGTAAAATAACTTTTTAATAATTTAAACTAAAATAAAAAATGACCAGCTTTAAAACTAAACCCTAATTGTAATCGAAATATTATTTATAACAAAGTAATAACAATTATAAACGGATATTTTTTATTAAAAAAAGTTTAAAATGTGCCGAAGTGTCTACCTTTCTACTTATATGTCAAGAACATAAAAGGTATCTCCCGTTAAGATAAGCAAAATGCCCTCACTCACAGAATACAAAAACGGTCAATTTTTTGGTTTTATTTTTTTTAGGTGGGACGCAATCACTTTAAAAATTTCAAGAAATTCTTTTACAAAACTTGTCTATTTTTTATAGTCATTTTTTTTTTTTTTTTCGAAAAAGCGCGTATAACATTTTTCTTAATGTTCCCGCAGATCCAATCTTGCTGCTGGATTAAAAATTGTATCTCTGATTTTTTTCAGATTTTTCGGTATGGAGCTCCATCTCCAAAAATTCGAAAAACTGTGTTTTAGGGGTTTGTCCATTGTATAGACTTCATAGAACAAATGAAATTTTTTTATGGGTTGTATATATTCTAAATTAAATGAGGCCTTTATGACGTTCAAAAATTGGGCCTTTAAATCCAAAAAAACATGTTTTTCACGGTTTTTAAGAAGGGCTTTGGCGGTGGTAAATATATTTTTTGACTGTGATTAAAATATGTGATGAAAAAAAAGACTCCGCACATTTTTCTATTTTCATAGACCCGTAGATTGAGTGTACATAAATTAAAAAAAAAATTTTTTAGAAAAAATCTTATAATTTTTTTTAATGTGGCTGCAGGTCCATTTTTTTTTCAATTTGTGTACTTGATCAAAAACTAAGTATATTTCTAATTTTTTTCAGATTTTTTCGTATGGTAAGCCATCTTCAAAAACCCAAAAAATTGTTTTTTAGGTCTTTTTAGAGATTTTCTCCAATATATAGACTTCAAAATATATATCAAATTCCTTATACAAAAACAGTTTTTTGGATTTTTGCAGATAGCGCACATTACGGAAAAATCTGAAAAAAATCAAAAGTTCAATTTTAGATCCATTACACAAAATAAAACTCCAAAAAAAGTTTTTTCTAAAAAAAATTGATATATTTTGAAGTCTACAAAATGCATAAAATCACCCAAAACCACTAAGAAAAAACAGTTTTTTTGGATTTTTGAAGATGAGGGATACAATTTTTGATCCAATACACAAAATAAAAAAAATGGACCTGTAGCCACCTCCAACAAATAGTTATACGCTTTTTTCGAAAAAAAAAAAATATTTTTATATTATGTAAACTCAACCTACGGGTCTATACTTATAACAAAGACAAAATTTTTGTAAAAAAATGTCTTCGAGGACTGTATGAGTGCAACAGTCCTCGAAGACATACCGTCTCAGGACTAGCAACCTCAACGTGGAGTCATATGTCGCCATGTTACCAAATCCATCGGTAACTTTGTAATCCTATATCATTACAACATTATTTTAAAACTAAATGTAATTAAACATATGTAATCGGGTTTTTACCCACATATTTAATCTTGGTGGCTTCATTCATGTACTCCTAGACACTGATGATGGAACATGGTTTCCGAAAACGTTTTGTCTTTTTAACTTAGCCCGTTTGGGCCTAAAATATACCTATTACAAAGGATTTTTAATTAAATTTTTAATACATGGTATACAGCCAACTACAGGAACGTAGATTCCTTGTGAACAAACAAAAAAAGTCGCACGAGTAATTGCTTATTTTCTCATTCCTTGTGGATCGACGTGCAACAGGTTGCAGATGGCAATTTTTATAGCACGGCCGCATGCGACTATGGCATGTTACATGTTGCTAATTGTTGTCTTAGTCTAATTTGGCTTTAAGAACTGCTTTATTAACCAGAATATTGTTGCTCGTATCCCCGCACCATGAGGCACATACTTTGGGATACTATTGCAGTACATTTTCATATTGCTTAAGCGTTATCCTTAATCGCATTTAAGCTTATAGTTAAGAATAAATTGTTCTTTTCCGATTTCAGTAACAAAAATTATCAAAAATGTATGGTCACATTAAAGAAAATTCAAGTTGTCGCTGGTAAAACGTATTTTTATAAAGTATCACTCGACTATATTAGTTAAATAAACAATATAAACAATATCCTCTCTAGTTTAATCTTCCAAAGCTTTATTTGTCCAAGATATTAAATTCCGAAAACGCAAAAGCAGTCTATTGACTTCCTTTAGTGTACCCATTTTCTAAAGTTATATAAAAACAATTTTCAAAGAATTTACGACGATTTTTCTTCTGGGAGCGAGAGCGTCAAGCAACTTGAAACCCTGAACAGATGCCACACGGCGGGAGGTTGCCATAGAGATAGATAGCTTATGCCGTTCCGATACTAAATATGGCTTCTTTTATTACATTCTACTCGGTCTTCAGTTATATTTTTTACTTCTCGTTGGATGCCTCGAAGGGGATAGAAAGCAGAGATTTATTACAATTTTTCTCTGGTTTCAACGTTTTATTTCTTTTCGCCTGCAATTTTTTCAAATATAATATCTGCATTTTGTTCGGAGACGATATTTTCCTTAAATAACGGGTTGGGAACTTTATAAAAAGAGCATTTGGTATGTTAGGTATTCATTTACAATAGTCTATATATCCCTATTTTCATGTCGAAGAACATTTAAAAATACAATAAACATTCTTCACCTTCCGATTACAAATAATAGGATATAAAGAAATATATTGGAGATATGGAGAGGATGAACAAAACGATAACGGAGAACGTCTGATTGAATTATGCGAACTAAACAACCTAAAAATCACCAGCGGATTCTTCAGACATAAAAATATTTTCATAAATATACACGGACGCAAGAAACACGAAAGCTGAAATCGTTAATAGACTATATAATAATCAAAGAAGATACCACAATAAAGATCAAAGATGTGCGAGTCAGAAGAGGAGCAGAATGTGGAACGGACCATAAACTACTGACAGCAAAAATGGGCATTAATTGGAAACATAACAAGACCCCCTCTACAGAAGAACCGTTGAACACTATAAGAGAAAAACAATACAATATAGAACTACTCCAAGAACAATTAATAAGAGAACTATACCAACAACGTCTAGACCAAAACTTAATAGAATTTAGATACGGCAACATCAAAGAAATATACGAGCATATAAAGGCGAGTATAAAACAAGCAGCATTCAAAGCCCTTGGAGAAAAAGAATATATAACAAATAAACAGCACTATTATGAAATAAATGAAACTACAAAAAGAATAATTGAAGAAAAAAAGCAACTATACAGAAAATGGCCGACTAGAAACAACGATGAAGTTTATGAAGAATATAGAGAAAAAGATAGAAAAGTGAAAAAACAAATAACACAACAAAAGAATGAAGAATGGGAAAGAACCTGCCTAAATATTGAACATACATAGGAGGTACAAGAACTTCGGAGTCATGGAAAGTACTGAGAGGATTGAAACAAAACTCAAAAGAAACAATTAAATTGGGAAAGTACAGGACAAAGAATGGAAAGACTATTACAAGGAACTGTTAACAGAACAAAGTCCACAATTCATTGAAAAAGAAAACGGGCGAAGACGAAGCAGATCCCCACAACAAGAAATAGAAATAACAGATAGGGAAATGAGAACAGCCATAAAAGCAGTCAAAAATAAGAAAGCACCGGGACCTGAAGGCATCTCAGCTGAGCTTATAAAATACGGATCAAAAAAATTACACTGGATGATACAACGGATATTTCAGAAAGCCATAAATGGAGAACAGCTACCAAAGGAATGGACGGAGGCATATATGACATCTATATTTAAGAAAGGAGATAGAAAACGATGCGAAAACTACAGAGGAATAAGCGTAATATCATCAATAGAAAGATTATATGGAAAGATACTGCGAGAAAAGATAGAGCAAGTGATAAAAGGCAAAATCGGGGAGGATCAGCAGGCTTCACGGCAGGAAGATAATGAATAAACCACATATACACACTGGAACAACTGTTGGAAAAGAGAAAAGCAAAAAATAGAGATATACATTTGGAATTTGTGGACCTGAGAAAGGCGTATGACTCTGTACCAAGGTCAGAACTATGGGAGGCAATATACAAATTAGAAATACAGACGGAACTCATAGAAGCTACAAAAGCTCTGTATAAAGAAAATAAAGTGTCCATTAAAGTGGGAACAAGAATCATAGAAGACTTCATCACAACAAAAGGGCTTCTGCAGGGTTGTTCCACATCTCCAACCCTATTCAAAATATACATAGAGAAAGCCTTGACTACATGGAAAAGAAAATACGAAGGCATGGGAGTACCGGTACGGAACGAATACCTATATACGTTAAGCTTTGCAGACGATCAAGTAGTGATTGCACAATACCAAGACGACCTCAGTTACATGATGAAGAAACTACAAGAATAATATACCAAGGCTGGCCTAGATGTTAACCTCGCGAAAACAGAGTACCTATCTACAAGTGAAGAAGACATAGAAGATCTACAGATTGATGAGAACGTAACAATCAAAGGAAAGGATAAATTCAAATACTTGGGGTTTATAATCACGAACAAGGCAACAACAGAGGAAGAAATTACACAAAGATTAGATCAAACAAAAACAGCAATCCGATAACTTAACTCAGTATGGAGGGATAGACACCTAAATATGAAGACAAAAATACAGATTTATAAAACATTAGTGCGAAGTATTATGACATATGGAGCTGAAAATTGGATCATAAATAAGAAAAACAGCAGTAAGATAGTAGCAACAAAGATGGAATGCCTGTGAAGATGCTACAGAGTAACAAGAATGGATAGGAGAAGTAATGACGAAATAAAGCAAATAATATCAATAGAAACAGACATACTAACATATATAGAACAAAAAAGACTAAAGTGGTATGGACATGTAAGAAGAACTAGCGACAGCAGATGGATAAAGAGAAAACCGAATGGAGCCCCGTAGGAAGGAGGAAAAGAGGACGAGCCCGAAGATCCCGGAGGAACGAAGTAGACGACGCCATGAGTAAGAGAGTCCTAAACGATGGAGAAAAGGATGCGTCTTGTTTCCCACTCGTTTCACCTCTTCACAAAACCCTTATGGGAACAAAAAGAGGCCGGTCCTCACATATGAGGCGATAACGCAGAAGGATTAAAGACTTTTGGGAATATTCGAACGTAAAATATTCCGCAAACTATTTGGAGCCATAAACGACCAATGGCAGTGACGCAAAATATATAATTTTGAATTGTACCAACTTTTTAATGAACAAGATGTAACGTTCATTAAAACCCAGCAACTTAGATGGACTGAACATATAATACTAATGCCAGACAATACGATTGCTAAGAAACTAACGGCAGGAACACCTCTAGGAAGAAGAAACAGAGACTGATCGCGAATTATATGGTTAGATGAAGTCAAGATCAACTTACGGATACTATAATTTAGCAGATGGCAACAAGTCGCCACAAATCGAACAGAACGACGATTATTAGAGCAGACCAAGATACACAGAAGATTGTCAAGCCAAAGATGATGATAAACAAAAAGAGAGAATAAAAATTGGCAGCTAAATAATAAACACTATAAGATTTGCAGCGACAGGGTACTTATGGCTGAGAGTATGGAAAAACTATAAACTTGACTAAATACAGTAAATACCGAATGCATCCAAATGAAACTTAACATTACAGTTGATAAGACCAATTTATGATAATATCCAAGGATTCTACAAATAATGAAAAACTAACTCTGTGTGTCGACCGAGTTACAATAAGAAGGCCCTCAGGAGAATTAAGAAGAACCGAGAGGCACTGATTACCATTAAATTTTGAAAGTTACAATACTTCGGACACATTATGCGAAATGAATCCAGCTATGCCCTCCTACAAGCTGGAGGAGGACATAGCTGGTATGGACATACCTTGCAAGAACAATATCCTGGTTAAAGAACATCAGAATCTGGTTTAACACAGCATCTGTGCAGCTTTTCCTCACTACTGCAAACAAGATAAAAATTGCCTCGATCATCACTATCATTCGTCACAGATAGACACATCAAGAAGAACCCTGAAAAAGAAATGTGAACACAGCACTGAGACTGAAGTTTTAGTGAATTCCATTGACGGCCAGAGTCACCAACGAGGAAGTGCTAAGGGGTCCAGACAATACATTATTAAGAACAATAAAAGAACGCAATACCTAGGTGACCAGATCTCAATTGAATTGAACAAACATGACATGAACTGGGAGTAAATATCAACAGTCAGTGTAACCTAAAAGAAGAAATCCTATCAAGAATTGAACAAGCGAGGAAAACACTTATGAACATGAACGCATTTTTTATAAGATCAGACCTTAGTCTAGAGCTCATAATTCTAATGATCAGATGTTACGTTTTTTCTGTTTTGCTGTACGGCTGTGAAAGTTGGACAATGGACTCTGAAATCAAAAAAGGATAGATGCCTTTGAAATGTATATATATATATATACAGACGAATGCTGAGAATTCCATGGATACAAAAAGTTACAAACGGTGAGGTATTTCTACGCATGAGTAAACAAAAAGAATTACTCAACATACTCATTATTGAGAGGAAAATACAATACTTGGGTCATGTGTTGAGAGGTGAAAGATATAAATTACTCCAAATCATATTAGAAGGTAAAGGGCAGGGCAAAAGCTCAGTTGGAAGACGCCAGAACTTGTGGCTGAAATACCTGAGAAAATGGTTTGACCGCTCATCCAAAGAAATATTTCTTGCAGCAGCTTCCAAAGCTACAATTGCCATTTGGATCGTTAACTTTCGAAAAAAGACTTGCGCCGTCTTTTTTCGAAAGAAATTTTGAAAACTTGAAACTTTTCAGCAGTTTAGGTACCTACAACTTAGCGCAAGTCAGCTAATTTCTGTAGAAGCGGATCGTTTGCGGTTAAGGCGCTATATGATGACAGTACGCGATACTAGATATGAATTGGCATTCAGTTGTTCAGAATCTATGAAACTCTAGGTTAGGTAAACAGATAGGTGCAGAGTACCAGCCTTCTTCCAACATTGGGCATATCTGAGCAAAAGAGAATAATAACACTTGGATTTTTTATTATTTGTTAAATGGCAACCATATTAACACCGCGCTTGGTTATGCGCATTCCATTTTTAGTTAGAAGTATTAAGATAAGTAAGAGTGTGCAGATACCTAAAACAATTAAACAAAATTACAGTCCACAGCGTTTCAATTAAAATCTATTTATCAGTGAACCAGCGAAGAAGTGAAGACTTGAAAACTAACCCGTGTTTTCACATTCTATTAAACAACACTATGAATTAAATAAAGGATACTGAAACTTACCTACCAAAAACTGTTGTGAAAAGTAAGTCAGTGGACGAGGTCTCATTATATATTTAATAAGGATGTCTATAACACGCACATATTATGACAGAAAATTAATGTGAAAAAGTGAAATTTAAAATGTTTACATATTTTGCCCCCTTATTTGTGTCCTCCTAGCGGACAACACGCACACTACACTTTAAAAATCGGCTTCCCTTATTGTCCTTCAATTATACATGTAGTTTAATTAAAAATCCTTTGTAAAAGGTATATTTTAGGCCCAAACGGGCTAAGTTAAAAAGACAAAACGTTTTCGGAAACCATGTTCCATCATCAGTGTCCTAGAAAATAGTTAACCACTTAATTAAAAAGAACATAGGTTAAAATTTTGACTAAGGTTAAAGAACAATGTGGTTAATACTTACTAGGAGTACATGAATGAAGCCACCAAGATTAAATATGTGGGTTAAAAACCCGATTACATATGTTTAATTACATTTAGTTTTAAATTAATGTTGAAATGATAAGATTACAGAGTTACCGATGGATTTGGTAACATGGCGACATATGACAACTGGCGTTGAAGTTGCTAGTCCCGAGACGGTATGTCTTCGAGGACTATATGAGTGCAACTGATTGGCAATGACATTTGATGACAATATTGTTAAGTTATGACGGAACTAATCACAGAGCAGTCAATGTAGCTGTATGTTTCTACTTAAGACAAAAGCCAACGTTATTTAAAATTGTGAAAATTAAGTACATTAATATAACAGTATCAACCATCAAAGTTGTAGTTTTTAATTTATGAAATTTAGATGATATAAGGGGGCAAAATCTTTTTATGGTTGTAGTTAGGCAACCAACTATGCATGTGTGTAGTAATGAACTATAGAAAAATTTTTAATTATATGGCCCTTTATGTTACTTAAACATTTGGTACCCAGAAAATATAAACTAGACACATGTGGAAGGTTGAATTATAGAAAATATTGATGTTAATGGTTGGATCTAAATATATTTATTTATAATTGGAGGTGTTCTTGTTTGAATAAAATAAAACTGTTTTAGTGAATGTTCATATGTTATTTAACTTTCAACTCAAATATAGAGGTCCTGTATGTCAGAAGCAACATTTGGTACCTAGCAAATGTGAAAATTTATTTTGAGTGATAAGTTCATGAACATAAATGTCTGACAAGGTAGTAACAGACTAAAAGGTGTGGAAGTTTTATTGTATTAACTATTATTTGTAATGAACGAAAGATTTTATTTTGATGGTTGGAACATGATTATGTAGTATGTTGCAAGTGTGATAATCTGCTTATAACTTAAGAAAGGTCCTATCTGTCATAAGGCAACACTAGGCACAAGAGAAATAAAAAGAATAAGTTATAAGTTAGGTTTGTTGAAGGTATAAGTTGTCTCAAAGTGTGATGATGGTATGGTTGGCTTTGTTGATATTAAGTGAAACTAAAAAGTTTTTGCAATGTCATCTTTGCAGAAGAATAAGTTATGTGATTGGATATTAATCAAAATGGATATGAGGATCTTAAGGTGTTCGTTCAACTAATGTGTGAAATTAACAAAATTTGAAGGTTGAGATGTGGTTATGTATTATGTTTTTCATACAGAACTCGAATTATAACTTAAAAAGGCCCTATCTGTTATAAGACAACACTAGGTACATGAAAAACTTTAATGAATAAGTTATAAGTTGAATCTGTCTGCGTTGTGTACTGGACTTAACTTGAAATTGAAAGAATAATAGATAGCTATGTTTAGTTTATTATTACTACATCTATAATTGTAACTGTCAGTTTAATGTTAAAGTCCGCCACATTCACGGTAACTTTCCTATGCCATTTGTAACTTTGTAAACCCGGGTTCCTCCTTTTACAAGTAATAAATACTCCACTTTGCAAACATAGTACATAGTGCATTTTCTTTATTTCAATCACTCCCATATCGAACATCTCTCTCACACATGTCTACTTATTTTTCTCGGTTTAAAAAGATAGGTAGCAGCAGCATTTTCTACCTTCTTTATGTTATTACATTCTATACGCCATAAAAGACGAGGTCGCCTATATTTTATATTTTCTCTTTTGATGTGTTATCGCAAGGAAATGAAAAGATTTATCAGAGTTTTCTTTTATATTTCATATTTATTTTCGGCGGTTATATTGTCAAACGGAAGATTTCTGGCTGTTATTTTTACCGACGACGGTCGACCTTGGTTTGACCTTTCTGATGCAGTGTTGTGTCCTTAGAATATGTGGCTTATATGTTTGTTAGAATATGTTTTCATTTTCCTTGTGATGTTTTATGTAAGTTCAAATACATTTACTACACTAGCAACAAATTTTTAATAAAGAATTAATTTTTATTTTAAACTTGTTACAATTAACTTTTTTAATATTGTTGTGAAGCTATTTTCTTGTGGCATTGTAAATTAATTACTATTTATAACTGGGAATAAGCCACAATTAAAGATAAAAATACGTTTATTGACGTTTCAATTTCCAATTCGGAAATCGTTCTCAAAATACAAACAGTAAATTAAACAAATTTTGTTTTTTGTTACATAGTGAAAAAATTCTTCTAATAATTTAATTTTATCTGACTCATTTATATTGACAATTCAGACATACATTATGCATTTTAAAGTAGACGACTTTAAAATGATATTGCCAATATTGTTGATTTGCGCTCCTGGGACGACTTTACTTATAAGATAGTTCATTCGATTACATGAAATCAACTTTAACTTGAAAATATCCGTCAGAAAAAATCATAGCATGTAATTCGTCTTTAAAAAGACAAACACATGACATGATGACAGTAAAATTCTCCTGTTAGTGATTCCATAGTAAATTATGAGGGAAAAACCAGGAAAAAAAGCTCAAAATACTATCCCGACATTGTAAGTATTTGTTCGTGAATTTAGTTTACCTTCAACAAACATCAAAATTCTGATTTTATATGTTACGTTATTTAAAAAACATAAATGATGTATCCTCTATATGTTACTGACTTACTAATACTGGCATTTTCTTATTAATAACTTCCTCTTTTAATATTGGTAACCAGATCCTACTACATTCTGCCGAGGAATTTGCGATACAATTGGCCTCATTTAGCATAATTAGAGCTGCTTCTTTGATTTTTCTTTTTTCACCATCCGTTTCTTTTAGGACTATATTTGAATTATTCCATTGAACCCTACGTTCATTATCCCATGCGTGTTTACATATTTGAGATCTATCAAATTCTTTATTTTTAATATAAGATTGATGTTCACTTATTCTAACATTTAATGGCCTTGATGATTCACCCAAATAAAACTGATCGCATTCACAAGGTATTTTATAAATGCAATTCTTTGTCCTTTCTTGTTCATTGTTAGGTTTGGTTTTGGACAAAATAGATCTCAACTTGTTTGTTGTTTTGAATGTTGTTGAAATGTTGAATTTATTTCCTATCCTTTTAAGTTTTTCTGATAATCCTTTTATGTACGGTATTGTTATATTCCTCATATTATTCCATGTGTATGCTGTAGGATCTCGTTCTAAGTTGTTCTGTTCTAATCGATCGATTGTTGAAAATTCCTTATTTATAAACGATAATCATTTTTTAATAAAACAGATGTTAACAAATGTTTCTCCTCCAAGAACGAATTTTCGTTAGAACAAGTAATTTTGGCTCTATCGTATAAGGATTTAATTATTCCCTTTTTTACATTAATATTGTGAGTTGATTTGAAATTTAAATATCTATTGGTGTGTGTTGGTTTTCTATACACCTAAGTCTCATATCCAGTATCGTTCTTAGAGATTAAAACGTCCCATCTTTAATTGTGGCCTATTCCCAGTTATAAATAGTAATTAACTTTTTTAATGCGAGTTTTAGATATAGATACGGTCATTTTATATATAGAAGCTCTATTTTAGTTTTTGTTCTGTCTTTTCTTTTTCTCTGAGTTGACCTGAGAGTTTTATCCGTTTAGAGAACATTAGTTATCATATCAGCGTCACATTATTAATGGTGATTGGTGGTTTTCTTCTTTTTCGCGTGACATATCAGAATAATCCGACGTTGGCAATCACCATTGCAAAGGCTTCTCGATCTTCTGTAATATGGAATAATAGTCCTGGATTTGATATCTAAGTCTATTCACGAATGTTTTTTAACCAAGAAACTTGTTTTGTTTCCTACACCTCTACGGCCCTCTAGTTTGCCTTTAAGGATCAGTTGTAATATTTTATATCGACTTCCCCTTACTATATATTTATTCCCAGATGAGACTTTTTCGATGATTAACACCCTTTA
Organism: Diabrotica balteata; assembly: GCA_918026665.1. Classification (NCBI taxonomy): domain Eukaryota; kingdom Metazoa; phylum Arthropoda; class Insecta; order Coleoptera; family Chrysomelidae; genus Diabrotica; species Diabrotica balteata. The sequence goes on along the minus strand of OU898281.1, from coordinate 36,097,791 downwards.
GCAGTTCTCTATCTTTGTTGACGCTCCTTAGTACTTCTTTATTAGTTTTCCTTGCTGTCCAAGGTATCTTCAGCGTTCATCTATGAATCCATATTTCCAATGCTTCAATTTTGTTCATGATCGATACTTTTAGCGTCCACACTTCTGCACTATAAATAAGTACGGACCAAACATAGCACTTAACCATTCTTTGTCTTAGTTCTAAACTGAGATGATTATTGCAAAGAAATGTCTTCATTTTTATAAAAGTAGTTTTAGTCATTACTATTGTACGTTTTATTTCTATGTCTGGATTTAGTTGGTCCGTTATCACAGTTCCCAAATATGTCATTTTGTGAACTTTCTCAACTTGGACTCCGTTTAATTGAAGCTTTGCATCAGGATGTGGGTCACGACTAAACACTAAAAATTTGGTTTTGTTTGAGTTTATTTTAATGCCTATTTCCTCTCCTACCTCGTGAATACGATCAAGCAGAATTTGGAGACCTTTAATGTTATCTGACAGAATCACTGTATAGACTGCATATTATCTAATCACATTAAGTAGTTCCCGTTGATTTTTATTCCATATGGTTGTCTCTCAAGTGCCTTTTTAAATAGCTGGTCCGAGTAAACATTGAACAATGTTGGCGACAAAATGCAACCTTGTCTGACTCCTCGTTGTAAGGAAATTTCATCGGTGTAGTTATCTCCAATTTTTACGATAGCAGTTTGATCTTAGAACAAATTTTTAATGACACAAATATCCTTGTCATCTATTCCGATATTTTTCAGTATTTTCGTTGATTTTACATGCTGTACTTTATCGAATGCCTTTTTGAAGTCCACAAAACATGCAAATACATCTTTTTTTGGTCACGGCATTTTTGTAATAGGATGTTAATCGCAAAAAGTGCCTCTCTGGTTCCCATAGCATTTCTAAAACCAAATTGATTACCTTCAAGATCTTCTTCGCATTTGCGTCTAATTCTGTTTGTGAAGTATTCTTAGGAAAATTTTAAGAGTGTGGCTCATTAGACTAATTAATCGATATTCTGAGCATTTTCTCGCATTGTGTTTTTTAGGTATTGTGACAAAGATGGATTTAAGCCAATCTGTGGGAATCACTCCGGTGTTATATATTATACCTACTATTTTTATGTTATCATCCTCTATATCAGTTTCAGCAACTCAGTAGGTGTATCATCTGGACCACAAGCTTTTCTAATTTTAGCATTATGTATAGCGTGTTCTACCTCGCATTTAATAATTTCTGGACTGGATTGGTGGTTTTAGAGAAATTAAAGTTTAACTTGAAAATTTTATATACAATCGGATATTAGCTTTATATGACTACAATTTTGATTTCCTGTGTATTAAAAACGTTAGTTTTTAACCACCATATTCAAACATTGAGGACTTTGAATAATTAAAAAAATGTATAAAAAAATAGAAATTTGATTTGGTTAAATTCAAAAAAGATAATCGACACCTTATTAGGAAATGATATTTATTCTATGGTCAATACATAAAAAAAATAAAATCTAATCAGTTTCTGTGTCGTCGCTTTCAGAAGGCTGGTTCCGGTATTAGAACCTTTTTTTTTCTTGTTTACTGGAATCGATATACCACTCATGGCTTTTGGCCTGACGGAATAATTTTGTTTCTACACAATTGAAGGAGGCTGATTACTTTTCTTTGGTATAGATAAAAGCTGTTTATATAAGATTGGAATTTTCTTAGCAATAACAGCTGGTCTGCCCTTGCCACATACTCTAAGAGTCTTATAGTTAGGATCACTATATTAGGTTAACTTTTCTCATAACGCATTACTTTTAATTTTAACCACAATACTTTGTTTCCATTTTCATCTTTGACTCTATTTTTTAAGAACACATGTGCTAAGGATTTAAGATAGAAAAAGTCTGAATACCGTAATTTTCAAATTCAAGTCTGTAGGCACTGCTGTTTTTGTTGATTCTTGCTAACTTGAAAATATTCAACAGATTCATGCTAAAACTGGCAACATTTTTCTTGGCAGACTCAATGGCCCTGTGCATTGAGTCTACCTCCATGTACGAATGTCCTTTCTCCAAAAAATTATGCTGTAAAATCTCAATGTGGGTATGTGTTACAACATACAAAAATAATGCGGCAATGAACCGATTGCGGTTTTGGCCGCTGCAGGTATCAGAATATAAACTGTGATGCCTTTTAGCATCACAGTTTATATTCTGATACACAGGTGTCAGACAGGGTTGTATACTATCCCCACTGTTATTTAATTTATATTCAGATAGAATATTTAAAGAAGCGCTGCATAATTTGGAATGGGGCGTGAAAGTTAATGGAATTCTGATAAATACAATCAGATATGCAGACGATACAGTTATTTTAAGTGATGACCTGAATGGACTACAATGCCTTTTAAATGCCATTGATACAGTGGGAAGAGAGTTTGGCCTCAACATAAACTGTTCAAAAACAAAACACACGGTGTTTAGCCATTTAGCACATCAAGATGCACGATTATATGTTGATGGTCATATAATTCAAAGAGTGTCCAGTTTTAATTATCTTGGTTGCCATATTACTGAACGACTAGATCCAGATCAAGAGATAAAATGTAGAATCGAGATAGCCCGCACGACATTTTTAAAAATGAGGTCATTCTTCTATAATGATAACTTACAACTTCAACTTCGAAAGCGTATGGTTAAATGCTACATTTGGTCAGTCCTCTTATACGGTGTCGAAGCATGGACAATAAAAATATCCACCATTAATCGTCTGGAGGCCTTTGAAATGTGGCTGCACAGACGTATACTAAAAAATCCATGGACGGCTATGCTGACAAATGTGGCAGTCCTTGAGAGAGCAAATGCTGCTCGCGAGCTGCTTGATAACATCAAATGTAGAAAGATGGCCTATTTTGGACACGTAGTAAGAGGAGACCGATATAATATTCTTCAACTTATTATGATGGGTAAAATCGAAAGACGCAGAGGAATTGGTAGAAAGCAGGCCTCTTGGTTGAAGAATATCGGGAGTGGACAGGAATAAGGAAAGCTGAGCAACTCTTTAGAATAGCTCGAGACAGAGACAGTTTCGCCATGTTAATCGCCAACGTTAAGGGGACTTGATAGGGCACGTTAAGAAGAAGATTGGGAGGTGAGACCTCAGAGCCTTTGAACTTGCCTGATTTTTTGTGAAGTTTTCCCTTTATATTGTTCTGAAGCTATTTTCTTGTGGCATTTTAAATTAATTACTGTTTAACTGGGAATAAGCCACAATTAAAGATAAAAATACGTTTATTGACGTTTCAATTTCCACTTCGGAAATCGTTCTCAAAATACAAACAGTATTTTGTCAGTATACGTCAATAAACGTATTTTTATCTTTAATTATGGCTTATTCCCAGTTAAATAGTAATTAAGTTTTCCCTTTCTTATTTTTCCATCTCTTATTGCGTATTACTGTGTTTAACAAAAAAAAGTTCTAAAAATGTTTAAAAATCTCAATTACTGCTTGAATATATCGAATAGAAACACAAGTTAAATAAACATTGGTTTTTGCGTGTATTTTCTCTCTGTTCATATCCGTAATACTGAGACTCAAGTTGCCAAACTAGTGGCTCGTTGAAAAATGTAATGTTTGTTGGGATGTTTCAATGATGTTGCTTTTGGCCAAGTGCCATGATAGTGGAAAAAATAGCGTGTCTGCAACAGTAACGGGAATTTCCTATGAAATATTCTATAAATCACAGTCGAGTGCAACGGACAACAGACATCTCACAAAACAAATATATTTTTTTCTCTACTGCGAAATTAAGCGATGTGTTGAAAATTGTGATCTATTTAAAAGAGTGATTTTGGCTGTAGGTTATTATTTACGGCAATAAAGTAACACAGAAATGATAAATATTTTAGAAAATAACAAAGAACGATTGTCCAAAATATGTTATATATTTTTTTTTTTGATAATAAATTTACTAGAAATCACAACATGCAATTTTCTAGGCTAATTTGTTTACTAAAGAGCTTTGTGATAGTTAATTATTTGAACAAGTTGTTTCTGACAGGAAAGATGCTTTAAAATCATATAAAACTAACTTTAGTTTCACTAATTACATACGATGTCAGAAAGTAATGCATAAAACAAAAAAAGTTCTAAAACTAAAAGCCAAAAAAAGTTGGAAAAACTGGTGCTTATCCTTAAATAAAAACATGCCTATTAAAAATTTTTAGAATGAAACAAGGAAAATGCAAAGGAAGTATATATACTCCAAGTACTATTTATTTTAATGATGAATTTATTGAAGAACTTTTTGACAAAATAGCACTTCGATCAGTTACTACTGCTATAGAAATTCAAAATAATCCTATAACTTTAAGTCACTTTCTTCTAAATCCATTTACATGGAAAGAACTTGACTTTGCGCTAACTAATAGGTCTAACACCGCTCCGGGCTACGATTATATTAAATATCCTATGCCTAAAAAACTTCCAAATATAGCGAAAAACATATTACTTGAAATTTTTAATGATATTCTTTTTAAAGATGCAAAAATTGATATATTAAGAACTGTTATTGTCATACCAATCCTTAAACCCAATAAATATCCCATCTTGGTACAATCATATAGGCCAATATATTTTTTTGATGTCGTGTGTTTTGAAGACTTTGGAAAGAATTATCAAAGTTAGACTAGAATAGTGGATAGTGGAATTAGCTTGCCAAAATCTATTCTCTTTTAAAAAAGGGGTTGGTTCTCTAGATGCTCTTAGTACTCTTGTGGTAGACATAAAGAATAATTTTGGCAGAAACAATTACCTTTCTGCGCTTTTTATAGACGTAAAAAGTTGGTATGATAATATATGCCTCCCCATTTTAAGAGATAAGATGTTGAAATTATTTCATATTTCAAATCAGGTAGTCAACATGATTATTAAATCTTATACTAATAGAAAATTTTTTTTTAAGAAATTTTGATAACACAATTGAAGATCCAAGAAATAACAACAACGGACTTGTCTTTGATGTCAACGGATGTCTTTGAGAGAAGCCACTATGGCTTCTCTACCAAACAACATCTCCACAAAGACATCTTTGGTGTTGTTCATGAATGGTTAACATTAAATGGTTTCCAGATTTCCTACTCCAAATCTGAAGTTTGTGTTTTCAGTAGAGACAACATACCTAAATTAAGTCACATTGTCCCAAGTTTTTATAATTTTTCCATTAAAGATTCCACCAAAAATATAAGGATAAACCAGATCAATTTATTCAACAATTACATGATCTTAAGTACAGTCCGCGTTTAATATCCCTAGTCTCTTACCTAAAGAAAATGAGAGAATTTATAATACATTAATAAAATTTCTGTCAAGTACCAAAATAGTCTTGTAGTGTCAACTAAAAAAAATATATGTATATGCAAAATTATGTTGAGAAACTTGGACAGTCCATAGCAAAGCAGCTGTCAGATTGAGTAGATAGCTGCTCAAAAGTTTTCTGTGGAACTCTGAGAACCTCATCATCATATTGTTTATATGTAAATATAGATAAAAAGGAGATAATATAAAAAAAGTACATTGAATTATATTATGTGTACCTATAGTATGTGTGTTTTTTGAACACACTGATGATGTTGAAAAGATGCTATATATTTAACTTGTAGCATATTATTCAGCTCTTCGTTATTGATATTTTATGGACTTTACGGTCGGTCAGATCTAGATGATATTTAGTTTTTATTTACTTATTTTATTCATTAATGTCGCATAAATGTTTGTCCTTTATCATAGACTATGAAATAAATCATTATGAATGAATAAATGAAGAATAAATAATACTTCTCACAACATCATGAACTCATGTAAAACATCGTATGTAATAACAATTTCTACTACAACATTTTTGCTTGTAGTAATTACCATTTTATATTCATGTTTGTTGTTAGAGTTTACAGAACTGAAAAGGTTCTGTTTACGTATCTATCAAAATAATTTGCAATTGAAATTTCTTAATATACTGACGGTGCATAGAATTAATTATAATTTGGTTTGCTAATTATTAATTTGCATTAAACCGTTGTTCGTATGTATCTGAAAGATAAAAACAACATATTAATGCATTAACTACAAGAAACTTACACAATTTCCCGGTTATTTTTAGCTGTCTCCAACGTTTAACAAATAAAATTTATAGTTTTTAAGTTTACTGTGAATATATATATACACACGACCAAAGTTACATGGAATCATCTGGTATTTCTTATTATTTTAAGCGAGTTTAAAAAAAACAACATACGAAGTCAAACAATATTTATGTTAAAGCAATTTAATCACCAAGAAATAAAAATTAAAGAAAACGTTGGACTCTTGAAATAATAAATTGAAACTCATCAAGAATTTCTAATAGTAGAATATGCATCTATTGGAACAATAGGACATAATATTAATATTGTTACAGACAAATTTACCTCAATGTTAACAGAGGTAGCCACAAAATATTATAGGCAAAACAGCAAAATCAAAACGTAAACATTCAGTACCTTGGTGGTGTGGAGAGGCACTTAAACCTTCTATAAATTCATGACGAGTATTTGTAAACAGTTTGTCTTGCCAAAGGTTTTTACAAAATGCCCTTCATTTATCCATGTTTCATCTGAATAAAAAATATTTTTGCCTTCTCTCCTCAATTTTCGAATTTCCCTTAAATATTGCCTCCTCCAACAAATACTTTATTTTTTCCCTATGAGCGCAGATTTTCGTAATGAATCCTAATTCACGTAAAGTGTTCCACAGTTTATCTCTTTTAATATGTGGCAAAGATCCGTCTTCACTAATGTATACTAAATGTTTATCCAAGGTAAATAAATCTTTCCTTTCTTTGTAAATAAAATTAATGAAAACTCTATAACTAGTTGCTTCTCTAACTTCGGTCATATCTAAACACTTAGAAACTAGGTATACTCCGAACAGTACTTGTAAAATGTATGTACAAGAGCATCATGTACATTTAACACTAAAGTTTTCATTGGCACGTTTAAATACACTTTAATTCCACAGGAGTAAAATCAGACGTTTGTGACACTTTTACTACACAAGTTCACTTATTAATATCGCTTTTTATTATAGAACTTTTTATATAATAACTAACTAAAATGATTCGTAATCTGAAAAACACGTTCTGTCGCTTGAAAATTTTAATCCTTTTTAAGAAAGTTATACCTGTAGATAATACGCATGTATCATTTGTTGATTAAAATGACTACATAATTTAAGACAAGAATTGAAATAAATTGGTATGTTTAAAAATTTTAGGCAAAATCCAAACATTTTTAAAACAATGCTGAATATTTTATTTTAGAAAATTCCGTCAGTGTTTTATGATGTTATATTTTTATCTCAAGGGCAATAAAATATCATTTTCAAATCTACTATAGTTAGGGAGAAATTATCTATTTTCGTAACGATCGGAGGAAATAAATGACCGAGTACCTTAAGTAAAGTAATAAGTCGCATCCCGACTACATTTGTGAAAATAAAAGTCCATAGATTACTTACTCAATTGTGTAAAAGTAGTTTTATCTGTCTCTAGTAGTAATTAGCCACGTGAATATCTACAATAATATTAAAATTGTATTCATTAAAATGCGGTAATTGTACCTATAAAAGAATAAATTAAGTCAAACATTACCTGACCTTGCATTGTTTACGCTATTGAAATTGCTATAAATTATGATATTGCGTGATGATTGTACATTGCCCAAAGGAAGTATAACTATGTAAATTTTTTATAGAAAATGAGTCATTCGTATTTATTGCATGAGGTTTTATATTAAAATACTTGATTGATGTTTTTCTCGTAATTATAAACGTACATATGTATTGTGAAGCCATGGAGTTTGGGGTGTGTACATTGTAAAATGGCGTGCACCCCATCCATCCATGCTATGGCATGCTGGACGAGCCATACAGTCTGTAGTCAACACCCCGAAGTATGAGCGGGAACACAAAATGTACCACTACTCATACTCTTATGAAACGCACCTGGCGGATCATAAGAGCCTTCTCATTTTACTCTTCTTCAACTTGTCTTGAGTGAAATTTCTTTAATCTTTTTCTATCAGCCTCTCTTGGCTAACTCTTGTTTTCTTCCGACCCCGAATGGCGATTAGGTGTCCGAAGGCAGACGGGTCACTATATTTCTTTCTAATATATTCTTCCCATCCACACCTTCTTTCCCTCCCCATCCTAACCAACAAAAATATGGAGAAAACCAGATGCAAAAAATCCGTAAATTAAGGTGGAAGCTATCGTGCTAAAAATTGAATGGTTGCACGTCACGCGGCCGCTAACGATGCTCTTGGGACACCGGGCGAAATCCCATTGAATAGTAGCCTTATTCCTGTACGCGGGGCTCTACATGAATCGACCAACGTTCCCCAACTACTCGTGGGAATAAATATGAATACTCACCAACATGCTAGGCAAGCACGGTGTTTAAATGCCAAAAACCCGACCACTGTAAACCAACCCTATTCAATGTGCGTCAAAAAGATAAACCTCAACATCGCCACATATAATGCTCGGTCACTTTCTACCGAAGAGAGATTCGAAGAAATGGAGGAAGAACTCTCAAAAGTGAACTGGGATATTGTAGGTATCAGCGAAGTTAGAAAAAAGGGGGAGAATCTTACCTCACTCCCATCAGGCCATTTATTTTATTACAAAGGGGAAGAGGAATCGACAGTCGGCTTCTTTATTCACAAAAGAATTGCTAACAGAATTGTGTCAATAAACCAAATCTCAACAAGAGTGGTCTACTTAAACATCAAAATAAACGCCAGATATATCCTAAAGTTCATTCAAGTGTACGCCCCTACTACAGGACATCCAGACGAAGAAATCCAAATATTTTACGACCAAATATCCTGTGCAATCAAGGAAAATCCTGGCCACTTCTTAATAATAGGTGGTGACTTCAACGCCAAAATAGGCACTAAGGAAGACCCCTCTGAAATAATATTAGGAAATTTCGGAAGCGAAGGCAGAAATGATAGAGGCAAACAACTACAAACTTTCCTTTTGGAAACAATCTCTATCAAATGAACAGCTTCTTTAAAAAGAAAAAACACAGAAGATGGACATGGGAAAGTCCTGATGGAAAAACAAGGAACGAAATCGACTATTTCTTAACAAACAAAAAAGAATTATTTAAAGGCGTAAATGTGCTAAACCAGTTCAGTACAAGCAGTGATCATAGGTTAGTAAGAGCTAAAATAACGATATCAACCGAAAAAGAAAGACTCAAAATGATAATAAGAGACAACCAAAGAAATGAACAAAACCAACTAACATTCAGGAGTTCGAAAAATATATTGGGAATTCATTGAAAGATACAACAACAGCTGACATCAATATATTGAACAAACAAATAGTCAACAACAATGCAACAGGCTCAAACTAAATATTGTCTGACAAGCAAAAAGATGAAAAACTGAGTCAACCCACGAAAACCCTTATAGAACTAAGGCGACAAATGAAAGGAGATAACACTGCAAGCAAAGAAGCGATAAATCAAATAAATAAGACGATCACAGAGGCAATAAGAAAAGACATAAGAAACTACAATGTAGAAAAAACAAAACAGGCAATAGAGAAAAATAAGAACATGAAAGTTTTGAAGAGGAGCGTACAAAAGGGGAAAATAGAAATTAACAAACTGAGAAACAGAACTGGAGAAGAAACAACCAACAGAGATGAAATATTAAGAATAATCGAAGAGTTCTACACAGAGTTATATAGATCAAGAAAAAAAGATAACAATACGGAACCTCGAATTACACTAAAAACTAGGGTATTAAACCAAGGATCAGATTTAATGCCCAATATAACAAAATCAGAAATCAAAGAAGCCCTGAAGAAAATGAAAAATAATCGAACCCCGGGTGAAGATGGAATAGTATCAGAAGCACTAAAAATTGGAGGGGATGTATTACATGAAAAAATTAAACAACTTTTTAATATTTGCCTTCACAGCGCCAATATTCCAACAGACTGGAACAACGCTACTATGATTCTATTACACAAAGCAGGAGACAAAGCCAATTTAGAGAATTACAGACCGATTAGCCTCTCAATAGAGAAAGCAGTGGAATACAATAAACCTCTAGTTCTAATATTGATCGATTTTCACAAAGCCTTTGACACAGTTGAGCTAAGCAAAATATTACAGGCGCTTAAAGAATGCAGGCTAGATTATAGATATACTAAATTATTATACAAAATATACCTGCAGGCAACAACCACTGTCAAATTACATACCTACTAACAGTAATCGCATAAAAATAGAACGGGGGGTTAGACAAGGAGACCCAATGTCACCTAAACTTTTTAATACAGTGCTAGAACATGCTTTTAAGAATTTGGATTGGATGACAAAGGGAATAAAAATAGATGGAGAATATCTAAACAACTTACGTTTCGCCGATGATATACTTATAATAGCTGAAGATCTAGGTATGGCAAGAGAGATGGTACAGGAACTCGTTGTGGCTACAGAAAATGTAGGTTTAAATATAAATATCTCGAAAACAAAAATCATGACTAATTTGGTGCCCAACCAGAACATCAGTATTGGTGGGAAAGAAATAGAACTCGTAGATAGATATAAATACCTGGGACATGAAATTATGATTGGCAGAGATAACCAGACTCATGAACTGAAGAGAAGAGTCGGCCTTGGGTGGGCAGCATTTGGAAAACTGAGGGAAACTTTTAAAAGTGAGCTGCCCACATGCCTAAAGAGAAAGGTATTTGATCAGTGCGTCCTTCCAGTCTTGACGTACGGAGCAGAAACACTTATTTTAACAAAAGCAGCAGCTACCAAACTGAGAGTCACGCAGAGAAGAATGGAGCGGTCCATGTTAGGAATAACTCTCCGAGACAGAATAACAAACGAAGACATCAGGAGAAGAACCGGAGTGACTGACATCATCGAGAAGATAGCCAGACTAAAATGGAGATGGGCAGGATACATAGCCAGAATGACAGATGGGCGATGGACAAAGAGGTTACTAGAATGGAGGCTAAGGGAAGACAAGAGAAGCGTCGGTGGACCACTTACAAGATGGACTGACGATTTAAGAAGACTCGATAAAAACTGGATAAGAGCGGCGCAAGATAGACGGGGTTGGAAACATGAGGAAGAGGCCTATGTTCAGCAGTGGATTCTTGAGGCTGGATGATGATATGTATTGTGTATATACAAATTAAAATCCCCTTCAAGTTTCGTCGCCATCAGTGGAAGTTGGCAACGATTTCACTGTAACAATGGCAAAAAACAATTTGGTTTTCAGAAGCGTATGTGATTCAGCCAGGAATATTGTCTACGTCCAGATCCTCTGCGGTACTCTATATCTTTCTTTTTGTGATATGTTTTTAGAGCTCTGCTGTCGAGCTTTCATGGTCCCAGCCTCCACTCCTAACAACAAGACATAATCACTTAAACTTAAAAAGGAATAATTTCAAAGAGTTGGCTGTATACCATAAAGTTAAGAAACTCAAACATCGAAGAAAAATACCTCTGTTGTAAGTAGTGTAATTGTAAGTAAAATTAAATTAAAAATCCAAATGAATTAAAAGTTCAAAACGTTTTTGGACTAGTCGTTCATCTTCAGTGAATCTAAAATAAAGTAATTTGACTAAATTAATGAAAACATAAGGTAAAATTTTGACTTTTATATTGATTTTAGATTACTTAAGTTTGTAGTACTTGCGTAAATAACTGCAGAGCCAAACAGTGGTTGTGTGTACACTAATGAAACCATCCTTAAAAGAATTAAATTATACGGCAGTATGCCGATGAAATTGGATTATCAAACAGGAACATAAGTCCTTACGCGAAAAAAATTATTTCAGAAGACCATTAAATAAAGGACGGGAAAGACTGGTTGAGTTAATCTGGTTGAAATTAATATGTGGTGGGGAGTTAGTTTTCGTTCATTCCTTCCTACATTAACGAAAACAAACCACCCACCTCATATTAATTTTAGCCGGATTAACTCATCTAGTCTTTCTCATCCTTCATTAATGGTCTTCTTCTTTTTATCAATGTTTTGAACAGTTTAACCTACATTTTCAACATTCAATTGCCATTACATTTCTCATAAAATCTTCTCATTACATAATCATATTATTTCACAAATCAATAGATAATTTTCTTTCCATTCAGAATTTCTTACCCAATTAATGATTTTATATCCAATCATATAATATGTCTTCACATTCATACTTTGACCTGACACACCTTCACTTCAGGAATCATTAAGTTCTCCCTCTTTTTCTTTAATAATTTTCATTCAATTTTACACTTCCCATTATCAACTTATGAAATTGACTATAATTCATAATATTCCTATCCCTACCACATTTTATCTTATCAACCTTCCAATTAAGAACTTTCTCTTAACATCAATAATCTAAGAACCCTTACTTTTTCATCCCATTCAAATAATCTTTATTTTACAATTACAATTTAAATTACCCTAAGACATATACAACCAAACGTACAGTTGACCTTCAAAACCAATGCATTTGTCTTTTTACTTTTTTCATCATCAACATTACTTTATTCACATACAATTAAAATTAACTATAATTATTCTACAGGGCATATGGACACTACAGGACTGATCAGTTTAATTTTATAGTTAATTCATAAAATAAAAAAAGGAAATAAAAATAAAAATAATAATAACTACTGTTTTAATTTTAATAAACTATTTCTAGAAATAGTTGCTAAAAATTCTAGGCCCTTTTGATCGTGTCGGGAAGAGGCTGGGTGTGGCTCTTTCAGAATTTATATACAGAATTTAGTTCTTTGTATTAACTTTAAACAACTCTTTGTATTAACAATAACAAAAAATTAAGCCACAACACAAAACATATTCTAGAGGAAAGAAGAAAAAGGGACAATCAAGATCATAACCGAAATGAACTAAGAATTTTAAATAAGAAAATTAAAAAGGAAGTTAGAAAAGATCTGAGACAATACAATACGATGGAACTAACTAGAGTAATAGAAGAAAACAAAAACTTGAAAGTACTCAGACAGAGCATGTCCATTGGAAGAAAAAAACGTCCACAAATTAAGAAATGAACAGGGGCAAATCATTGAGGATAGAGTTCAAATTATGAACACGATAGAGAGTTTTTATAAACAACTATACAAAGAACAGCAATGTAACCGGGGTGGATCATTATCAAAGATAATCAATCAGTTATCTGAAATTTTACCGGACGTAACACCCAATGAAGTCCGAAGGTCAGTGCAAGAAATGAAAAACAATAAGTCCCCCGGAGGCGATGAAATAGTGGCAGATGCCTTGAAAGTGGCTGGAAAAAGATTATGGCAGGTCCTTGCCAAACTATTCACTAGATGTTTGCAGGAAGCAACATCACCAACCCTGTGGTATAACGCAGAAATGATCATACTTCATAAAAAAGGGGATGCTACCGACCTCAGGAATTACAGGCCCATAAGTCTACTTTCACTCTTTATAAACTATTTACAAAAATAATTACGAAACGACTAGAAAATAAATTGGAATTTTATCAGCCCATAGAACAGGCGGGTTTTAGAAAAGGCTATGGAACAAACGATCACTTACTGGTAATAAAACATCTTATAGAAAAATGCATTGAATATAATAAACCACTAGCTTTAATATTTGTCGACTATGAAAAAGGCATTCGACACCGTAAATCAACAAAAAATGTTGGAAGCCTTGACAGAATGCCGAATTGACTATCGGTATATAAATATAATTAAACACATATACCAAAACGCAACAGCCAGTGTTAGAGTGGGTGATCGTCAAACCCAGAAATTCCCGATACAACGTGGAGTACGCCAAGGAACACCTTATCGCCGAAACTGTTCACTACGCTTTTGGAATATATATGTAAAAGGGCAAAACTGACCGACAAGGGCATAAACATAAACAGAGAACTTAGCCATCTAAGGTTTTCAGATGATATTGTACTAATAGCGGATAGGATAGATGAGGCCAAAGCACTTTTAAATCAGCTCTACCTTTTCTCGTTAGAAGGGGGATTGAAAATAAATATATCTAAAACCCAGATTATGACAAATCTTGTAGTCATCGAAAATATATGCGTAGGAACAAGATCTATAGACCAGGTAATGGCCTATAAATACCTAGGTCATGAGATCCGCATAGGAAAAGATAACCAAACCGTTGAGCTTCTCAGTCGTATAAGACTGACTTGGGCAGCCTTCGGCAAGCTGAACCATATTTTCAAATCTTCTGATATACCAATATGCCTTAAAAGAAAAACCTTATGTGTTTTGCCAGTGTTGACTTACGGTGCGGAAACGTTGTCCATGACAAGGAGAACAGTTTAAAAGATCCGTGTGTGTCAAAGGGCGATGTAGCGTGTTATGTTGGGCGTTGCACTATGAGACAAGATCCCAAATCGCCAGCTACGACAAAGAACAGGAGTGGCTGATGCAGTAGAGAGAGTAGCAACACTGAAATGGAACTGGGCAGGTCACGTGGCTCGAATGACAGATAATAGACGGACAAAGTGGATACTGGAATGGAGACCAAGATATGATGCCTACCGAAGCAGAGGTACAAAATCGAAATAGATGGAAAAATATGAGAGAGATCTATGTCCAGCAGTGGAGAAGCGAAGATTGAATGATGATTCACTTTAAAATTTAAACGAATGGGGCACTATCCTTTAATAGTTTACCCCTTAAGGAAACCAGCTCAGACAAAGAAATAAAATAAATAATTTAAAACAAAGCTAACCTTTATTACTTTATAACTAACAATAAGTTATTAAAAGATTCTAGGAGAATTACGTTATCCCGGAAAAGAAATAAACAGTCTCTGTTTAGGTATTAAATTACAAATGACAAGTGCTTATACGAAACTAAACTTAAAATCATTTAGTAATAAAATAAATATTTTATATCTTGGCATTAGATTATGAATGAGAAGAACGTATTTGAAAATAAAATCATACTTTATACCAAATTTCGAAATTCGTTCAGATAAAAAATTCTATTATATTATATAGAATAATTCTGTTATATTATATAATTTTCTATTAAATAGAAGATATTTTATTATATTGTGTACATATTTATGTAATTAAAAGACCAATAATAAATTACGTCACTGTTATTTAGTTCATAGATAATCTTTATTGTTCAATAAAAAAAATATAAAATTGATACAACCTGAATTATCCAAATTCTTGTGTGACTTGTAGAGAGGATATAATTTTTACCAACTAGGTACTTAGGCTGGGATTTCAGAACGTTGAATCTATCGGCAGCAGAAACATAATATCCACCATAAAAATCTATAGGATGGGGGCGCATCAAAACAAACAGGATATTCCACAAAAAGCACTTATACCAAATAATGATAATGATGCTACAAAATTCATTTGATTTGAACGTACTCAGAAGTTTGGGGGGATTTAGCGCTGCATACTTCCCTTAAAATTTTTATGTGCGCTTAGATTTTGTTGTTTGAGATAATGCAAAAAAAAACACTTTTTATTTTGTAACTTCAAAGGGCTGTAACTTTTTTTACGTACATTTTTGTACTAAGGTAAGTTGGATTCAATCAATTTATTTTGGTCCCCGGAATGCGTGATTTAATTTATGACATACGTTTTTGAAACACCCTGTATTATAAGTACAAAATATGAAAACTTGTTCCTTATAGACAGTATAAATATTTTTTGTCTTGCTGTTAGTAAATTGCAATATTAAATAATTTACGAGCAAACAAAGAACATGCCGTAGATAGACACTGTGTGATGATTGTTTAATTTTTACAACAAATATAAATAATTTTTGACATTTTAGTAAATCAATTCTACAAATCGTTTCACACACATGTAAGATTTCGTCAATCAAAACATCAAAAATGAGATTTATTCAAAGAAAGCAAATGTCGTCAGTTCCAGATAAATCTCTCCTTTATTTTATAAACATTTCACTTGCGCAAGTGCTAATTTTAAAAAGATTGCTTCTAAAAATATCATATATCAAACAACATCGCTAATTTGCCAGTAATAGCAATCACACATAGTTGTGTTGTTAAAAATAGCTTCTGAAAGTTTGTTAAACTGCCAACCTCGTTCTAACAATTCATCATAAATTTATTTAACATGATATTATTGGAAGTCTTCCAAACTATGTCCATTGAAAATAAAATACTGTTATATACAAATAGTTGCACTGGGAAGAAAATAATTAGGTCAGTTGCTATCGAAGATAGAAAATAAAATGTGATCTTGATTATGCTGCTTTTTGCATTACCTTTTGATTTATTTTTATTAAGAGCAGAAGGAATATTTAAGTAAATTTCTAGCCTGGCTTTAGGTTTATACACCATTTGTTTTGTTAAAGGCCGATTGTTTAAACGCTAATCAAAACTTGATTGTAATCAAATATTTATGTAATCTATCTAATTAGCCTTCTTCGGTCCATCTTTGGACATAGGCCTCCCCAATCCTTTTCCATTCTTCTCTGTCTGTCGCTACAGTCATCCACCTAGAGCTCACCATTTTCTTCTAAATTACTCATTTTTCTTTAAAGTACCGCTTCACTACCATCCATCCAATGGCACTACAGCCCAAGCCGGGCCTTGGCCTCCTTCATTAAACCTCTCCAAACATCTCTATTTACTGCTGTTCTTTTCCATGAACGCGTTTTTAGGAGATTTTTGGCATCCTCATCTACCTCGTCTTCCCATCTCTTTTTTGGTCTTCCAACAGGTCTTTTTCCTTGCATTCTTGCGTTTAGTAATTTTCTGGGGATTCTGTTCTCATGCATGCGGGCCACATGCCCTGCCCATCGTAATCTCTGCAGTCTAGTGTATTGTGCTAGTGTTGGTTCAGTGTATTGTTCGTATATTTCGTTATTATATCTAATTCGCCAGTTGTTATTTTCCTTTATTGGACCCAGTATTCTACGCAATATTTTTCTTTCGAACACGTCTAATGCATTGGTAGATTTCTGTGTTATAACCCATGTTTCACACCCATAACTTACTATTGGTCGGATTATTGTTTTATATACCCGAGTTTTGTTTTCCGGTGTACGTCTCGCGATTTGAATATGTGGCCCATCGCGAAATAGGCTTTGTTTGCCACCAAAAGCCTTCTATTTATTTCCGGTTCTTCTTCATTATTTTCGACCAGATCCATTCCTAAATACGTGAATCTATTCACGTATTCTATATCTTTTATAAATTGTTGTTGTTGCGCCTATCTATTTGATCTGGTTTGTATGAGTAGTTTTGTTTTATTTGTATTTATTGTTAGCCCTACAACTTCTGAACTCTGTTTCAACTGAACGTAGGTTTCTTCTGCCGCAGTCTTTGTTCTGCTCATTATGTTTATGTCATCTGCATATGCTGCTAATTGGGTAGATTTGTTTGTAAGTATGTTATTTCTGCTCACCGTCAACCGTCTAATTACATATTCAAGAACAAGATTAAAAAGTGTTGGAGCTAGTCCGTCACCGTGTCACCGCTTCACTACACTACTATAAAAAAATAGGTACTTATATACAACTACTACACCTTAAAAAGGACGAGGGTTGTACAACAGACGAAACAATCGAACACAAATTATTTAACAGCCAATGCTAAACAAGCCTAAACACTGCATTGATTGTGATTGCAAAAACCGTTCGCATGTTTTAAATAAGATTTTTGCTGTTTTGCTGATTATGAATTTTATTAAATTATTAAATAACACCAATAAAACCCACGACCATCAATTAATTTTTAACGATAAACAGAAGTGTAATATGATGACAAGTTTGAATTTGATCTACTTTGTCGATAATAGTGTCGTTAACAGAAAGATATTTTTAAATAGCATGAATCATTGTTCAATGATTGTGTGGAATTAAGAAATACATTACTAAACAAATTTTTAAAGTGTGTATAAAGGAGATTACAATTATTATGACACATGGTACTCCTTATTTTTTAAATAATATATTATTTTATAGGCATAACTTTGATTATTGGGTAAACCTACATTATACCATACGTCAGAAAAGATTTAAAAAAAATTACCATGTAATAAATTCACTGTTTAAATAAATATTCCGTACTGATTGTACTATTGCAATAAAATATTAAAACCAATAAACGATGACTTTTGGCAGTGCTAATTAAAACAAGAGGGCAGTAAAGTGTTATTCATAAAGGTAGTGTAAAATATATCGTCGCTTATCTGGTCCGCTAGTAATAAAGTTAGCAGCATTTAATTGCAAAGCGCTCTTCTTAGGTGGAAAATACTTTCTTCTTCTTTAAGTGCCGTCTCCCAATCGGAGGTTGGATATCATCATCACTATCTTCACTTTTATCTACTGCTGTTCTGAAGAGTTCTATAAAACTGTATTTAAACCAGTCCCTTAAATTCTTCAACTATGACACTCTCCTTCTTCCTATACACCTTCCTCCTCTTATCTTTCCCTGTATTATCAGCCTTGGCAGTTCATATCGCTGTCTCCTCATTACGTGTTCCCGATAATGAGGGCTATGATATATCATTTATGTGTAATAATTACATGATGTAAACTCCGATTTTAACACATTTATGTAAAAATTTTCAAATCGGTATGATGTAAGAATTACGTATAACAGGTTGCCTACCTTGATATGTAATTATACCTTATGTAAATGTAATTTTTAAGCTGTCTAAAATTACGTGCCGTTTTTCGCTCTTAGTTAGGGTATGTTATTGTATGTTATTTGTGAAAACATTTACAAAATGTATCCATTTCAACTAGGTTAGGTACTGGTATCCCGTAACTGTCGTGGCTCTATATTTACCTAATTTCCCTCTGCCACATCATTCAATTCATTAAGTAATAATAAATTTACAAAATCCATTTTTTTCAAAAATAAACAAATAAAACAAACAGGAAGCCAAAAGTTAGGTTAATTTGAATTAGTTGACAGATCTTCAGGATATGACAGACCCGAAAGTAACGTTTTATGTAATTTTCTGCTGTGGCTTGGTCATTTTACGCATAGCAACGCAGGGCATGATACATCATACCGTCTTTACACATTATGTTTTGAGAACTGTAATCTGATGTACGTTTTCTGAATTTTACACTAGTATGTAATTATTTACGTAAATGATACATCATAGCCCCCATTGTAACTTTCTTATTTTTATTGTGTTTATTATTTCGCATTCTTTGCCCATTTCTCGCAATACTTCCGTGTTAGTTTTTTTCTGTGTCCATGCAATTCTAAGTATTTCCTCGAGGAAAATACTTTATTTATATTATATTGTTTATTCTTTACACTTAATTTATACACTTTTATTTAACATAATAATTTGAGTTATTCTAAAAAAACATTATATGTATATAGAGGAATAAAATGTATTAATAAAATGCTAAAAATAATTTACACTGTTATCATTTAGAATCTCCAAATAACCGAATATAATTTTGCCACAATAAACAAAAAAATATAAAACGTTCGAACTACAACATGTTTGTGGTCAAAAATGTTCTTTTAAATTGCTTTTAATTAAATTAAATTCATTTGCTTAAGTAAATAAGAACAAGTAATTCGCATTTCATCCTAACTAGATCCTTTGTTACTATTACACCGACAGACAAATAAACAAAACCGGACAAAAAGTACTTTTGTTCCATAAAATTCAATTATATGTTCTGAAACACAAAGCCATCTATCTATATATGTTCTGAAACACTACGTGACAACAGACGGGACTAATTACACACAAGTGGAATTCTGTTTAAACATCCCAAAGGGCACTAGAAATTCCCATCTGGTATGCAGGAGAGTTGCCATAGGTGACGAAGTTTTCATTCGCCTATTCTCAATACGAACTGAAATTACGTGTTAGTGATGGTATACTTAATCATAACACAAATAACTTTCTGTTTTTCCGTTCGCGATAACAGAATAATATAGATTCCTACTTTCTTTTTGCAATATATTGTTATGGAATACTATGCGTTTATTTCTTCTCCGGACTAACTCTTTGTTTTGGAATTAAACAGAATATATTGACATGTATAAATTTATTATATTAGAGGATGAAAATTACACTGCCTGTTATTTCTTAAAACTATGAATTTATAAGTTCTGTTATCTACAATTATTTAACGATGTTTCTGGATGGATTTGAGTACAAGAGATTGGACTCAAATATTAATATTAAAATAGCAAATACGGATAGCTTATCGAACAAAGAAATAAGAGAAATAAATTATTATTATTCCATAGATACGAAGTATTAGGCGAATAAACTAGCGAAACTTATTTATTCTAAATAGGAAAATATTTATGAAGAGTATTGATTCTGATTTCTAACAGCAAATAATTATTAGTGATTATACATGAGAACTTTTCATAATTGTAAATAACATATACCAGGTGACTAAAAACTATATAGAAATACATAGATACTTTAATTATCTTACATGTGAGTAGGTAGGTACATTACACCTCCTTTTGTAAGAATGAAAATAATTGTAAAATGAATTTTCATTTAAATGGTATAAAACATTTGTATACATTATTATTTTATTTTAACACATTTAAATAGTTTCTT
Organism: Diabrotica balteata; assembly: GCA_918026665.1. Lineage (NCBI taxonomy): Eukaryota > Metazoa > Arthropoda > Insecta > Coleoptera > Chrysomelidae > Diabrotica > Diabrotica balteata. The sequence continues at coordinate 36,077,130 of OU898281.1, read as the reverse complement.
TTAGTCTCGATAGTCTTTCACTTCGTCTTATCGGTGTAGTCTCTGTGAAACTAGTCTCTTCACACTTTTTGGATTCACTATAATTATTGTCTTTATTATGTTTACAATCTATACTTAAATCTGTCTCATGTACATGTTTTCGTTTACTTTGACATATATTTAGTGTTAAACAATTTGTAATTTGTTGACAACTATGTGACGGATTTCTACGAAATCGTCGGTAAAAATATTTAATTATCCTGTATAAAATATAAAGTAACATACATTTTATCAAAAATAAGATTGCATAAGTGAAATAAGAACTATTTTTTTATTGTGTCTGAAAAATTAATATTTGTTTCTGAGGTCATTTTCTCTAAATTATCTAGTTTATGGCTTGCTAAATTTAATGCATCTCGATCGAGATTATTTAATTGTAAGGGAACAAGGTGTAATTTGGATTCATTATTTATCTTAATATCATCACAACAGACTTCTGGAAGGGATAAATCTGGGATGATAGACTGAAAATTACTTTCTTTTGGATTTGAGACAGATATCAAAATAGTTGATCCGGTGTAAGTTTTGCAATTATTCGAAGTAGAAAAAATACCTGTGTTTGAAAGAACAATAGATATTGGCGTACTAGTCTGACAGCTTAAAGTTAAATCTGTTGGTTTGGGTAAAACATATATCCAAGAATTTGGTTTGTTTAATTTATGCCAAATTTCATATTCTGTTTGAATTATACGAGTATCGCAACTAGATGGTATGTTTGTTATTGAAGTTAACAATTCAGTTTCACAAATTGGATTAGTGTGTGTAAATCGGAAAGTATCAGGATTTTTGCAAATAAGTTTTTCTTCATCTAATGAATAACAGTCTTCTAATGTATCAATAGTAACATAAATGTTTCTATTTTCTGAAAGAACAAGATATTTGACAGATGGAAGAATAAAGGTAAGTCTCTTTAATGTTGGATGAATTATAGGAAGAGATATTAGTTTAAAAAGAGAATAAGGAGTATTACTAACCAAAGGTATACTAACCGTAATTAAAATCTTGTTATCAAAATATATATATTTAAGTAAAATGATATCGAAATATTTATGAGCATAATCGATAGTCAATGGAAATGGATAAGTCGATGTACTAGGTAAATGCGTTACCGTTTTAGATAATTCTTGAATTAGTTGCTCAGGTGTTATAACAGAAGGATGAAGGTTATTATTTCTTGCAAATAGAATAACGTTTATTAAAGTAGAATATTCTTGTTGTAATTCTGTTATAAAGAAAGTTAGTAAAGTAAAATGTTCTTCAATTTTTTGTTTTAAATCTAAATTAAAATATTTATTATTCATTTTATCTGTGTAATTGGTAATTGATTCAAAATTTTTATCAAAAATCACTTTGTTTCGGTCTAGATTTGTAATAGAGTTATTAAAATTTGCAATCGTGGCTTTTACTACATGAATTTGTTGTTTTAGTAAATCAAGAAGATGATTTTCGTTACTTTCAGCTTTGTTAATAGCATTATTGAAATTTTCAGCATCATCACTGTCTAAGGTACCGAATAAGGTCCTGAAAACAGATCCAATTGCATTAAATAGAGCGCGTTTTGGTCTAAAATGTTCATGCAGAATTATGTTTTTTAAAGTTTGTTCATCTTGAAAGAGTCTAGGTATGATTTGTCCTAAGAGTTTTAGTGAAGTATCGCATAATCGTAATTCAATAAGAACTGGTTTGTTTTGACACAGTCTTAATGTTTTTTGATAGGTGAGATCTACAAAATTTAATTTGTCTGTAAAAGGTTGTAAAGGAATATGACTTAATATGTTCCAATGAGTTTCAATAAATTGAACAATTTTTTATGTGTTCGTAATAGATTCCAGGTGATTTGTTGATAGGAGTATTGGTATATTTCTTGTGAATTTGTTCACTATTTGTCAGCCATATTATTGCATACCTGAAACAAAAGCATGTTTCAATCTATTCATGTGAACTTTTTATTGTTTTTTATTTACTAAAATTGTGCAATTGACAGGAGAATTTATCTCTAGAATTTTATAAGGTCCATTATAATTTTGTTGTAAGTTTTTTGGTTTGACCCTTCTTTGTTTGCTCATTTTGGAGATATACTAATTGTCCTTCTAAGAAAACGGTGTCATTAATCTTTTGGTCATAATATTTTTTACTGACTACTTTAGATTCTAATAGATTCGTTTTTGCTAACTCATGAGATTTTCTAAGTTTAAGTGTTAAATTATCTAAATAATCTTCATATGTATATTTGAGTTCTACTGGTCGTATTATACTGCTAGGTAGATTAGGTGTATATCCAAATATTAGTTCATATGGTGTGAATTTGGTTGAAGTATGATTAGTTTATTATATGAAAACATAGCAAAATCTAGCCATTCGTCCCAATCGGATTGATCAGCTTTAATATAATGTTTAAGGTAGTCTGCTAAAGTAGCGTGACTCCTTTCTAATGCAGCATTTGATTCTGGATGATAAGCAGTACAATTTATATGTCTGATTTTAAAAAGCTTGGCGATTTGAGAAAATAATTTGGAAGTAAAATCTCGGCCTTGATCAGTAACTATTTATATCGGGTTTTCCAAACTTGCAAATAAATCCACGAACCAGATTTTCAGCGATAGTCTTGGTTTCATGATTCGGAATTGCGTAAGCTTGAGAAAATTTTGTTAAGTCATCTTGTAATGTTAATATGAACTTATTACCTGACTCGGTTAAAGGTAAAGGACCTACTATATCTAAAAATATTTTTTCTAATGGATTTGAGCTTGTTGTTGTTATCTCCATGGGCTTTACGAATTTTTTTCTAACGAGTTTATTTTCTGACAAGATTCACAGGTTTTTATAAAGTTTTTAATATCATTTTTCATATTATTCCATTTGAAATGTTTTTTTATACGATTGTATGTCCGATGAAAACCAGAGTGTCCAGCCGTAGGACTAGTGTGATTCTCTTGTAATATTGTAGTTATTTCCTCAGGTTCAGGATTTGTTAGTATATCATGATAAATGATAATAGATATATCAGTTTTTCTAAAAATAAATCTAATCATAGATCTAATTTTTCCCCAACTTAATTTATCGTAGCTAAAAGTTATTCTGGGTAGGCAAATTTTTAATATTTTATCGTTTAATAACCAGTCTCTTAATTTTATTAGGGAATTAAATATATCTTCATAAGAGGTATTGTCCCAATAATTATTTTTTATAAATATGTAATAAAAGTTTTTATTTTGATCAGAAATATATATAATGTCATTTAGTCTTGGATTTTTGGCTTTCAATTTTTCTATATGACTGAATTGTTTATTTATTTGTTTCTGAATGATCTCATTAAAATTTAAATCTACGGAAACAAACAATGCTAAATTTTGTGAAAATGATGTAATCTTTTCATTTGTTTCTTTTATATTATCATTTGTTATTAATATAGTTTCGGATTTAGATAAGAACTGTGAATAAGTGTCATTATTTTCTTTACTCATTTTGTTTATTTGTAAGGTGATTGTTGCCGGGTTTTTGTTTTCTTCGCAAATATTTGTTTCAGATATGGTTAAAGGAGGACGACTTAAACAATCAGCATTTTGATTTAATTTACCTGGTTTATAAATAATTTCATAGCTATATTCTTCTAATGCTAATCTCCACCTAACGAGTCTTGATCCGGGATCTTTTACATTAAATAGCCATGTGAGTGGTTTATGATCCGTATAAATGAAAAATTTATTTCCGTACAAATATGGTCTAAAGTGTTTAACACTCCATACAATTGCAAGTAATTCTTTTTCTGTTGTGCTATAGTTTGATTCCGCTTTGTTCAAGGTACGACTAGCATAAGCAATAGGTAAATCATCTGGTACTTTACCTTGAGAAAGTATGGACCCTATTGCATAATTACTAGCATCCGTTGTTAAGACAAAGGGTTTGGTAAAATCTGGATACTGAAGTATTGGTTCTGAACAAAGTATTGATTTCAGGTTCTCAAATGACTGTTGTTGAATGCTTGTCCAATTAAATTCAACATTTTTTCCTCAGCAGTTTTGTTAAAGGTTGTGTTAAAGCACTGAAATTTTTTATAAAGCGTCTATAATAACCAGTGAGACCCAAAAAGCTCTTAATATCTTTTTGTGTTCTGGTATAGGAAAATCTGTAACAGCACATACCTTTTTTTCGTCCGGTTTGACACCAAATTCAGTTATTAAATGTCCTAAATACATTACTTCGCGACGAAAAAATTCGCACTTATCTGGTTGTATTTTTAAGTTGAATGTAGACAATTTTTCGAATACTTCTTTTAATCTTTTATTATGATTTTCTAATGTATCGGCATGAATGACTATATCGTCGAGATAGACAAAACATCTGTAATTTTGTATTCCTGAGAGGACAGTATTCATTAGCCTTTGAAAAATACTGGGAGCATTTTTTAATCCAAATGGCATTCGTGAATATTGATAATGTCCAGACGGAGTTGAGAAAGCAGTCTTTGGAGAATCCTCAGGATCCATTTTGATCTGGTGAAATCCTGATGTTAAATCTATTGTTGAAAAATATTTTGAATGACCCAATTGGTCTAATATATCGACTATATTCGGAAGTGGAAATGAATCTCCTATAGTAATATCATTTAGTCGTCGATAGTCTATAACAATTCGCCATTTCTTCTTTGCTGAAGCATCGGCCTTTTTTGGCACAACCCAAAGGGGCGAATTCCATGGCGAAGTTGATTCTTCGATAATACCTTGATCTAGCATACCTTTTATTTGAGTTTCGACTTCATGTTTGTGTACTTCAGGATACCTGTATGATTTAGTGCTAATAGGTACATTAGAATTTAAAGGAATTTTGCAAGTTATGGCATTTGTACTGGTAAGTTGATCTCCTTCCAGATAAAAGATATGATTGTACTCCTTGCAAATAGAAATTGAAGATGATTTTTCTTCACTATTTAAATGATCTGTTCTCAAGGCATTTTTTAATTTAGCAATTCTGTTAGAATTCGTATTATCTTTATAAGAAGACATTTTTCGTATATTTGCATTGTTTTGTAAATTTGGAATTTTTTCTATTGCTACTTGAATATCGTTTAATTCAACATCCGTTTCAGTAGTGTTTACGATTGAGGTTAAAAAGAAATCATTTTTTACTTTAACAACACTAGGACATAAAAATACACCTTTAAAGATTTCGCGTTCGGGACATAATCCTTCGCTTAATTCATTATTTATTACTTTAATTTGAACAATTGTTTCAGTTCTTGCGGATAGAATAGTTTTATTACTTCTTGAGTTAGAATTAGAGTTTTGATTTAGTATAAGATCGTCTGAACAGGATTTTTCTTCTGAACAGGATTTTGATTTATGATTTCGTGAAGAGTTACAAGTTTTATTTGTGCATATCTCAGTGGATTTTACACATTTTGGACTTGAATTTTCTTTGGATTTAGAGTTAGATTTAGATTGAATTGGATTGGATAGTAGTTCTTCACTACTTAAGGTTATTTGGATATCATTGGTTTCTAAATAAGAATGATCCTCTATGGATTTAGCATCATAAGGAAATATTTCATCGATATTAGAACTTGTCTCGATATTTTGATCTCTCAGAAATTCGTCATTGTCATTGTTTAATGGAGATTTTATATATTCAATTGGAATAGAACAATTTTTAAAGTTTAATTTAATTTCTTTATAATCAATTTGGCATTTATTTATTTCAAAAAAATCGCTACCTAATATACCGTCGAAATGAAGAGGAAAATCGTCTTCTACGACATAGAAAACATGAGTTTGGACAAAATCTTTTATCTTGAAATTTACGTTACAACTACATATAGTTTTATTTGGATTTAAGACATTTTTATCAATGCCTCGTAGAGTAATAGACTTAGAATAAATTTTTGGAATGTTTAGTATTTTTGAATATTTAATTAAAGAAATATCTGCGCCTGTATCGATTAGAAACTTGCAAGAGGATGGATTAGAATTATTTACTAAGGGTAAATCTACATAGGAAGTGACTGAGAAGTTGATGGTTGTGATACGGCCTGAACTGAACGAACTCCTCGAGAATCGACCGTTGGTTGTCGAGGATTCTGGAAGTTTAAAGAATTTGTTGGATTTTTGTTTTTATTGTTAAATTCGCGTTTTCTACATTCTTCTATAACGTGACCTGGTTTTTTGCAGTATCTGCAAAAACGTTGGGAAGTGTTGGTATTTTCTTTTCTTAAGTTTGGAGGAAAATCAGAATTGGAATTTGAATTTGAAGGTTTATAATTTTGATTTTGAGAATTTGACCTTTGAAGATTTGAATTAGGATATTTGGGTTTTGAAAACTAGAATTTTGAAGATATCTAACATTTCTATCTGAATTGTTTTTATATCGACAGTTATTTGAGGAATGGTTGTTTCGTTTGCAAATATTACAGAATGGTTTGAAAATTTCTTGTCTTGATAACTGTTCTTGTTCTTCGGCAATTGCTATAGCAACAGCTCTTTCTAAGGAATCTGGATTTCGGGCTTTGATTAAAATAGAGAGGTCTTTGTTTAATCCTCTAATAAAGACATTTAGTGCTTGAGTTTTTAAGAGTTTAGTACATGCATTTCTTGCATCTGGAGATAAGTCTGGATCAAGTGTATTTATTAATTTTATATAGCAATTTTCAACTTTATTTGCAAATGACATTACATTTTCACTGGGCATCTGACGTAAGGAATGTAATTCCAATTGCCACTGACCTTCAGTTCGGCGTTCAGAATAAGCATCTAATAAGAAGTCTTTTAAATCTTTCCATTCGTCAAATGTTTCTGTTTCTAGTTATGGCCCTAGCTTATCGGTTAATTTAGTTTCTATAATGGCTAATAAGATGGGTTTGGATTGCGGATTTACTAAATTGTATGCTTTATCACAATTGTCTATGAATTCGTATAATTTTGATTTTGTACCATCAAATCTAATGAGAAGTTTTTCAGCTATTTCAATTGATACTGACATTTTATTTGAATTAGAAGTAGAAGAATTTGAAAGAGAATTTGAGTCGGGAGAAGGTATTTGTTCGTCAAATAAGTTACTTATATCAGGATATAAAGTAGACATACGTTTACAAGATTTTTAAAATATGAGACAGAATTTAAGATAGAATGTACTTACAAGTAGAATATTGTTGTTGGTCGCATAGTCTATTATTCCACGGGTTCACCTCTACTTCCGATGGAACTACAATTGGGTTATGACTGGAACTGGATTTCGAACTGGATGTACTGGACCCCAATGTAATTAGTTGTAGTGGCGATTTTTCCACACTGACAGTTTTTTTGAATGATTCCTCGAAGGAAACAAGTCAATTCAAAAATTCCTCAGCTCTCCTTCTATCAGCAATCAGAGGAACTCTGCTACTAATATCCACGTTCTGACACCAAATTTTGTTATGGAATACTATGCGTTTATTTCTTCTCCGACTAACTCTTTGTTTTGGAATTAAACAGAATATATTGACATGTATAAATTTATTAAATTAGAGGATGAAAATTACACTGCCTGTTATTTCTTAAAACTATGAATTTATAAGTTCTGTTATCTACAATTATTTAACGATGTTTCTGGATGGATTTGAGTACAAGAGATTGGACTCAAATATTAATATTAAAATAGCAAATACGGATAGCTTATCGAACAAAGAAATAAGAGAAATAAATTATTATTATTCCATAGATACGAAGTATTAGGCGAATAAACTAGCGAAACTTATTTATTCTAAATAGGAAAATATTTATGAAGAGTATTGATTCTGATTTCTAACAGCAAATAATTATTAGTGATTATACATGAGAATTTTCATAATTGTAAATAACATATACCAGGTGACTAAAAACTATATAGAAATACATAGATACTTTAATTATCTTACATGTGAGTAGGTAGGTACATTACAATATAATATATTCTTTTTATAAATGTTTTCATTACATAATATGGAAAATTTTAGCCATGGAAAGTTATAAAAAACTGGACTACTATCACACGTTTTTCCAACTCTTTCGATCAGAAATATCTTCAGATATTTCTAAAAAAGCGTTAAAAATGTGATTCTGAAACTGTTTTGTTATGGCATGTTTAAGATAAATATTGTTTTATGTGGGATTAAATCATAATTTTACTAGCAACATGCTAGTAAAACTGAAAGAACGTTGTGAAGAATTGGAATCACTACAAGAAAAGGGAGACAGCTTTGGACTACATAAAAAGGTCAAAGAAATTTCGAGTATATACAAAAAACACCATGGGACTCGCCTGAAGAATGATCAAGGAAACTACGCTCATACCCAGGAAGAACTAGCTAAAATCTCTGCAAACTCTGCTTCGTCCCTCTTGCGGATAATAGACCGAATCCGCCAACTACTTACCTACCCACGGAAAATTTATCCGGCCCTCCCATTATTCGCACCAAGGTGGCGTACGCTACAAAAGTAGCAAAACTAGACAAGGCCCCTGGATCGGATGGAATTACTACGAAGCCATAAAACTGTTGGAAGATGATAACATCGACATGCTGGTAAAAATTTTCAATGGCATATATAACATCGATTGGCTTTATTTAACCTTTATAATGATCCCTAAATCACAAAGAGCGACAAAATGCAAAGACCACAGACTGATAAGTTTATTGAACCATTTGCTTAAGGTATTTCTTTGCATCCTTCACACAAAAATGTTCAGAAAGCTGGAAGATCTGCATGGATCAACGAAAGGATATAGTCATAACATTCCTCGATTATAAAAAAGCGTTTGACACTGTAAAACATGACGCAATGATAAAAATGCTACACAACGCTAACATTGACGAGCAAGATAAGAGTTATCCAAATTTCTATTGGCACCAAAAAGCCCGAGTGAGACTGAATAAATCAACCAACACAAAATAATTTGAAATTTTAAGAGGGGTGTATTTTGTGCTATGCTCTTCAATCTCTATGTGCAGAACATTGTTGCACAGGCACTGGAAGGCTCTGAGTTTGCAATAAAGGTAAACGGGTTCCTGATAAATAATATTCGTTACGCTGACGACACCGCGATAATCAGGCCCGTTCCTAGGGTAGTGAGCGCCTGCGTGCAGGATTTTTTGTGCGCCCCCATATTATGTTTTTAAGATACCTATATCATAACATGTTCTTGTATATGATTGAAAATATGATATGAATGTAAAAAGAAAAATAAAACGAATCATGTTTGAAAAAAGGTTTTATTTTCAAAATTAAATGAAGAAAAAAGGTCATTTTAAAACAATATTATTATGTAAGTTAACGGTAAGAAAGAAAACACTCAATTCGCAAATTAATAAGGCATTCTGGAATATAACATGAAACAATAACGGAAAGGAGATACTCTCAATGCAAAAAAACTTTTGTTTACCAAGTGAAAAATAAAACAAATATTGGAATTACAACATGACACGTCGTGCTTTCACAGATGCAAGCTCATTAATCATTTCATTGTGATCAATGGCTTCACAAATTTTTTTTCAATTGAAATGACTGCCAAATCTGATAGCCTTTCTTGCACATTGACGTTTCTTAAATAATTTTTATAATAGCTTTAGCTTTGAAAAACTCCTTTCGTCAGATGCCACCGAAATTGGAAGGGTCAGGAATATTCTCAAGGCTATAAATAGATTTGGAAACAAGGATTGTAAATTTTTCTTTGTTATATAATTTAAAATATCTATGGGCGAATCCGAAATTTTGCCAGAGTCTGTGATTGGTTAAGAACATTGTATGACAGAACTTCATTATGCAAATCAAGACCATCAATATCTTTGCATACGTTCCTGCATGTTGAATTTGTAAAGCTAAATCCAAATCCATACATGATCTTTTAATCACATCAGAATCTAGATTTTGAAAATTACCCAAAAATCCAAATAAATCGTGTAACTTATCTATTCCCCCAAAGCGTCTTTGTAGGGATTGAATTGTGTCCAAAATTTGAAAATAAAAACTGATCTTAAATTTTTGTTTTGGATCGAATACTTCGAAAGCTTCGTCTTTCTTTGTCTTAATAATGGAAATGTTTGCTCTACATCACTTTTTTCTGCTTCTGCTACCGCCTCATTAATGAAAATCTCAAAATGTTTGTCTAACCTTTTTTCAGTGAAATAAATAATAAGATTTTTTATTTCTGTATGGCATTCATTTAAATTTGTATTTGGATTCTGGACCATTTTACTTACTATATTAATTTTAGTTAACACATCATGCCAAATTATAATAGAAAAAATGAATTTGAACGTTTTAAGTTTTGTCTAATAGTGACCTTGCTGAATGTTTCGTGTTCATATCTCTTGAATTATCTTCCACCAAATCATGTAAATTTTTCCACATTTCGAGGAATTGAAACCTAAGAAGGTGAATGGCTTTGACTCTGCTTTCTCATCGTGTTTCACTTACTGATTTTGAAGTAATGTTTGGTACATTCCTTTTAAAATGTCCCATCTGTAGAGTGAAGTAGAAAAAAAAATTGAACAACTCCTGAATAATTGAAAAAAAACCTGCAGTTTCACATGAAATTTTAGCTGCATCATTGACACTTAAATTAAAAGTGTGAGCTGAACAAGGCAAAAACATTGCTCTGGGATTAATTTTTAGAATCTGAGCTTGAAGGCCCACATACTTACCAGACATATTTGCCCCATTGTCGTAACCCTGACCTCTCATGTTATCAAGGTTTATTTCAAATTTTGATAATATTTCTTCTTTAAAAAAATTGAAAAGCCCTTCTCCTGTAGTATTTAAAACTTTGAAAAAACCCAGAGGGTGTTCTCTAATTTCGACTTCATATGGAGAACAATAAACGAAGCGAATTATGACCGTCAGCTGCTCAACATCGCTACAACTGGAGATTCATCCAAAATAATTGAGTAATATTTTGCTGTTGTAGGCAGAAATTAAACAGGTAATCAATTTTTATCTGAAAATCAGAACAGTCACAAAAGGTGAACTTTCCAACTCTCAAAAATGTCATAAGTGGTGGTTTACGTATATGGTTGTAAATAATAGTATATTATATACATTCACAATATATAATATTATACACTGAGTTGAAGTGTTTAATTCTTAACAAGAGAAAAATATGGTTTACCGAGGCGTATAGATTTTATATAGATAGATTTTAAAACTAGAAATTTGGTTTTCAAACTTTTATAAAAGGTCTTCAATGTCAACATAACATACATAGTTGTAAATAAACATTGATACTTAACTGACCCGAAGAATAATTTTAAGGTTCTTAAACTGTTAAATTTTACTACTTTACTTTATTTTTTTTTACTTTACTTTACTTTTTATTTTATTTAAATAAATAAGTTAACTTATTTTACTTACTTTAAGCAGTTTATTTGCCGCCTTAAACTTAAAATTTACAATAAACTTGATGTATTTACAATAAACTTTAATGACAATGATATTGCGAACAGAACATCCTAACCCATAAGACAAAATCTAACGACTGAATTAAAACGTTACGGTTTGCTGCGCAAACGACAATTTCGTCAGAGGCGGGCGCATCGCGCAACTTTTCTTAAGACAACCACGTGGCGGCATGCCGGCAACACAAAACATTAAAAGTGAGTGGCGTGCGGCATTAGATGGCGCGTCGTATGCTGATACTAATAAAATTGTAGGTTGGTAATTTAATTAGTAATTTTGGTATTATAATAGTGAATAGCAAACGGATGAAGTGATTGCTTTAGCGCTTACCGGGTAAATACTGAACACTGACTTTTTTTGTTTTAGAAGTAAGAATATTTTTGTAACGGTAACCAAATATTTGGCGCCCCTAAAATTTAGCGCCTGCGAGCGGGGCATTCATTGCATACCCGCCAGGAATGGCCCTGGCGAAATAACAGACAACGAACATAATATGCAGTTAATCTTAAATAAAATAAACACCATAGGAAAAAGATATAGCTTGAAGATAAATACTGGAAAAACTAAATGAATGGCAATAAGAAAAAAACGCACTTTTAACGAAAACAACTGCAAGTAGATAATGCTCCAATCGATCAAGTGACAACATTTAAATACTTGGAAATGATGATGAATGACCAATAGGATCTTCAACATGAAATAAAATGCTGTACCGAACAAGCAAGACAAGCTTTTATCAAATTTAAACCGCTACTACGTAACCGCAATCTTTCCTTCAATCTACCTATATGGATAGTTACGTGCTATGTATGGTCCATGTTGTTGTTATACGGCATGAAAACATGGACGTTAAGAGTACCTTCCATTAATAAGTTGGAGGTCTTCGAAATGTGGACGTTGCAAAGAATGTTCCGCATACCATGAACAGATAGGCTGAGAAACGAGGAAGTCTTAAGAAAGGCAAATACCGAGAGGGAACTACTCAATTTGATCAAGATACGAAAAATTTAATACCTCGACTATATTCTGAGAGAAAAAATACGCAATCCCTCAACTAATCATCCAGAGAAAGATTGAAGGCAAGGGACGAGTAGGTCGCAAACAAATGTTGTGGCTACGGAACATAAAGAACTGGACAGGCATAAATAACACTGGCGATCTTTGGCATGCCGCAAAAGACAGACGCCTGGCCTTAAGATAATTCGCCACTATAGGTGCACGGCACTATAAGAAGAAGAAGCAACATGCTCGTCAGTTTTGACATTACCAGCCTATTCACTTATGTGCCTGGAAAAAGCCTTATAAGTAATTAGAACTAAACTAGAAAGATATGATACACTGACAACAAAACCAAAGCCAAAGCCAAAAATTAATGTGTCAGCTATAATGGAGCTATGAATGCTGTGCACTGACAACGCCTATTTTCAATTAGACAACGATTTTTATACACATTTTTATAAACATTTGGATTAGCCATAGGCCCATCATCCCATTTCCATTATCAGCAGATACTTTAACAAAGCAAAACTTTATAATACAAACCCAAAGTGTTGGAGATATGGGGGAAAGTTGCATCAGTAGTCATGTAAGAAACAGACAGCAAAAAGAGGAAAATCAAAGAAGCAGGTTAGTTACCACTAGGCCTTTTATCATATGACGAGCGCATGCGCAGCCGTCATATTAAATCAATAGTTTCGTACTTTTTTTGATCAACAATAGAGAGGTTAGGCACCATCATTACTTGTCAGAGATAATTTCTTTGATACTTGTCTACTTTGTTACTTGTTTGCTTTTTGTTTACACTACAAAAATAATATATATATGTATATAAATTTTTATTCTAATTAATGTTGTAATTTCCAAGTGGCAGAACGTGTTTGAAGATTGTGAATCATTTAGTTAAGATTAACAGGTTGTGTTTCTAAAGTCCTATGATTAAACCTTTGCAATTGTACTTCTCCATAATACATATGATTTTTCTTTAATGTAATATTTTCCTCAATGATGCATAAATATTTAAGCTCACGTAAAATTGACATTACAGATTTTGTTTTGCTGCCAGAGGGCACTTTACTTCTACACAACATTTTTCCCGAAACAATTCCATCAACATTGACTGCCAGCCATGGTACATCACATGAAATCAGAATTCCCAAATGTTCAACTTTACTTTGAGTTATTTTTTCATATGTTTTTAAAACAAGTGATTCATACTTTTCCCATGCAACGTTGCAGTATTTCATTTAAAATTGGAATTATATACTTGTTTGACTTTAAGTGGCCAATTTGGGTTTTTGTTTTTACTATATGTAAATAAATGATAACAAGTGGTTCTAGTTACTCTTAGTCGCCTCAGATTTTTCCATGTTTCTCCAGTTTGATTTAGAGTAGCTAAACACATTTCAATAGAATTATTGTAGCTGACTTCAACATTATCTGTATAAAATATAGCTAAATCATATTCTAGTGGAATGTCAGTAGCCTATGTATCAGCAAAAACTGGAGGAATTTTATTGTTGCCAATAATACTGTGGCATAGAGATATTTGAAGCATTTCTTCCTCGTAGAACTTTGTGTCTTGATATAATTTAGGAACAACACTTTTTAAAGTCAGACTTAATTCCGAATCTTCTGCTCCTGAGAGTAATATCTTCAATATCTCAGTATCTGCTGGTTTTGCTAGACGTGTATCAATTCTCTTCTTGTAGTGTTACTTTTCATGTGGCAAAATTGGTTAATTGGCACCATACTCTCATACACATTATGTTTTTTAAATTTTCCCCACTGTTGTTTGATATCTGTGGTGCTTAATTTTTCCAATTTTTCCATCGTATGCCTGTAAGTAATAAAAAGGAATTATAACATGAAGTTATAACAAAATGGTTCTTATACTTTTATCAAATCACTATGTAATCACTTACCGAAAAATATATAGTAATGTGCAAATTATATGCTTGCATTTGCCTGAATTTCCAGTCTTACAAGTACATTAATTACTATTAAACTGGGAATAAGCCACAATTAAAGATAAAAATACGTTTATTGACGTTTCAATTTCCACTTCGGAAATCGTTCTCAAAATACAAACAGTAAATTAAACAAATTTTGTTTTTTGTTACATAGGGAAAAATTCTTCTAATAATTTAATTTTATCTGACTCATATTATATTGACAATTCAGACATACATTATGCATTTTAAAGTAGACGACTTTAAAATGATATTGCCAATATTGTTGAGTTGCATATTACATATATATTAATATATGTCATGTGTTTGTCTTTTTAAAGACGAATTACATGCTATAATTTTTTTTCTGACGGATATTCTCAAGTTAAAGTTGATTTCATGTAATCGAATGAACTATCTTATAAGTAAAGTCGTCCCAGGAGCGCAACTCAACAATATTGGCAATATCATTTTTAAAGTCGTCTACTTTAAAATGCATAATGTAGGTATATCTGAATTGTCAATATAAATGAGTCAGATAAAATTAAATTATTAGAAGAATTTTTCACTATGTAACAAAAAACAAAATTTGTTTAATTTACTGTTTGTATTTTGAGAACGATTTCCGAAGTGGAAATTGAAACGTCAATAAACGTATTTTTATCTTGAATTGTGGCTTATTCCCAGTTTAATAGTAATTAATTTACAATGCCACAAGAAAATAGCTTTAGAACAATACTTACAAGTACAATTACAAACAACATTTTTAATATTATCAATCACTTCAATTTTGACTTGTATTTGGTGGGGTACTCCTCTCAAATTGCTCGTTTGAAGGCACAATGCCTGTACCACTGCGGTTTTCCCAATACATGATAATATTCCACACGTAATAATATGGTTAGGATCTAAAATTACTTGCCCTTCAACTAGGGGTCTTTTAAAATTACCTATCAAATTTACAATATCAATAAACGATATCCCTATTTCGTCCGCCATCTTTCAAAACAAGTGCTGCGTCCTATAGTCGTTTGAGAACGCGAATACATTTTTTATGTTTCAACGATTTTTATCTTTAATTTGAGACTTTGGTGGAAGGGGAGAATTCATTTGAAACATCAGAAAAGATGTAAAAAAAACAAACATCTTTGTTTTATACAACTGTTTTTACTTTTGTTACGTTGTTTTTATTTTAACGCATGCAATTTCAGCAAGTTTTTGCAGAAAAATTACATCATCTGTATACGCCACTGGTCATGATTAATTTTTGCTTTCGAACGTAATCGGTGAAAGCAAACTGCCGCTAAAAAATGTAATAACACGTAATTTATTCCGGACTTGAAGCAACGACCCGGTCGGTAAAGCAGTTAGCAGAAAGTGAAATAAATTTATAAGCTTACCATAACCTCAAATTGCTTTGACCTCAAAACTAGTGGAACGTACAAATTACGGCTGCATTCGACTTGATCACGATATGGATTTATAAGGTTGATATTTTACATGAGCAGCTTTTATTTTAAGGGTAGAAAATAATACACTATATGGGTACATATAACTTCCGGAGTTTATTAACTGTATACACGTTGTTTTACATGACATTTTATCTTTCTTTCGACTATTATTTTTCCTAATAAAAGAATAAATATATGATAATATCAAAGGCAGCCAATACAGAACCAAACATATAGTTACGATTTAAATTGGTAATTTTAAAGATTTAGAAGTATATTTAAAAAAGTATACGCCTGCAATTCTAAAATAATGATCAAGTAACAAAAATTAGGGGTACGGAATTTTCACAAATAAAAAACATGAATTTCGCATTTATTTTTAACTACGAGTAAAACAGAAAAAACCTTAATTAAAAACGTACATTCTTGTAATTTCGACATTCGACTCCAGATGCTCTGTAATGGTGCTTTAGCAAATGACGGAAAACTGCACTGTGTAGTAAGCAAAATATCCTTCACATTGGGATCTTCGTTCCTTCGTACCATTGAAGGATTAATATATGAAAGTGAGTATATCCATATATGTACTCCAATTGTGTCATTGTTCTAAAAAAAGGAATTTTAGAAAAGCTTTCTGAGAGTACACTCGGGTTTATAGTAAAACTTGCCGCTGTACATGGGTTAAACAACTGTCCAAAGTGTAAGAAAACCTCGTTTGTGTCTTTTAAAGTCATATGGAGAGTTAGTTTATTAAAGGCTTTGTCGTTTGCTTTTATAAGCATTTCCTTCAGTGTAGCGTCAATTTCTTAGTTTTCAGTGAGCAATCGAGATGTTTTTACATCAAAATAACCTTGACGATGGTGTTCAAGTGACGATTTTAAGTCCTCTAATTTATTCCATAAAAGATGGGCGAATGGATAACTGGCTCCTTCCAAATCGTTTATTAATTTCATTACTTTTGGACAGAACTCGGTGGTGAAGGTCATTTGAATTTCTAATTTACGTCTGAAAGTTTCATCGGCGTAATTGTCTTTAAGAAATTTAATACTGAGATAGTTTACAAGACCTGGAAAGACTCATGAACAAAATAGTCATGTGTAGTAGGGAGTACGGACTCTCTCTTAATGTCAAAAAGACGAAGTTTATGAAAATTTGTAAAAACAACTATAATACTAACGAAATCTTGATAGTAGAGGGCCAGCAGATCGAAAGAAAAAGTACACTTACCTAGGAACACTTATAACAGAAAATAATGACTACACGGCAGAAATCAAAGTCAGAATCGAAAAAGCACGTTCTAATTTTATAAAAATGAAAAGGTCCCATGTGGCAAAGATCTAACATTAGCTCTTAAAGTACGCCTAACAAAATGTTACGTATACAGTGTACTATATTATGGAGTGGAATCATGGACATTAAATCTAGATACCATGAGACGACTTAACGCCTTTGAAATGTGGACCTATAGAAGAATTATGAGGGTTTCCTGGGTAGATAGAGTTACAAACAATGAAATACTGAGAAGAATAGGCAAAGAGAAGGAAATTGAACTTACAATTAAAGAAAGAAAGCTACAGTATCTCGGACATGTGATGCGGGGCGATAAGTATGGCATCCTGCGACTCATAATGCAAGGAAAAATAGATGGCAGAAGAAGCATCGGAAGAAGACGAATTTCATGGCTGAAGAACCTGAGAGAATGGTTTGGATGCAGCTCAAAACAACTATTTAGAGCTACTGCCTCAAAAATTAAGATAGCTATGATGATTGCCAACCTCCGTAGCGGAGATGGCACCTGAAGAAGAAGAAGAATACTGAGATTTTCATTCTCCCACACATCAAAAAAATTGAGTATGTGATTAAGATATTCACTTAGATACGACACTGTTGAGAACCAAGACTTCCATCTAGTTACAACTGGTGCTGGATAAAGTTTTGTTGTTTCAAATAATTCAACAAAGAGTTCTTCACGTTTCTTAAAAGACAAAAGGCTGACTTGACTTTTGCTGTAAACATGTTTAACTTAACAAGCAGACATGTCTCTTGCTGAATCTAATACCAGGCCTTTAACTAGTAAATAATCAATTTCAAAGTCTTTTAATGTATCTATGTGAACACGTTGATGCATTGGTAGTATCACGAAAGTTAACACTTGTTAAAAAAAACATTCTTGATGTAGTACAGAATCTCTAGTTCTGAAGAGAATAGCAAAATCACATATTCCTTGTCCATCCGAGGTTTCGTCTGCTACTATTACAATGGGCTTGTCTTTTATCTGTTGCTTTGTACTAGCTTTTTCAGACAGCTCACACCGTGGTACTACCTTTCTCCTTAAAGTGTCCGCACATTGAAGAGCGCCCGACCCCGGCACAGATTTATGAAGTGGAATGTTGACTTTCAGACACATACTAACTGTGTCCTCCACAAAAGTATCATTGTCTTCTTTTGCTCGTTTCTGTCTCTCAAAGCCACTAGCAATTGACATTTGTTGCTTCATTCCTGAAGTAGATGCTATAGATTTTTTCTTGTTCTTGTATTGTATAACAATATTTGTGTCACACAGATATATACCATCTGTTATAAATTCTTTAACTCGATCACCAAAATTGTTTTAGGGCGTCCTATTTTAGGATATACTTTAAGTAACTTTATTTTGCTATGAAAATTTTTTTCATAGATTATTTTCTCACACAGTAAAAATTGACTGAATGAGCACTGATTGTCCTGGTTGACTAAATTTAATGTTTAGAAAATAAGAATTAGCCGACTTTTATCTCTACTTACTACAATAGAAAACTTTACGTACAATATTTTCATACCTTCGTAACTACTTACTTATTTAGGGGTGAGTTGAGTACCTGCAGATATTTCGCGAAAATAAAAAAAACTCCATATTTCGCATTTATCGCATTTAGTTCAAAATTTTGCCGAAATTCGCATCATTTCGTAAAAACGAAAATTCCATACCCCTAACAAAAATACGAGCGCAAACAGACATTCAAAAAGTGCATTCGAAAAAGTAAAACCAAGTACCAATTTGTAACTTGGATTTCACACTTAAATTAAGAGTGGATGCAATAATAGGTTACATTAAAACTTTTTCGAAGCAGCACCCGATTATGACAGTTCGGAGCACCAGTGGTACGATGGCCAATGGTGCTGCTAAAAAGTGCCATCCTCAAATTAAGCTATAAAAAATAGGTGCAAAGACTTGCTTGCCTTGCAATTACAGAGGCTGTGAAATCGACGGAGGGACCTCTGCACATCGTTGTAAAGGAGGAGACAAGAATGGGATATTATTTATAATTGTTAAGGACAGTAACATCATACATGAAATAAGGGATACCGTACGGATGATGACTTTTGACCATGTGGTTGGTATCAATATACATTCCTAAAGTATTTTTCCAAGTAAACATCAGTCCTCCAGACGATTGGGACAGAGGAAAAATAAACATAACCCAGTTATACCCATTACACAGATGGGTTTCAACAAATAATATATGTGTGTTCCCAAAGATATCAATAACACCATCAAGTTCTTGGTGAAAACTCATGAAAATACTTTTCGAACTGAATAAGTATGTAATCTGTAATAGTCTTTCAACAAAAGTATTCTTATAAAAAAATTTACCCGAGGTTTAGATGGCATATGTTATAGAACTATGTTATATTTATTATAGAACTATGTATAAAAATACGATGAATTCGCTCATTTTTAAAAGCTTCCTTAAATTTAATCAGTTACCTACATCTGTAAAAAATGTACTAGTCTCAATAATTTCAAAATGTTACTTAAACAGTACCTATATCAAAAATTTATAGTGTACTTTCTTTATATTGTATGTATATTAGGTTTTTCTCTATTTAAATAAAGATCTATCCATCTATAACAAATTTCCAATAAAAAATGTTACAAATAGTATTATTTCACATTTTCATAAACAATATTGTTTTCCTCTCTACTTTTAAACTACAAAGCAGCATATTTTTATTGTTGTTTATAGCTGTTTTGATTACAACAATAACTTTTAAATAAATGAACAAGGTTCATTCAGCCTTGTATAGTTTGTTTATCATTGTAAACAAAATAAATACGAGTACATTATGCGCATGTAGAATTTTGTTAACCTTATCATCGTTCACGAATTTGTTAAAATTGAGGTCAAATTTGTTTTTGACGGAATTATTATTCATCACTGCGATAACCTTTTACTGTCTGTGGATTCACTCGTTTAACCGATAAGCGGATAGTGTAAACGAACGCAATTTTATACTTAAATAAAATCATTCATGGATTTCGTTTAAAAAAAAAACGAAAAAGAAAAGAATACCATGATTTACCTACTATACAATTTACTGCAAAAGCTATAAAATGCAAACGCTTTTTGTGCTTCAGTTTAACTGTCAGAAGTTGATTGCGTATAAGACCACAACAATAACGAATTGAACACACAAGATTATAATTAAAGGTCCAGAAAAACATGAGAACAAATGTTAATTTGTTAATTAATGAAGAATAAGTTCAAATATTGTCACTGAAAATGAACAGCCATATCATATGGAACCATATGACATTCCCGGTAGTATACTGTTGCGATCTTACTATCTTTTATTTCCAATCTTTTACTTTATTATTAAAAAATTTTATTTAGTTTTTATTTATTTAATTTATATACTTACACTAATGTATTTACTCTAATTTATTACAATTTATATTTACGACTTATATGTTGGATGTATCAATCCATGATAGGACCTATCCTGACGTATGCGGCCATTTTGTAGTGGCCCCGGATTAGACTGGCTTTAGCTAAGGCCCAGCTGACTACCTCCAGCGGTAGGCATAGCTGCTCTTGAGGCTTTTCTGGATTTACTCTCTCTACATCTTATTGTAGAGCACGAAGCCATGATGGCAGCCTATCATCTTAACTGCTCTGGATACTGGTTTTGAATTAATGGTTGTATTGGCCATTATGACATCTGAAAACCGGCCTTCGATTGTTTGTTCTGTGCTCTTTATGGTACAGGACAGCATTTTCCCCCAATTTGAGTTCTCATCTTCCTTCTTGGTTCAATTTCCTGACCGGGATGCGTGTATGGAACGAGAGCCTGCACTGATCCGTCAAAGCGGGCTCATCTGGTTCACGGATGGCTCCAGAATAGACGGACGGGCAGGTACCAGAGTTTATGGGAGCGGAATCGGATTTGAATATGGCTGGGCTCTCGGCTCCCATGCATCAGTTTTTCAGGCCGAGATCTTTGCAATCCTGGTACGTGCTCATGAAATAATCAATGCTCAGGCAGGACCATCTCTATCTGCTCTGACATTCAAGCAGCTCTAAGGGCTTTGGAAGCGCCTAAAGTCAGCTTTAAGCTGGTTCTTGAGTGCAAGAGAACGCTTGATGATGTTGCGCGGACTAATGGGGTTAAGTTGGAGTGGGTACCGGGACACACAGGTGTGGAAGGGAACGAACGGGCTGACGCCCTGGCTCGACAGAACTCATTCACTCTGCCGGTGGGACCTGAACCGGTGATTGGAGTGCCGTTCAGTACAGGTCTGGTATTCCCAGAGAGCTTCTACTGCGGAGGTTCTAGGGTTCCTGGGCCAGTTGTGGAGGTATAAAACACGTAGTGCGGCCATCCAAATGTCTTTCTGCCCAACTTCTCCTTATAGACTGTAGAAGATGCCCACTGGTGGTCAGTATGCTTACAGGCCACTGTAGACTCAGGCGGCACCTTCATCTGCTTGGATTGGCGGATAGTCCACGGTGACGTATTTGTAATGAGGAGTAAAACTCCTCACATGTCCTCTAGAAATGCCCGGCACTGGCCTACTAGAGGTGGTAGACGTAACGTAACGTTCAATTCTTATGTAACCGAGCCAAATGAGGGAGTTAGCCTTAAAAAGCACTGTGTCTTTCTGTGAGGCCACAAGGTTACTAAAGTATTAGACATTCAGAACGACAGGAAGGGCTTAAACTTAAAGCCCTTGCTGATTACTGCGGATATGGAAGCCCGGAACAGCCTGGGCACCAAAAACGGCAAAGAATAAGTTCTTATGGGTCTATTCCGTATGCTATGGCTGATAAAATGGACCCCTATTAGGATGTCTAAATGTCTGAAGGGCTTGTAAATGGATCCTGCCTCAATCTACCATAACCATAACCATATTTCCGACTTGAAACCGTACAAACAATATCAATTTATTATCACGACTCACCAAATCGATTAGTATTTATTAATTATCGCGTTATTCTAGAACTCTAGCGAAGACCCTTCGTGACATCACCTTTGTCTAGCCTCGAATAGTCTGGACAGGTAGCAGCTTTGGTGTCGTCAACATCGTAAAAAATCTTTTATAGCTAGCCTCAACTGGGAGGGGTCTGGAAAATCACCTGTGTTCACTTGTATTTTCTAGAAGATTGAAGATAGCAAATCGGTAGCGTTCCTTTTAGAATCCATCACGTCGTACCAAATGTTGCAAATCCCAAATCTATAAAGTACTGAATCACTCAGGTTTGATAAATTTTTCCTATTTTATTTTCATGTCTCAAATAAATATGGCTAAAAACCTGATGTATTTCGTTGCCACCTACTCATAACATTACTTGGAACTAAATTGGTCATAGTTTGTGTTCAGGTCTACTTGTTCTAATGCCTGTTGTAATTTTTATATCATTTTGTAAGCTTCAATTCAGGCAATACATATAACTGATGACCGCGACCAGTGGAGAAATATTATCAATCAAACTGTCCGAGCTGCTGAAGCCCAATTATGAACCACAACACATCTACTAAGATGTTAATGACTGTGATGATGATGAAGCTTCAATTAAACTCTCGGCTGTAATAACAATATCATCTGCAAAATGCAAGTGACATATGCACCACTAGTATTTATTCACCTTTTATCCCCATCTAGTTCCTTAATCGCATATTCCAGAGGTGCTGTTATTGGAAAGATGATGTCGCCCTGTATAATTCCCCGCTCAATTCTATATTTTATCCTTAAAGTCATGGAGCTTAACAGACACTGTTGCGTTGTTGTATATGTCTCTTCTTCTTTTTATGTATGTTTTTAAAGACATGACTCTGTCTGTTTTTAATGTCCCTCCAGTAAATTGTCGTTCCATCGTTTTCGTGGTGTTCCTACTGATCGTCTTCTTATCGGGGTCCGTTTCTTGCAGTTTTTACTATTCTATTTGTTGTCATTCGGCTTATATCATCGTTCCATTCTACTCTTTTACTTCTTACCCAGCCTTGATGTTCTCCACTTTGCATCTATGTCGTATATCTGTATTTCTAGCTCTGTCCCATATTGTCTTGCCATCAATTTTTCTCTGTGTTTTCATGTCTGCTGTTTCTAACATCCTTTTTGTCCTCTCTGTATCAGGTCGTGTTTCTGCCGCGTAAATCATTATTGGTCTGTTTTGTTTTGTAAATTCTGCCTTTCGTTTTTTTCCCGACATTTTTGTTTCTCCATATTGTTTTATTCAGGCAACCTGCGGCTCTGTTTACTCTATTCACTTTATCTTCATCGCGTGCCTTAGTCTGTGGACCAATGAGCACGTCGATGCGTATCGCCCCGCCTTTTATTTTCTATACAATTTATGATTGGCCAATGGACTTGGAAATACAGATATTCTTCCGTGCCAAGATGCTAGTCTTAACCTTTCTACTACCAAACTGTATTTTTATTGTGAGAAATTACTTAACCCACCAAATTATGCAGAATGCAGAAGAAACTTCGATTGGGCTGGTCGAAGCCCTCTGCAGAGCACCTAGGGAGCTGATATAGGTTAATTATTTGCGAAGACCCTAACCTCTCTATGGTAACATTATCTTCCACTTCTGTTTCGAGCTTTCTCTAGCTAGATAGTGTGAAGCCTAGATATTTAAACTCCATCACTTGTTCTTATCTGACCTTCCAGCTCCAATTTACATCTTAGTAAATTTGTTGTTATAACTATGCATTTTGTTTTTTTTTTTTTAGGAAATTAACGTGTTAAATTTTCTGGCGATGTATTGAATTGGTGCAGCATACGTTGTAAATCATCTTCACTTTGAGAGAGTAGTATTGCGTCGTCTGCATGGGATCGTTTTAAGTTGTTTTTCTCCCATTTGGTAGCCTTTTTTAGTTCTCACTTTTTTAACGTAAGTTAAAAGTAAGGTATCAAGGGGTTTTATTATGCTCAACATACTTTTCAGTCAGTGTTTTTAATGCTTGTAGATTATTATTTTTTCCGTAGTCTTTACTAAACTTAGTTTGCTTCTTAGGCTGTAGAAAACTAATTTCTTTCTAAATGTTTTGTGAAGACTTTGGTAAACCATTTGTAAATATGGGACAACTGACTTATTGGTCCATAATTCTCATGTTCGGTCTAGATATATGTTAACTATTTCTGTTACTACTTCCAGCAATTTCCCGCCTAGTACGACCAAATAGTAATAGGTTCTATTATCGGAACCTTGTTGTTTTTTATTTCCTTTAGGGTCACTTTCACTTCCTCTATCGTTATGTTAAACATTAGTTCAGATCTTTATCTTATGACTTGCGTTCGCTAATATTTTATTTGTCCTTTTTTGTTAACTGACTTTTATATATTTCTTCATAGAAACGTTTCTTATCTCTATTAGTCTCTCCCTGGTTATTACTTTCCTTGCCTTTCAGTTCAGTAATTTTTTCTTACCATCATAAAGCTTTCTTCTAAATATCTCCATATTTTTGCTTTCCTCAATCACATTTTGTATTTTTTAAGTACTTTCATGCATTTGGTTTTCTTTAATGAACTTATTGGATTTTTTCATTCAGTATCTCTTCTTTTTTATTTATGGTTTCAACGTCCGTCGAAAGAGTGTTGTTTATGGCCATATTTATAGCATCCACATAATCATTTTTGTTTTCTAGTTTACTCTATTTTATCATGTCTCCTCTACTAATCTTGTTCTTTCAGTTTTTTTAACTTTAACCTTACAGCAGCTCTCACTGCTTGATAATCGCTACCAATGCCAAACTGATTTAATACTGTGGTATCTTTGACGTATCTTTTATGTGTTGTAATAAACAAATCTATTTTTTCATTTTTTATATTTCCACTTATGCTTACCGATGTCCATCGTCTATGTGGTTTCTTTTTGACGAAGCTATTCATCAGATATAATTGATGATTACGAAGAAAATTTAATAGCGTCTATTTGTGGTCGGCTTCTGTAATTGCGTTTTCAATAGTTAAGTATTACTTGGTCTTCTTCTCCTGGTCCTTCCAGAACTTTTAATTTTAATATTTTCTTTCTTTCTTTCTTTTTAAATTAATATTTAATTTAAAAAGAACATTCTAATTTGGGATAAATTGGTGATATCCTGAGATTTTTCCTTCTTTATTTATTCTTAATTGTACCTTTATTATCACTATTTATCTACTTATCTATGAAATTTTATCTTTTATATATATATATATATATATATATATATATATATATATATATATATATATATATATATATATATATATATAAATTTTTCTGCAACAAAACTCACCACTCGCCTCCTTCCTGTTCAATATCTTGCTCTAACTCACTGATACTGCACTTATCTCCATATATTTCCTAATGATTGTATAATACCGATCTTAGATACTTAGCATTATTACTTTTCACAATGCTTTCACCATCCAACGGTATCTGATTCCTTTGGTGTTATTGATGTTGAGTAGAATAATTACCATTAAACTTTCCAATGATCTTACTGACAAGATTATAATACAAAGAGAACTGAAAAATTATCATCAATAATATAAGTAAAAAATTACATAAGAAGATGATATCCTTAAAAAATGATAATATTCACGGGTACTTGCTTTTAATTATTATTAAAAGGTGTCTTCAAATACAGTAATATAGACTTCAATGTCTACTACTGGATTCTCCATCTCATGTAATTGACGTCTTATAGCTGTGTCTATATAATTATCTTAAATTATGTACGGCATATGTAACGTTTTTATTCACATTTCAAGGTTGTTGTTTACCAAATTACATCAACAATAGCACGTCTACTGTATAAAAGTGTTTCCAGTGGTAATTATTCTACCGACAAAATTTCAAACACCTCAAAGCAGAACTAATTGCTTTTCTCTATGAAAGAAAAGAGACCGTTAGAATAGACCACAGTTTTAGTCCAGGAAAATGAGTTTTAATTTCAAGAAAAATTTCAGTCATTGAAATAATATTTGATATTCATTTTTTCCAAAGAACTAAATATTAAAATCAACAGATAAATTATTAAGAATTCCAATAATACTGAAAATAAATATCTCATTTTAAAAATAAAACATCAAAATCTGCTTATTGATCTGTCAATTTTTTCAAAATTTATTAGTAAATTTAAGAATTATTTCTTTAATAAATCTTCAATAAACTCTCCAATACATCGAATAAACCCAAGAGAATTCTGCAGACCATAAAATGAAGCTTATAATAATTCCTACCTTCCTTTATAAATTTCGATTACTGACAAAAAATAATCCCACCACGTTTAGAAAAGTTGATAGACAGAAAGTAAGGGCGACTAAAATGAAGTTTGCGCAGATGACATAGGACGTATGCCTATGATAGAATTAGCTCTTCTGTCAACATAGAACAGAATATTTAGTCACCGGACAGAAAGAGAGAGAGAGAGCGAATATTTATTCTACCGGAAAGAAAGAGAAAGAGGGCACCAACTACTTTTTTGAAAAAAAAAATAGTAAAAACGAAACTGAAGGCAAATGAATTACTAAATTATTAAAGAAATTAAAATAAAATAATAATTTGAATATAAATTAATAAAGATGTGACATTGTGTTACATGTGATGTAACGTTACAAATTTAATGTACTGTATAAGCTTTGCTATGATGGAAACACTTATTTGATTTTTTTAACTATCCTTATTGATGAAGATGTGTTAGTTGTATTAGAATAGTATTTTCCATCTATGACTTCTGACAGTTTATGAATTTTAATAATGAACTATGTCCCTTGTTGATTTGAGAATATAATTAACGATTTAACGGTCCCACATGGTAAAGCCTTCTACACTGATTTCTTCCATTCTTGCATTACTCTCCGTATAATCATTCACATGATGTATCATAATATAATATAATGGGAAATAATCTCCATTTCTGACACGAGTCCCCTGTGATAAATGGATTTGTTCTACATAGAATTTTGTTCATACAAATCTTAGCAGCAAACATTTAGCTACACATGCCGCTTCCAAAGATTCTCACAATTTACTTCTACAAACAGATTCGTTTGGTACAATACATAAAGCAACAGTTTACCGCGTTGCAATTGATTAGAGTTAAGATTCGCGAAATTTATAACTCTTCAAAGATAGACAGGTTCGATCTAGGTAGACATTGTTACCTTAATAACACAGGGACATAATATGTAGTAAGTGTTGTTAATAATTCTAAATAAATTAGACTCTGTACTATACTTACTACACCATATTTGGGCTGATTGAAAAGTCAAAATTTAATTATCGCAAACTTCCTTTTGTAAAATGGCTTAAAATGGTTTTTTTTAGTAAAATGCTTTAAAATATTTTGTACTTAGGGAACTCAGAATGCAATCATCAATGTCTTATAAATACTATATTTATTTGATCACCCATGATTCCAAGACAAATTTATTCACATATTGTATTACTTGGTAGTTAAATCAAAATTGAATAAATTCATCATTATATTTAGTTATAGAGTGTGACTCCAGTAACGAAGTGCAGTTGCAACAAAACGAAGTTGTCTATCGTTAATAACAACGTAAAGCATCGCATCATGACTTAAAACCAACAAGTCCAAGAATGAGCTGCCTAAGAATGAGGGCCAAGTTCTTAAGTATAAGTTTTATTAATGTATACGCCCAAACTAAGGACAAGGAAGATAAATAAGAAGACAATTACATGATGAGCTAGAAAACATATATGATAGCTGGCCCATAATGGCACATAAATGGGAAATGAATAATGAGCTTTGCAGCCGCTAATCATGGGCGTGAGAAGCATGTTTTCCACACAAAAATCGCTTATCTGCTTATAGATGCTAGAAACTTCTCCAATCCAATAGATGTCTTCACCTACCGACAACTCCAGTCTCGAAAGAGGAGAAAGGTACCAAAACAACTCGAAGTCATGTTAAACTCCTTCTAAACTGGGTCAGAGATAAAAAACAACCTTACAAACCCGTCACTACATACTGAAAATACGGATTCAATACAACACCTAAAAAATAACGTATCTCCAGGAAGTGATGGTATATCGCAGGACTTTTGTAAGACCAGAAACCTGTCACATGAAAGCGGTTTGCTCTTAGAACTAAATAAATCAGACACTAAGCCAGAAAATAAGAATAACAATACACAACACTCCATTTTACTAATTTTACTATATGGTTCAGAAACATGGGCCATCTCCAAAGCAGATGAACACCTTCTACTTGTGTTTAAACGACATAATCCTGAGAGGAATATTGGACGAAGATGCAACTATGAAATATTAACAAATACAAAGACATATCAGGGGGAAAACGCGTGAGAACTCTTATAAAAGTATGAAAACTAAGATGGGTAGGACATCTAACACTATCAAACAAACCCTCGCAGGCGAGTCTTTATGTCACAGTCCATGGGAATTAGATGTAGAGATAGGCCAAAACTTAGACACGTACGTACTTAAAAGCAAAACTATCTCTAAATATGCATAAAGTATTGTGATGTTAATATCTTGTTATTTAACCAGAACGTAGAAATAAGAAGATTGGTTAGTTGTCTTTCCTTTATCTTGTTATTTGTTTATAATGTCTGATGAAAGTCTATCTATCTATCTAATTAGCCTTCTTCGGTCCATCTTTGGACATAGGAATCCCCAATCCGTTTCCATTCTTCTCTGTCTGTCGCTACAGTCATCCACCTAGAGCCCACGTGCTTCTTGATATCACCTGTCCATCTTATTTGGGGCCTTCCTCTGCTTCGTTTATATTCCCACGGTCTCCAACTTATAAGAATTTTGTTCCATCGGTCTTCTTTTGTCTTATATTGTGTCCAGCAAATCTCCATTTCAATTTTGCAACTTCTTGTCTAACATCCTTCACTTTTGTTTTCTCCCGTATCCACTCGTTTCTGTTTTTATCCATTAGTCTTATGGCAACACTTGTCTTTCCATTGCTCTTTGGGTGTTTGTGATTTTGTCCATGTTTGCTTTTGTAAATGTGCACGTTTGGGAACCATAAGTAAGAACAGGGAGTACGCATTGATTGCATACTTTGGTCTTAAGATGCTGTGGATATCTTTTGTTTTTAAGAATGTAGCTTAGTGTGCCAAATGCCGCCCATGCCAGTCTAACTCATCTTTTTATCTCTGCTGTCTGGTTCTCTTTGTTAAGTTTTATAGTTTGACCCAGATGTATATAATCCTGAACTTGTTCTATTTCATCTTATCCGATTCTCATTGTGATGTCTTCATCTGTATTTGTTATGGTTTTGGTCTTGCTGTAATTCATATTAAGGCCTATCTTTCCAGCTTCTACGTCCAGTTCTTTCATCATTTCAAACAATTCTTCTTTTTGATCGGTTATCAATACAATGTCATCAGCGTACCTTAGATAGTTCAAGCGTTGTCCGCAAATTTTTATAACTTTTTCTTCCCATTCTAAGCTTAAAATATCTTCCAGAGCCTGATTGAAAAGTTTCGGTGATATTGTGTCACCCTGTCTCACGCCTCTATTTATTTGCTTTGATTCTGTTCCTTCATATACTTTAATTGTTGTTTTGGCTTCCCTATACATATTGGCTATTAGTTTCGTATATATGTGGTCAATTCTGCTGTTAATCAAAGAACTTTTCACTGCCCAATGTTCGACACTGTCGAAAGCCTTTTCGAAATCTATGAACGCCATATATAGAGGAATGTGCTATTCATTTGATCGTTCTATAAGTATTTTCATACTTAGTAAATGGTCACTTGTGCTGAATTCCTTTCTGAACCAGCTTGTCCTTTCGATTGGTATCCGTTGAATTTTGTCATCAATCTATTGGTTAAAATTGATGAAAGTAGGTTACATAAATTTTAGGATTTTCCGTCTTTTAGAATGTGCCCGATAATTATTCGTGTATTTTCTTTACAGTTCTTTGATCATTTGCACCTTGGTGTTTTTTTTTTCTCAAAACTTTAGTTTTTTTTTGGAAATCTGTACATGTAACTATTACTCAGAACTATTAATTTACTAGCATTACATATATTAAGTGCACATTTTTATACTGAAAAAATTTAAATATAGCCACCCAGCGGTATTAAAGTCACCACAATAACTGGACTATTATATCTTCTAAAAATTATACCACGAGAAGTAACCAACCGTGAAACAAAATCTGAGTTTTTCGCTCTCGTTTCCGTTAAAACCTGTTACCCACATTATATAATAACCTACAAACGATTTGTAGTTTTTTGTAACGATAGCCCGAGGCGAACATTAATAAGATCGATTAAAAATAACTTTCCTTCTAGATGATAGCAAGTTCGATGTTTTTACAAACGTTTAATTATCTTTAATCAATATAAATTCAATTAATATGTCATTTGAACAGATATCGTATTTTAATTACAAAATTAAAAGCGTAAAAGTTAACGACACTGTAATCCGAGATAGTTGACTGCGCGCGAATGACTTTCAAATGACCTCTACCGTATATCCTGCTATAATAGACGATCCTGCAGTATTATGCCGCTCTTTTATGGGGCGTTTTCAAGGAAGATGTCGATAACAACCTTAAAGCTATAATGCAATGTCAGTAACGGCACAATAATCCATCTAAAGGGGTTAATTTTCATTTTTAATATTTACGTTTCTTTATTCATATTTTCATCAAGGTTAACTAGAGTAGTTTTTTGTTTTAACTAGTATTATTACAGTTAGGAGTTTTTTAAGAAGTGAAATATAAATATGAATCTATTTATCTTTGTTCTCTTCTTTTCAGTTTTTTAAATTCGATTTTACCGTTCTTGGGTGCATTGTATAATAAGGGCCTATAAAAAGGCTATTCTGGTATTATTTATTAAGGTTATGGGAAAATTTGACCTGTAAAAAAATAAAACTATTTCTAGCAAAACATGGATGCTACAAAAAAACATAACTTGAATGGTTGGGAGATACTGTTAAGATGGATAAACATAAGTAATTTCTCCTTCTTTTTTCATCTTCTTCTTTATGTGTAGACATGACTGTCTGTTTTTCATTGGTGCCTCCAGTAAGTTGTCGTTAAATCGTTTTTATGGTTTTCCCACCGGTCGTCTTCCTATTGGGGAACCGTCTCTTGTCATCTTTACTACTCTATTTGTTGTCATTCGGCTTATATGATCGTTTCATTCTACTCTTATATTTCTTACCCAGTCCTTGATGTTCTTCATCTTGTACCTCTGTCGTATATCTGTACTTCCAGTTCCGTTACATAGTATTACCTTTCTAACTTCATTGAAGGCGGTGTTCCGCTGGAAAGTGCTTTGGGATCAGTTTTGTTTTTAATATTCACAGTGGCTCTATCCACATCTTCAGAGATTACTAAAATATCATATGATGATAACCCAACGGTTGTGTTACTACCATCAGATAAGGATGCAATACTATTTCAGCAAACATACTTGGTACAAATACAAACAATATTTACAATTGGTTAAAAAATGTCCACTATATAAATTACACCAAGTCTTCACTTACTTTTAATATCTGCAATGGGCAATATCTGCCACAGCACTATAGTATACGCTAGAAAATTAGCAACATATAACTTTTAACTAATTTTTTATTTTCTTATATATACGTACATATTTTAACTGCCTTATTTGTTTCAGGTAAGCACAGTGCAATTGAAATCGTAGATGAACAAACGAAATAAAAACACAATTTAAGTAAGTTAACAATATTATCTAATTATTTAGTTTAGTAATTTTATATTATATAAGACATTGCTATTAGTTACTTAATCAGCACACTCTGTAACAGAGTTGCCAGTGTAAGGTTCAATAAAGACTTTTGATAACGTAGCATTTTCTACCAATTATTGGTGTAGCCTCCCTTGCATATTCATTCTTCATATCTGCCCACGATTGTCTAAAATTTGCTTTTCTGCGCCATGTTGTACCAACTTGTTTCCTTATGTCATAGTCCCATCTTAAATTTGGACATCTTCTTGGTATCTTGACGTCTCTTGGATACCACAGTGTAATTCTAGTAGACCACCTATTGTCAGTTCTTCTCGCTAAATGTCCCGCCCACTGCCATTTTAAAGATTTAATTCTATAGATTACATCAGTAAACTTGGTTTTCTGTCTGATCCATTTTATTATTTTTCGATCTCTCTTTGTTATACCTAGCATGCATCGCTCCATTGACCTTTGAGTGACTTTTATAGTTTCGATATTATCTCTTTTTTAGTGTCCAAGTTTTGCAGCCATATGTCATGGTTGATAGTATACTCTGATCGAATGCTTTCAGGTGGATTGGCATCTTCGATTTGCATATGTCTGAATTTCTACCAAAAGATGTTTCATTCTTCTGTTTCTAGTTTCAATCTAGCTTACAAGCTAGATGTTGCTTTATGCTTGCTCCTTTACAAGCTAGTTTCATTCTT
Source organism: Diabrotica balteata (assembly GCA_918026665.1). Classification (NCBI taxonomy): domain Eukaryota; kingdom Metazoa; phylum Arthropoda; class Insecta; order Coleoptera; family Chrysomelidae; genus Diabrotica; species Diabrotica balteata. Next base: position 36,044,624 of record OU898281.1, on the reverse strand, counting down.
CTGTTGATTACTGTGTTGATAAGTTCAGTGTTGTTTATTATTACATCTTGGACATCCACTAGATTATTGTACATGGTTTTTGCTTTTGTCAATTTCTGCGGGATTATTAGCAACCAAAACGATGTCCTCTGCAAATCTTAGATGGCTGCGGTATTCTCCATCAATGGATATTTCTTTGTTTTGCCAGTTCATTTTGCTGAATATATTTTCTAGAGTTGCAGTGAAGAGCTTTGAGAGCTGTCGATTTGGTCATGTAATCTTTTATCAGTTGTCCTTTGGTAGTAATGTGCCTTCTTTTAGATTGTTAATATTTATACCGGTTACTCTTGGTTTTGTGATTAATTTTATTTTTTTTAGTTTCAGATCTAGAACAATTTTTGCTTTGATTAGTCTATGGTCGCTGCCTGTTTAAAATTTATTTATTACATTGACAGCTTTCATTGCGAACTGAACCAATCTTTCTCCCCTCCTATTTCTATCACCGAGTCTATATTTTCTCATGACTTGTTCTTTGTCGTTTCTCGTTCCCACTTTGGCAATAAAGTCACCAATTAAATACTTGAAATGACTTTTTTTTGTTATTTAATGCTTCATTTATGTTACTATAGAGTTTCTCTATTTCTTCGTCAGTGTAAGTAATCGTTGGGATAGCTACTCTATCTGAGATACTAGTTATTTCCATTATTCTTTGATTCTATTTCTTGTTGATTACAAATCCAATACCGCCTGTTCTGCCTGTTGATGGTCCCTGATAGTAGAATGTGTTTCCTGACGCCAATTCCAATAGCTCTTCATTTTTTTCGTCTTATTTCGGTGATTCCTATGACGTCCCAATTTATGTTTTCTGTTTCCTTTTCCAGTTCTACAAGTCTGGATTGATTTGATAGGGAGCGACAATTATATGTCGCTATATATAACGGTGTTGTTTTATTTGGGTAGCGGTTTAGACTCCGCAGATTCTTAGCACCCTCTGCCCTCCTGGCCTGATCCCAAAAGCTACCCATTTCGGGGCCATTTGGGCCTACAGAGAATGAGGGCCATGATTTGAATTCTCGTTCATATTAGGAGTTCTGAGGCGCACCGTACCACGCTGCCTCAGTGCTCGTTTGCAAGGATTCGCTGGTGTGTTCCGATTATAAGGCGTCGAAACCTTTCTTTTACCCTTCTCCTTCTGCTATATAACGTACTACTTATACACAATACGCTATATATTGCCAAAATAAAAGAAATCTGGCTTTAAATTTTCGTAAAACGCTGACAAAAATACGTATATCCCAGTTCTGTGAAAAATTCATACTAACGGAACGGTGGAACGCTTGAAATTTGAAGTACGAAGTAAACGCATGTCGTTCAGGCGACAACCGCACTAGCGAGGGGAACCGAATTTTGCCGATGAGCGACATGTTGTGCAGTGAGCGTGTTAAATTGTTTATAAATGTGGCAATTAAACGATTTTGTTATTATGACTTTTTTGAATTATTTAATGATTTCATATTTATTTTATGGAAAAGTATTTTTTTGCTTCTTTTTCGAGCTTTCGTCTAGTTACATGTAAACAAATGAAAAAAATTAATCATTATTATCTGCAATAAAATGTCAAAATAAATAAAACACAAGGTTTTTAAGTTACAATTTTATCTAATTTTCTCTAATTTCCCATATCTTCTATAAGTAGTAGGTTTAATTTTTTAATTCTAAAACACATTCGAGATCTAAAGAATAGATGTTTAATTTTATAGTCACATTCAATTTTCCCAGATAAGTCAATCAGTCTTTGTAAATATTTTTTTCCTGACTTTAACTAAAGTTCAGACAAATTTGAATTATGTTAAATATGATATTTAGCTTATGCATTTTTCACACCAATTTTTCACACTTACAGATTCCAATGCATCATACTCTAATTGGTTTCATTTTTCTATGTCAGTATCCACTTGGGTCACTATCCACTACCCATGGGTTTTTTTTATTTGCGAGTCGTTGGGCTAACCTAACACATTTATCGGCTTCTCTTGTCTGATTGTCACTCAAACAACCAGCTACTGTACAAAACATTTTATGTTTACCTTATAAAGTATTCCTAGCGAAAGTCCCTAAAAAATACAGTAGGGTTATGAGTATGGTTAAGTATTAAGTGCTGACTCAATAATAATTAAACATACCTTATTTATAACATCTAAAACACCAAAATAATTTCTATTATAAAGTAGGAACCTAAAGAGTTCAAAATATTCTTCCTTCTTCTTTTCTTTAGTTAAAAAAACAATAAAATTCCCGTTACAAACAGATGTTTTACAAGGCCACTGTCATTGTGACGTCAACAGAAGGGGATGGCTGATAGTGGCAAGCGCAATATCATAAGTGGTTGTTTTTTTACCATGCTGCCGCAGTACATATTTTTTTATCGATAACAGTTTTTAGATAACATGAATCATGTTTTAATGATATGTGGATCAAACCATATTTTTCTAATAATAATATTTTCTTGTAATGGCATAACTTTGATTATGTGGTATGTGATATCTGGTAAAGCTAAACCTATATTATACATCACAAGAAATTAAACAAAAATCATTAAACGTGCTGGTTAATAAATTCACTGTATAAGTACGATTATATTATATTCCGTATCATTCCGAAAACTTGTTGAGCAGCGTTGATTGACACAATGGAACAGTAAAATGTTATCCATAAATTTGTAAACTTTTTCCGCTAGTAATAAAATTATCAGCATTAAATGGCAAAGCGGCTTCGTACGAGGCTTTGATTTCTGTCCGACCGTTTCTTCAAAAACAATAAACTAATAGAAAGATAATGGAAGGTTTCCACATTATACTAACGCACGGTATAAAGAATTTTTTATTTTCGTATATATATATATATATATATATATATATATATATATATATATATTTGTGTACATGCGAGTATATGATATTCTTCGTTTAAGTTTTATATCTATACTGTGTTTAATTTTCTTTTAATTCCCATTACTTCCGAGATCCGACCTTGCGATCCCGGTTACATAGTTAAAAGTCGTAAAATTTACATGTCTGTCTATTTTTCATCGTTTCTTATTCCCCATACTCGAGTTTCCAAGTTACGAGCGCATAGAAACACAGAAGAGAAGGAGAAAACGTCAGGAAACTGTGAAACATTACTCTGTTGGCATTAACCCAGACACACAACCTTCTCAGAAATTAGATTTGCCTCGTTCGCTGAAAGCCTGCAGCTGACACAGACTTAAATAAATGATTTTAAATTCCTTTTACGCCAAATAAAAAGCTTATTTCAAAGAGACCTTTACGTTTTGTCTGGTAAACTGTTTGTTCGCTGTAAGCGACGAAGTGTACTTTTTGAAGTGTAGACAAGAACGTACATTTGAAAAATTGTTTTTTTATGTTTACTTTGACAAGAACAATGACCCAGTCGTATTACATAAATCTTATATATAGCCTACATACCTGCGAAACAGCAGGAATGTCATTCAAAACTGACTAAAAAATACCGGACTCTTCAGAATAGTATTACATGTACATATTTAGCTTTATATTCTTCTTTTTGTTTATTTCTGTTTTCTTTTAAACATATTATTATTATAGTATAAAGGATTCTCAATGAACCCTTACATGCATGATTTTTTTAGAAGGCCTTTAGCGGAAGCTTAGAAATTCTGAAAAAATATTAAAAAAAATTAAGTTTCATTTTAAACATTTGTTTTTGACAATAATAGGTTTGTTGCCAAAATGCTACATTGTGCATACAAGGTCAAGTCAGGATACAAAATATAGATTGTTCATTTACATGAAAATTATAAAAACAATCAAGATATATACGCATGTTTTGACTATAATAAAGCATTCAATAAAGTACGACATAAACAATTAATGAATTTCCTGAAATCAATGTATATATAGATATATATATATATATATATATATATATATATATATATATATATATATTATATATATATATATATATAATATATATATATATAATGTGTAACCTGAGAGAGTGGTACTTATGTACATCGAATGAACTTTTCAGAGCAGCCGTCTCAAAAGTCCGAATAGCTATGATGATTGCCACGCTCCGCCGTGGAGATGACACTTGAAGAATCGCCTTACAATTGGGATATCTATACCGTTGTGTACTTCTATAGTCGGCCAGTGTCCGTATTGGTCCCTTCTAATATCTTTGGGGGGAATGTACTGAGCTGGTCCTCTCGTTTTCTTGTCTTGGATGTCAGCTTCCAATGTACTTGGTCTCCATTTTTTTTGCTGTGGTTGGGCTCATCTTGCACATACACTCTGCAAGTTCTGTGCGAAAAGCTGCGTGTGTTAAAAGCTTTGCCTATGGATTCTTAGCAACCTTCGCTCTTTTATAGAGTATCCTGGAATTGGCAACTATTAAATCAAGTAAGTGATAAAATAGCCTGAGGTACCATTTCCTACTTTTTACAGAAATTTTGTATCTTCCAATGTGCCTGTCCATGAAATCAACCCCTCCTGTATGGCGGTTATATTCTTTAATTACAAAGGGACAGTCTACTTCGATAGCTTTTTCCGCAGTCTTATCAAAGCGTTTTATTTTGTACATAGAAGATATACTTGCAAAAGTAGAAAGCAAGACGACATTTTTATTATCTTTTCATATTGTAGATGAGATATCTACACTATAACCGTTGCAGTATATTCATGACTCTTACCACGGTAGCAATTCTTTATATCCCTATCTGTTAGTAATTTGCAATATTGTATCCGTTGCTTTTGAAATGTTCCCAATGACAATATTCCCATTTTGGCATTATGTACAAGCAACGGTACACCTTTATAATAATTACCATGATAAAGACGGAAATTTGAGAGATGCTCCAAGATCGGGTTATCCTTCTAATTTTACTTGAGAATTTTCTTGCCCTTTGTAAATTTTAAAATTATACGAATATCCGGAAATTCCTGCCAGCATTGTGTTTCCATGAAAGTGTAATTGATCGTCATTGAGACAAAGTCCTTTCTTCTTTCAAGTGATGTGTTCTGTAGTAGTCTTCTTTTTATTTATTTTAGATTTTTTTGCGCCTTTAGAAACTTTTTCATTTGTGTTTTCCCTTTTTTTTTAATTACTCGTAGATGGCAAACTTTCATTCTCCTGGATGATTTACTCACTTTCTAGCATTTCCATATATTCTGTTGTGTCTATCTCCTATGCCATATCTTTAGCCCCATTGCACGTCTCTTCATCAGATTCGTCGTCATATTTAAGTTCAAATTCAGGGTTTGCAATACTATCTGTGTCGAAGAAATCACTTTCATCTTCACCACTCAGACCAGTGAAATTTGCCAATATTCCTGCAGATCCTTTTCCGACAAATAAATCTGACGATGTCTGTAATAAAGAATCTGATGTAAATATTCTGTGGCAGGGGTTCTTTAGTGCGCATTGTAGCAAAATGGCAACAAAGCATGTTATTCATTTTTTCACGAATGCGGTAAAAACAACAAGCAAGCATAATAAAAGTAAAAAGTATATACCTTACCTACTAACTAGTATATTTTTTTAATAATAAATCGCCAATGTTCTACCTAGATACGACTCACAAACTTCATCAAATAATACACCGTGTAATACATCGTGTTGCCGAACGGCAACACGATGCATTTAAGGGTTAAAACATTTTTAATTGTATGTACCATCTATTAGCTACTGAATCGAAATACAGAGTGTTTCACGAAGGGTTTACACTATCTATATATCGGAAACTACTTACACGGTATTTATGAAAATTGGTTTGTAGGAATTACGCGAAGTTATGACGAACTTAAAGAAAATATTTTGCAAGGCATGTCACTTCCGGTTATACCGTTTCCTGTATACCATAGTTAAAAAAAACCTTAGAAGTAAGAACTCTTTGGTATGTTATTTATTAAAATAATTTAAAAAATTTATCCAAAAGGATTAAAAATCTTCAAAACGTTTTCGGTCCATTCGGACCATGATCAGTAAAAAATGATTGAAACTAGCTACGTAAACAGATGCAGGAAACCTTTTCTTACATGAAAATTATCATTTCCGATGTAATTTTATGTCCAGGTGCTTTTCCATTTTTAATTTTCTTATTGCCTATATTAATTCTTTATATTTAAGGTTTTTTGTAATTTTGTATTCTTAATTATCGCTTTATTTGGCATTGTTTTGTTGTGAATCTGTAGGGTTTTTTGTTTTCGCCTGTAAAATATTATTTTTTCCATCTTTCCATTATTGTCTTCTGTCAATAGCTCCCTGTTCTCGTTCTTCGAGTTATCGCCGTTATTTCTTTGTTTTTATTACCTCTTAAACCTTTTATCATTTTATAGAGTATATTTTAGTTGCAAATAGTTGCTGAGATAAAAAATCTGATGATTTTCTTGAAAAAATCTTAAGAAAAACTCTCCTCCTAAATTAATAATAACGAACATATTTAATAATGGAAATTATCAGTTTGGAAATGAGCTGCTCTTACGGTTATTTACATCATTTTACAACATTTTTGTCTCATTTCCACATTTTTTGCTGTTTCTATGCAATGTTCCATGTAGTATTTTTCATGACTTTACACTAGATCCCTATAACCTCAATTGGGTCTAGTTAACAGTGATACAGAGAACTATAAATAATATTTATGTTTTTGTACATTCAAAATTTACAATAGCTCGTTTTAGCATATTATTTTCAAGCATTAATTAATTAGCCATTGCATAATTAGTGTTTTTTACAAGCAGTTGTAGAAATTTGTCTAATCTTGAATGGATGGTGCATTAAACAAAACAAACTGTTTATATTATAACTGATTTATATTATATAGCTGTAGTGATTGCTACTATTCCTTAAAAACGTCAGCATTCATGTATGTTCGTATAATAGATACTTTTTGCAATAGTTTGGTGTTAAGGTACTTAAGTGTCTACTTTTTAAGTTTGACATATTTAGTTTTCTGATATCTGACCCTACAAATATAATACTCTTCAATTTTGCCTCCCAAAGACCTGGTAACTTTTAACCAAGTATTTGAAACATTCTCCGTCTTTTAGTAGAGATTTGACAATCAGTTTCATAAGGCCTAGCTTTATATAAAAGAGAGGAAATAGATTTTGTTCTTGAGCACCAAGTTTTCTTGCAGAACATTTTTTGTCCCACTGTAAGCTGTAAGTGTTAAAGACAGTTTTATTTGTATTTAAAGACAGACGTGGCAACCGCGCAACGCAATACGTCCGCTTAATTCTTATGGCTCCTCCACACATCGGCAGACGCGTGCGCGGACGACATCTACGTATGCATCTGGAGATGTGTAGATGGGGTAATTTGATCATCTGTTGTTTATATATCACGTCCGCGGATGCGTCTGCAAGATATCCGGTTTTTGTCGGTCTGACCTCTGACGACGCATCAGTTTTCACAGTGAATTCGTAGTAAACGATTGCTTATTAAAGTTTTGTGTTTTAATATTTCGCTAAAATGGCCATGAATTCTGAAGAAACGTTCAAATTTATAGAGCTATACCAGGCAGAAAACTGTCTTTGGAACCCAAAAAATAGATGCCACAAAAACAAAAATATTGTAAGTATACGTTTAATTAATGTAATAAAAAAGAAGTAAAGAATTAATCATGTACCTAAATACATGACATTATGGTGATTACTGATTATATTTATTGTTTTAGATAAACGATTCGTGGAAACGCATTGCAGACACGATGGGTGTTCCCATACTAGAATTAAAAAAGAAAAAAGAGAATCTGCTTGCTACCTTTAGGATTAATTTTAAAAAGAAAATGTCTTCTTTGAGGTCGGGAGCTGGTGTAGAGGAAGTATTTCAGCCCATCTGGCCGTTTTATGATGCTATGGAAGCATTTTTGGCAGATGTCTACACATCCGCAAGAAAAATTAACTCGGAGGAAAATGTAAGTAAAAGTAAAAAAATCTATAATCCTATTTTATTTATTTCATAACTAGGTATTATTTTCGTAAATATATTTCATAAAATTTAATCTTGATTCAGCTGCAGATATAGGACGAGGTACAGGTTGCAGGGGATCAAATGTTTCCGTGTTATTTTGTCTCCAAGATCCTGGTTGGGTTAATTCTCCATTGACATACTTATTTATTGAATTTGGTGGAGTGTATATATGTCAAGATGTTTGACTTTTTCTTAAGAGATTGTGCAACAAAACACATGTCATTGTAATGATAGATGCTTTGACGGTATTCAGTGGTATGTGCTTCTTAAAAATTCTGAAAACGCTAGACAGTATTCCAAAAGTATTTTCGACTGCTACACGCGAACTAGGTAGTTTTTGATTGAATAATCTTTATGGAGTACCAATAGCATGATGCCCAGGAAATGGCTTCATAATATGTGTACTCAGTGCAAATGCCGCATCAGCTAAAAAGACATATGGTAAGTTAATGTTACTATTGGGTAAGCAACTAGGAGATGACAAGTTAATAACGTTTGTGTCAATTTTTTTGCTTTAAAACACTTCCTTTATACACTCCACCATCACTAATCCGTCCTGGGCAACCTATATCTGCAAACATAAAACAGTAGTCACTATCAACTAGTGCTAAGAGTACAATACTCAAATTGTCCTGTATAATTGAAATACTCCGTTGCGGTATGGGATGGTGATGGTATCATAACATGTTTCCCATCCAAAGCGCCGATACAATGAGGAAAATTAAACCCTTCTGCCTTCAAAAGCCATTCATCCGTAGTGTTAGGCATCTAAAAATAAAAAAAAAATATTTTAGAAATTTTAAATTTTATTTTAACTAATATTTTTTTAACTAGCGATTAGCTCTTGACAAGATGGAATCTTGTCGATGTACACCATACCAATTGATCTAATCGCCAAAAATAAAAAAAAAATAATAAAAAAAAATTTATTATTTTATTTTCTTTTCCAGGAACAATCTGAAAATGCCAACACTTCCCAAGCCAATACTTCGGATAATGATCCAGACGACCTTCCCCCTATCCCTAAAAGGTACCCAAATATTCAAGCCCAAAAACATCGTGCTCTGAATCCGTCCGAATTGCAGGAAGCGAGCAGAAATATGAGTACTCCATTAGATACCGTGTTGGCCAGCAAAGAAAAAAGAAAAGAAGAAGAAGATGAATGTGACTTATTTTGTAAAATGTTGGCAAAGAAAATTAGAGAGTATCCAGAATTTGAAAGAGAAGAAATAATGTATGAGCTACATGGCATTATGTTGAGCAAACGTCGTCGGTACAACATAATGATGCAGGGTATACCAAGTAATGTTTCTTCTCTTGTACAAGTTGGATACAGTCACCCTAGCTCCAGCAACAGTGCATCTGGATCACATACACAGTCACCGAGTTATTTAAGTGATTAGTTTCTCCAACTGTTGATTTTTTATAAAAAATAAATAAATATTTAAGCATAAAAATGTCATTTACCTTCACTAAATCCTTTAACACGTCATTGGGCGCCTAACATACTTCAGGGACGATAATGGATATAACTTGGCTTGAAATTTTAAATAGGTAATGTAAGCTTCTATAGCCATCTCCAGTAGCTAAGTATCTTAATGTTACTGCCAGGCGAAGTTTCACTGGAATTGCATCCCTCCAATAAGTATCCTTTTTAGCAACCAATGGAGATATCTTTTGTATAAGGAATTCAAAATCGCTGTAAGACATTCAGAAAAAACTACTAAATTCTCCAATTGGCTCCAAGTAAAGCTCAGCAAGTTGCTTTTCCATGCTATACCTTTAAAAATATATGTAATGTACAAGTTAATACCTACCACAATTATACAATTATATCAGGAAAATGTAAATTAAAAATTTTATTAGTTGAATCTATATTCCACTTACTTTATTCTGTTTTTATGTATAGCCAGCATCCACCACCTTCTTATTTTCCATTTTTTAATAATTTTATTCCGATGTACACTCAAGTACTAGTTGAACGTACTAAAATAGGCATATAGCTGCGGCAGCTATGGTCTCAATATCAACATCCATTTTTTTTAATGCTCGCGTAGATATTGCGTCTCCCGAGAATAATAATTAACACAGACTGAACGATTTACAGATGTGTCCAGATGTGTGGTCAGCTTGTGATGATACATCCGCAGACGCGTCTGCCGATGTGTAGTGGAGGCATTAACAGTCGTTGGAGAAATGATATTGTAAATCCGAAAGTCATACAATAAAGACATGTTATATCCTAGTTGTCAATTCAATTCAATTCTACGAAAGTTGATGGTAAAATCCCATAGCGGGAAATAAATTAACATAAAGTTAATGTTTAAGAGTCCATGCCTCAACACCGTAAAGCAAAGTACTGAGTACATAGCATTTTAACATTCAAGTTCGTAGGTCACATTACACAAAATAAAATAAATTGTCGAAAAGGAACCAAGTTGATATTATCCCATCAAGGGTAGGAACAAAACTGAGCGTAGTGAGCGTACATATATAATATACCTTGCGTTGGATACCGAGGCGCACTTTGAGTTCTGCGCAGTGAGTTCGAGCGTCGTGTCCAAGATGTAGATAGTTTGATAGGAGTTCCGCATTTATAATGCAATAAAGTTCAAAATCTCATAGCTTAAACAAGGACAAATTGCCTAAATCTGCATGCATATTTTGTGAGAAATCCTGACGTCCTAGGACATTTTCTGCATAAGAATTAGTTTAATTTATTCAAACAGATTTTTGGTTGCAGACCTGTGCTATTTAAGATAATAAAGGTTTACTGGATTGGATAGAAGTGAAACTTTTTATAAAAAACTTTGAATGTACCGAATACTAATACGTAGGCTATGTTGTATGTTCTTATTTTATATGTTTCATCATCATCATCATCTTGGTCCTACAGCCCTTAGAGGGCCTCGACCTTCTCAAGCTTAGTACGCCATTCTGTTCTGTCCCTTGCTTGCATTTTCCAGTTGCCGACTCCGATCTTCTCCGCATCTAGTGTTACCCCATCCATCCACCTCAGCTTTGGTCTACCCCATCTTCTCATTTCCACGGGTTGCGCTGTTAGAATCTTTTTTATCATGTTCGATTCAGGGGCCCGGGCTACATGTCCTGCCCACTGCAGGCGGTTTCGCTTAATTATAGTGGTAATATCTTTACCACTAAACGTATGCTTGTAGATATTCTGCAGTTCAAAGTTATATCTACGCCTCTATATTCCCTTCTCACAGACCGCTCCGAATATCTTACGTAGCACCTTTCTTTCAAAAATCGATAGAGCGGATTCATCTGTTTTAGTTAGCGTCCATGCCTCTGATCCATATGTGAGAACGGGGACTATCAGTGTTCTATACAGCCTTATAGGAGTTTTTTGAGACAGACGTTTGTTAGCTAACTACTTTGATAGACTATGATAACACCTGTTTGCAATTATTATTCGCCTTTTTATTTCCTCAGATGTGTTATTATTGGGGTTAACCGATGTCCCTAGATATATGAACTCTTTGACTGCTTCGAAGTGTTGCTCATTGATTAAATTTGCGTCAACATTTCCAACTCTTGTGTTTGTGTTAGTCGCCATGAATTTGGTTTTATTTTGATTTATATGTAATCCCATTCGTTCTGCTGCTGCTACCAGCTCGATTAGGATTTCCGCAGTTCTCGCCCTAGTTCTTGTTATAATGTCCACGTCGTCTGCATATGATAGAATTTGGACTGATCTATTAAATATTGTTCCCCTGCTATCTAAATTTTCGTACAACTTTTTCTCTCCCTGCCTTAACCCCCTATCTATTTCAAATGTGGTTGACGAGTCGTTTTGAATTTTACTGCTGATAACATCTTTGCTGGTCACTTTTATCAAACATATGAGTTTTTTTGGAATTCCTAACTCATTTATAGCGTTGTAAAGACTTGGTCTTAAGACACTGTCATATGCCGCTTTAAAATCGACAAATTATGATACATATCTGTGTTAAACTCTTGCGCTTTTTTGAGGATCTGTCGTAGTGTAAAGATCTGGTCAATGGTTGAACGTCCACGACTGGTATAAGGCTTTAATCTTTCGTGTAAAATATTTGACAATACCTTGTATGCTCGGTATCTTGTATGCGCGGTAATTATTGCATTCCAGTTGGTTTCCCTTTTTGTGTAACGGGCAAATTAAGCCTAAGCTCCATTCTTCAGGCATTTGCTCCTCAGACCAAATTCTACAAACAATTTCTCGCATCACCTTGGTGAGCTGCTCTCCACCGTGCTTAAATAACTGCTGAGATGCCATCGATACCTGGGGACTTGTGGTGGTGAAGTGATATTTTCACTTCATCTACCGAGGAGGGTTCCAGGAGTTCCTTATTTCGGTATTCCAGCTCTATATTGTTAATACGTTCCCCTTCCAGTAACTCTCGAAAGTGCTCTACCCATCGTAAAAGGATATCCTCTTTGTTGGTAAGTAAGTTACCTTCCTTATCATTACAATAGTTGATTCTTGGTTTGAATTCTTTTCTAATAATATTTATTTGATGATAGAACTTTCTTGTTTCTCCGTGACTCATATGGCTTTCGAGCCGTTCTAATATGTCATTTTCCGAGTCTCGTTTCTTTTTTCGGTGTATGCGTTTTTCCTCTCTCCTTAAGCTTTTGTATCTATCTATTGTTGTTCTAGTTTTTCGTTGTTGCATGGTCCTAAATGCCTCGTTCCTCTCATCTGTTATTTTTTGCAGTCTTGGTCGAACCAGTCGTTTCTTTCTTGGGTTCGGGATATTCCCAATGTACTTTCGGCTGCTAATTTCAGAGCCTCCTTGCAGTTGATCCACATTTTGCTTGACTGGTCGTGTGTTTCCCAGGTGTGTTCTAGGATTTCTTTTATATGTGACTGGAACTGTTTCCCTTTGTTTTCATTTTTTAGCATATGTAAATTATATTTTACTTGTCTAGTGCCCCTTTCTTTCTTGGCATTGGAAATTCTTTGTCGTAACTTGGCTCCTACCATGAAATGGTCTGAGTCAATATTTGCGCCTCTGTAACTTCTGACGTTCATTAGGTTTGTAAAGTGCCTTCTGTCAATTATAACATGGTCAATTTGATTTGTGTTGTGTCCATTTGGTGATATCCAAGTTGCTTTATGGAAATTCTTATGATTAAAACATGTACTTCCCACAATTAAATATTTGGAAGCTGCCATACTAATAAGCCTTAAACCATTGTCATTAGTAACGTCGTGAAGGCTGTGTTTACCAATATAATCTTGGTAGTATATCTCTTTTCCTATCTGGGCGTTCATGTCTCCAATGATTATTATATTATACTCTCTTATATCTACAATCCTGGCTGCATAACCTGCGAAAGTGGTTTAAGTTAACCACTACCGGACTTTTCAGGGCAGCAGTCAACAAAGTCAGAATAGCCATGTTAGTGTCCAACATCCGTAACGGATAGGCACCATAAGAAGAAGATGTCTACAATGATATTATATTTTATATGTTTATATATTTGAAATTATGTGTAATTCCACTATTAATTAATATTCATTTATGCCAGTGAAGGTGTGATTTGATTTATTTTTCAGTATTATTATTCATTTTATTATTTACGTCAAATTGCAGTAGAAATTTTTGCTGATCTTCGTAAAGCATAAAATTAGTTAGCAATGTGCATCATAGCCTTGTCAAAGGGTTTTCCCTATTTTCCTTTAATTAACTTTTTGCCGAATCAATCATTCCATGTCAGAGAGACATAACTCCTGAAAGACGATAAGGCATAATCACCCAAACGCTTCCCAATCGGCTTATTGGCGAACGTGAACGGCATTACCTGACGCATCACCCACATTATGCTGCCGTAAGGGAGGACATAAACAGGGAAGTGGCTTTTAGTGGAAGGGTTGCACGTATTGCCATTGCAGGAGTATAAAATTGGTTATGTATTGTGGCTTTTGAACGGAGAAAGGGAAGAAACGAAAAAAAAAATAGGAAACACATTTTTGAAAAAATGTGAATTGGGTATGTTAATGCAATGTTCAAGTCAGATTTAATTACTATGAAGTAAGTAATTTGATTTTTTAATAAATATCAAAAATTGTATGCAAACAAAATTTGTTTATTATTTTTGATTATTACATTTACAGAACAATAACAGACTCTGAAGGGTATATATCATATAATAGTCTGTAAAAATCTTGTAGACATTATGATTTAACATAAAAAGAGATTACTATAAATAACAGAAAGTGTCTTAGGTACACTTTGTAAGAAACTGCGTTCAAATAGAATACAATATAGTGAAACAATGTTAAATAGGTAAAAACTAAAAACTAACAGAAATGTCCTGTTATTTACATTCATTGCACATAAAATAACCATTGTCAAAACAACATCAAACATTTTACAAATTACATAATATGGTAAAATATTCGAAGTTTAAAATCAAATGAAAATAAGCTGAAACTGTTTGTTAGCGTAAGCTCCTGGACTAATGTAGTCTTGAAGATCTTCAAGCGAGAACGTAGAAGAGAAGAATTATTTATTTTAAGGTTATGTTATTTCTTGTCAACAAACTGTTTTAGGAGCAAATGTTTGTTAATATGCTCAGGCTTGGTTATGAAACTAGAAACGAAATAACCAAGCAATTACTGAAATTATAATTCCTGTTATATTTGTTTAATTTCTGGACAATAAGTCTTCTTCTTCTTCGTCTAGACATCCACGTCCACATCTGAACATAAGCCTCTTCAAGTCTTCCTTTCCATTGTTTTATATTGTACGCTACTTGTAACCAATTTTTCCCGGCAGTCCTTTTCAGATCATCTGTCCATCTCATAGGAGGTCTGCCTCTGGGTCTTTTGTGTTGGTATGGTCTCCAGGTTAAAATTGATCTGTGCCATTTGTTTAGATCGCTCCTAGCTACATGTCCAGCGTATTCCCATTTCAACTTTAATGATTTTTGCACCAAATCCATGTGTTTGTTTTCTTGTCCTTAAGTGATATACCTAGCATTGCTCTTTCCATCGCGTGTTGAGTGACTCTAAGTATATTCATATTCTTTTTTGTGATTGTCCATGTTTGTGCCGCATAAGTTAATATCGGAATAATGCCATCAAAAACTTTAGATCTAAGATGTAATTGAATTTGTTGATTTCTGAGTATATAGTTCAGTTTACCGAATGCTGCCCAAGCCAAATTGCTTGCCCAAGTTGGCTTGGACAATAAGTACAACTAAATATTGTTAATGGGTCTTAGAGATAATATTAGTTGCCGATGCTTACATTACACTAAAACTCTTAGAAAATCCCACTGTTTCCCAAGGAAAAACATAAAATGTTGGTCCTCTAGGTTGAGGGATGAGCGCAAGGATAACTACACTAGGACTTGCAAAAGTTGATATAGACCTGTAGCAACCATAAATACCATACAACTTAAAATATGAGAATGGATGTACCAGCAGTTCAAGAAATAAGATGACCAGTCAAATATACCACTTTCTAAAGGTAACGACAACGGAAAACATGAATTTGGAACAGGCTTTGTAATCAGAGATGACTTACTCAATATTGCACTAAACTTCAAACCAGCATATGAAAGAATATTAGAATCAAGTGGCAATGGTATAACATTTTCATCATTTCAGCGCACGTCCCAATGGAAGGCAAAGATAAAGTCACCAAGGATAGTTTCTATCACATCCTAGAGAAAGAGTTATAGATATGATCCTCCAAAAGGATATACGAATATTATGCGGGGAATTAACTTCCAAAATAGGCATAGAACGTAGACTAAAACTTACAATAGATAAGCATAGTCTCCACATTATATCTAATGACAATGGTGAAAGTCTTATAGAAATAGCAGCAAGCAACAATATGTTAATAAAAGTAATCTTTCTACATAAAGACATTCACAAACAGACCTGGTTTTAAAATATCAAGTCCTCGAAACTCAATAAACCATATCATTGTAGATGCGGACCATGGAAACGACATATTAGAGGTGGTAAGCCTCAGAGGAATCACTGAAGGTTAAAAGAAAAACCAAGAAAATCTACACATTTACACTAAATCAAAAGGAAACTTACCATAGAATTGTGATGAATTGCAAAATAAGACAAAACAACAAAAATATAGAGAAGAATTCCAACAAACCTCAGATTCACAAACATAAGGTAACGACACGGAAATGCTCTGCGGACAACTGCAGAAATATAACCAAAACAGCCGAAGATATTTGAAAAAAGTAGAAGAAAGAAGACAAAACAAGGTGTGGGAAAAAATATCAAAATCAACTAAAAAAAAGTAATCGAAAGTAGAAAGAAATACGATAACTGCCAGAAAGAAATAAGGAAATTAATGAGAGAAAAGAAACTATGAACAAATAAAACAATAAATAGCAACAACAGCAGTAGTGTCAATAAATTAAAAAACTCGAGATATCAAAACAAGATAATGGAGTTCGCAAGCCAATGGAGTTGTTTTTAAATCGGAAACTTTTTTAGTGTTGTTTACTTGTTAAAAAAATGAAAAGCTGATCCTGTATAACTTCCTTCTATTAAAAACGGGAGGGGTTGAACGCCCCGTTCCCTTTAAAGGCGTTGTTTATACTGGAATACGATATAATCATTAATCAATAACCCTTTATAAGGGCACGAAATCCTGCAACTGCATGCTATTACAAACTTCTAGTACACTATAAAAAATCAGGGGAATTTTTGATTGTGTATGTTAAACATTTATTAGTGTTTCCTATTTTAAAATCTTGGAAAGTTGAAAAAAATATTGGGAAAGGTGTCTGGGATTTTATCAGATATGTATTCAACATAGAGATTCGAGTTCGAATTCGTTAGTCAAGGTGTGTGGACGTATTCGAGTTTTTGTGAATTTACTGGTGATTGATTCTTTTAAATAAGTATAATTAGTTGTTAGTTTTGGTATTGATATTTACGAAGAGCATATTAGAGTTTTTTAAAGCGTAAGTGATGTCAGAAAAAACGGGCGGTGATAAGCCGCCCGATGAAAAAAACACGTTTGATAAAAGTGATAGTGAAAACAACAGGTATGTTCCACTAATTGATATGAATAACAGTTATAGACCAGGAGATATTGGTCCATTTTATGTGTTTGTTGAACACAAAAATAAAAATTTAGGGAGACTTTTTCCAATTAAAATAGGGCACTTTCTACTTAAAGATGAAACTTTAAAAAATGACGTAATAGATATTAAACCGGTAGGTGTTAATAGGGTAAAGGTTATTTTTAATACATTAGAAATAGCCAATAGCTTAGTAAACCACGAAGTTATATTAAAAAATGAGTTAATAGCATTTATACCTAAATTTTATACACACAAAAAAGGAGTTGTCAGGATGGTAGATACTTTCTTTTCTGAAGAATATTTATTAACTGCTATCAAATCAAACAAACAGGTATCATGTGTCAATCGTATGAAAAGGAAAATTACAGACTCTGATGGAAACGTAGTTTTGGTAAACAGACAAATGATAATAGTAGAATTCTTAGGAAATGAAATTCCAAAATGTATACAAATAAATTTATGCAATTTTCATGTTGAACCGTACGTACAACCCGTTGTACAGTGTTTCAAATGTCTGAGATATGGCCACTCAGCTAGACAATGTAAATCAAAAAATGAGAGATGCCAAAAGTGTACAGATACAAGTCATACAAAAGAGGATTGTAAAGAAAATAATTTGTGTATTTATTGTAATAATAACGAACACCCCTCAATTTCACGTATTTGTCCCGTATATGCAAAGCAAAAGGGGATTAAACAAATTATGTCAGTTGAAAACATTTCTTTTAAAGAAGCCGAAAATATATATAATAATCCATCATATGCGAAGGTGGCTACGAATAACCGTTTCTCTATTTTAAACAACGATAACAATTTTCCAGCTTTTCCAAATACTTCTGGCGACAGTCCATCGTCTAATATTACTTTTAAAAAACCAAAACCAGCTTCTAAAGCCAATTCTAATAAAACAATTAAACGAACACACCCAACCTCTCCTACACCAGATACGATGCCTGTAAAAAAAACTTATAAACCTAGTCAAAAACCTAAACCCATTATACCTAACCCTTACAGAGAAGAATTTATGGACTATAAAGAGAAAACTATAATGTTAATTACCTCCTTCATAAATAAATTTCAAAAAAATTTTCAATTAGCACCAAATACTCTCATGGAATCTAATATCAGGGACTTTGTAGAAAGTGCCTTTGCTCCAAGTGATCCAAATGATGCTATGGAAACATATAGTGAATCAGATTCAAGTGAAAAACTCTTTTACTGATTAAACTTTAAAAATGGCTAATAAACAAACAATTAAAAACCAATTAGTAATTTTGCAGTGGAATAGTAGGTCAATAACATCTAATAAAAATAATTTGTTAAATTACCTTAATAAAAACCATGTTGATATTATCATACTTTCTGAAACTTGGCTTAAGTCTAATAGTAATTTTAATATAAAGGGATATAATTTCATTAAAAGATGTCGTGATGACGGATATGGCGGAGTTGGTATATTTATCTTACAAACAATTAACTATCAAGAAAGTGTAATAACCCAAAATTTTTCAAGGGCATTGAAGTATGTGCAGTATTTATTCCAGATATAAATATTTCTTTAGTTTCAGTATACAAACCTACAGACATAGCAGCCACAAAAAAAGATTGGTTAAATTTATTGGTACAGTTTGATATCTCTCGTACAATTTTTTGCGGCGATTTTAATGTACACCATCACAGGTGGGGCCCTATTCCGGAAGATCGCGGGGGAAAGGATTTAACAGAAGCTTTAGATTTTTTGGAACTAATTACTTTAAATGATGGATCGCCCACTAGAGTTAATCCCAATGGTAATCACTCTGCAGTTGATTTAACTCTTATCTCCCCTTTCTTGGCAGATTTGGTAAATTGGTCAGTATATCAAGACACTTTAGGTTCTGATCACTACCCTATTCAAATTCAGCTCCAAATTGCTCCCATATCTTTCGAAATCAATCCGGCAACTAAGTGGAATGACGGTCGTGCCGATTGGTCAGCCTTTCAAGCATTTATTGAAAATGAAATCAGTACAAATTTAGCTCTAAATGATTCAGATAACTGTCGAATAACAAAAAAATTATTTGAAGTCATATCTTCAGCAGCATCTGCATCCATGCCAGTTAAAAAACCTTTCATTCCTTCTGTCCCAAGGCCCTATTGGTGGGACGAAGAATGTTCTGATATAGCTGAAAGTCGCTCCCACGCACTTAAATTGTTCAGAAGACAAGGAAATATTACAAATTATCTGAATTATCAAAATATTGCAGCAAAGGCTAAACTCATTTTCAAGTTAAAACAAAAAAATAGTTGGATAACCTTTGTTAATCAACTCAATAGATCTACACCTCTTTCAAACATTTGGAATTGTGTAAAAGCTATAAGAAACAAATATCATAAACAAAATAAACCTCCATTGCACGAAGATTTAATTGAGGATGTTCTGAATCAGCTGGCCCCGCCTTCGGTCTCAAATGTCGATATAGACAATCAAAAAAATTTTCATTTTTATTCTACTTCAGATACTATGTCTAAAAATTTTGAATATTCAGAGTTAATTTTGGCGTTAAACCAAACCAGAAGCACAGCTCCCGGTTTGGATGGTTTCACATATAAAATTTTACACAATCTTCCAGTGTCAGCTAAACAAATAATTTTAAAAATTTTTAACAACTGGTGGGTAAAACAAGAATATGCTGAGGATTTAAAAAATATTGTTATATGTTTAATAAAAAAACCATTTAAAGATCCAAAATTACCCTCATCATATCGACCTATATCGTTAATGTCTTGTCTGACCAAGACTTTTGAACGCATGATTAAGTTTCGCCTAGAATATTTTATTGAAAGCAATTCTCTCCTACCCACTACTCAGTATGGATTTCGGAGAGGCCGTAGTACTATAGATGCATTGACCCATATGGTTACAGATGCACAAATATGCTTATCTGATAACAAATACATGTTATGCCTATTTGTGGACCTAAAAGGTGCATATGATGTGGTTGATTTGAGTATTTTAAAAACAAAATTGTGTAGAATGGGTATCAGCAAACAGGTATCAAATAACTTAATAAATTTGTTTCTAAACAGAAAAATTTATATTCGTGACCACAGAAATGTACTCCACGGGCCAAGAACAGTATATAACGGTTTGCCGCAAGGATCAATATTGAGTCCACTATTATTTAATGTATACACAGCAGAGCTGCATAGTTTGATGGATGACAATATAAAAGTTATTCAGTACGCTGATGATATTTGTTTTTATACTATCCATAGTTCATATGAACGATGTATTACAGATTTAGAGTATAATTTTTGCTGCATACGTGATTGGTTACATACTATGGGTTTTAGTATTTCACAGCAAAAGACAGCGGTTATGTGTCTTACTAGGCACAGACTTAGAACACCCGATTTGTATACCATAGGTGATTTTACTATACCCATAGTAAAAGAATATAAATATCTTGGCATCTATATTGATAATAAACTCCTATGGACCAGCCACATAAAACACGTAAAGCAAAAATGTGAGAAAGGGCTCAACATTCTGCGTGCAGTTTCGAAATATAAGTGGGGTGCAGATGTTAAAATATCCCTTACTTTTTATAAGTCATACATCCGCTCAATAATGGATTATGGATGTACCATTTATGCCTCAACTAGCAAATCAAACTTATTAACCTTAGACAGAATTCAATATAAGGCAATTAAAATAAGTCTAGGAATTATGATGTCATCACCGAATTATGCAGTTCTCGCTGAAGCACAAGAACCGCCTTTGTGCCTTCGACGAGAGTACTTATCTAATAAACAGCTAATAAAGTATAGGACGTTTAGTACATTTATGGTCAAAAAAATATCAAATATAGCGGTCCAGAATCTTACAAACAAATATTGGAGAATTAAAACGTCTCCCCCGCTTGCTGAGGCTTTTATTAACACTGAGAGACATAAAGAACTAATACATAGTCAAAAAAAATATCCTATTTACGAAATCGATTTTCCAGCCTTAATATTTAAACCAACCATTATAATTCCAAACTATCCAGATAATATATTTCTATCAAAATTAATTTTCAAATCTATACTCTGTAATTTAGGAGAAAATAAAATCATCATTTATACGGATGGATCAAAAAAAAGATTTAAAACAGGCTGTGCATTTTTAGTTTCTAATATTAACCATGTTGAGCAATATCAAGTCCCTCATTATTTATCGATTTTTAGTGCAGAAGCTATAGCTATTAAGAAAGCTTTAGATTGGTGCGAGATGAATTTACCTTTATCTGTGATAATTGTAACAGACTCTCTCTCAGTTTTGCACGCCATTAAAAGTCCTCCTTTTAACCATTATAACAAAAATATTCTTCTATCTATAAAAAATAGTCTATATAAACTGCAGGAGTATGGTGTACGAGTTACATTAGTCTGGGTTAGAGGACATTCAGGGATAACTGGGAATGAGGCAGTTGATCTCGCAGCGAAACAAGCACTTGACTCAGAATTGAAAGTAAACATGTGCAGCTCATCAGATCTTATTAATTTATATAAAACTGATGTTAGGGTTAGATGGGAAGCTCAGTACAGTAAATTTTCAACTACATCAGAGAACCTTTATTTTAAACTTCAACCAGTTTTACCGACAAACATTCCTTACATCAATTCGTGGGATTATAATAGATATAAGTCATCAATTATATCACGTTTAAAACTTAATCATGGTCGCTTTCCAGCTCATTTATTTAGGATTGGTATCGTAGATTCTCCGTGTTGTCCTTACTGTCCAAAAAAACCGTTAGCCGATATAAATCACATTTTCTTAGAGTGTCAAAAATATACTGCACATACGGATATGCTGTACCAAGAACTGAAAAAGTTTGTAAGTTTACCAACTAACATTCCTACTTTATTAGCACAACAAGATAAAGAAATATACAACCTTTTAATCAAGTTTGTTTTAGAAGCAAAAATAGAAATTTAGCTCATATATGGTTAAATATGTATATATGTGTATTTACAAACATTATATAATTAGAATCCAAACCTCTGTTTTACCCCATTTGTTAATACCTCCTGCCCGTGACCTAGTCTAGTTTGTCTTAATAAAAATGTCTTGATGGGTCCCTAGACAAGAAACGAGTGGCCATGTTTTGTATCCCTATCCTATCCTTAATTAAAAAAAAAAAAAAAAAAAAAAAAAAAAAAAAAAAATACAATTTTCTGTGGCAAATAGACAAGTTCTGATGCCATCCACTATCTACACACACACACACACACACACATAGAGATTAAAAAAGCCTGTACAATATTTTATGTAATGCAGCCAGGATTGTTGTTTTCGTCCGACCTAACGTTTTCCCCTTTTATTTATTAACTGCAATAAGCAAAATTTAGGCCTCCTCATTATATGATATCTGTATTAAACCGTTAGCATCGTCTGTTTTGCCTTGCATATAACACGCATTAACACCCTGTGATACAAAAAAATCGGAAGGAGCAAGGGGAAAGCGGTTTTTGAATTGGTTGCCCAGAAGCAACATTGCCAGTCAAGAAATACTATTTGGTACTAACTTCACTAATGAAGATCTAAAAATTTAGTTAATGATATTTAAAGAACTGTTTAACTAAAAGACATTTTATTGATTTAATAAAAGAAATTGATATGCCGCAAAGCCGCATGTTACTTTTTCAAACTGCACCGATGTATAGCCAGTTTTACAAAATCTACATCTTTCTTTAGCGGTATAAAGTGGTCAGTGACCTAACGCATCTGTTTTGGTAGCATCATCAGGTGTTACAGCAAAAAGATGGCGAATTAGGTAATCTGTATTTTCCATACTTGATGGACGGCCTCGCTTTATTTTGATCTTTCCAGTGTTGGACAAATACGCAAATATAGTTCGCAAGAGGAATTCTTAAAGAAGTGACCCAATAATTTTCTATTACTGGCAGCTGTATTATCCTCATAAAAATTAAAATGGAGAAAAAGTCTGTTATTTCGGAAGTGTTTGTGATGACACTTACCCCAGTTTTTTGGGTACTGTATAAATTCGTTTGGTATATTCGTTTGGTTCTTACTTTTGGAATACTCAAGAGGCAAGACTACCTCTACTGCATTATTGTCTGTAGTTGGATTTTCGAATTTAATGGTTTTTATGTCACTTTCAGATCAGTTATAATATAATGACTCATTACTTTCTTACGTTTTCTTGGCGGTTCTTCATGCTCGTCTTTTTAATTCGTTTGATTAGCCTCTTCTTCAGTTAACAGTTGATGATTATGAGGTGCATCATCTTCATCTGTGTCCGCGACAATTTCGATCCGATTTCGATTCGAGTCCGTCGATTAGGGTCGACAGGAACAATACACGACATTTTTATCTTCATACCTTCTTCTATAAAAGGACGTAAGAGGGAGTAGTAGTCTGAGAGCTACATGATTTTTATTCAACAAAATAATATGATTACTTACCGTATAGAGTAAAAAATAGCACAGAATTACACTAAAACAACATTTGTTTATATACAAAATAAAAAGCTAACCTCAAAATTCTCCTAACAAACGTTTGGAGACACACCCACTTACACGTAGACCTTTACTGGTATCATATGTACTCAAATTATTTTTTTCAAATATCTATTAAATTTTATCGTATTAGGAGACTTTACCGCAAAAATTGGGGAAGGAGCCGTAGATCACGTAGTTGGGAAATATGGTCTTGGTCAGAGAAACGACAGAGGGGACGGATTGATACAGTACTGCCAAGACAAAGATCTAGTCATAACGAATACTTGGTATAAGTTACCACCCAGGAGGCTTTACACATGGAAGTCGCCTTTAGACGGACATCAGGGCATTATAAGGAACCAAATAGATTATGTGACAATTAACAAAAGGTACAGGAATGCTATTACCAAGGTATCTGCATTACCTGGAGCAGACATAGGATCCGACCACAATCCTTTAGTAGCAAATATTAAACTGAGGCTCGCTACAGCTAAAAGAAAACACCAAAAGGCATCAGTAAACATTAGAAAACTCAAAAACAATGAAACAAGTGAAGCGTACACAGAGGAAATAAACAATAGGTTCTCTAATATGGCAATTGAGGATGATGTTGAAAAGTCATGGACCATAAAAGAATCATTTGATGAGGTGAACAACACTTTTCTACTCGAGAGTAAAACAACTACCAAGAATGAGTGGATGACAAAAGAAATATTAGAGATGATGGCACAACGCTGGCAGTGTAAGATTAGGCGGACTAAGTAGAGTACCGAAATATACACAGTAAAATTCGTAAAGAAATTATAGCAACGAAGTTGATCTGGATGACTCCACTTTGCACCGAGGCTGAAAACCTATATAAACTCGGCGACAGCTTCAATCTTCACAAGAAAATTAAGGGAATTGCTGGTGTCTTCCAAAAAAAAAAAAGTCACTGGTATATATAATGACCAAAATGAACTAGTAACGGACCCTAGCGATATACTTAATATTTGGAAAATTTACACAGCCAATTTGTTCAATGATGACAGAACACAAAAACCACCACAACTGGGAGACCATTTGTATGGCCCAAGTATTTTGAAAGCTGAAATTGTACACGCTATCAAACTATTAAAAAGTAATAAAACCCTAGGATCAGATGATATATACGTAGAAACAATCAAGTTACTTAATAAAGAAAACCTATACATTATTGTCAAGCTTTTTAACTACATCTACGATATGGACCAGATTTCAAAAGATTGGCTTCGATCTACATTTATCGCCCTACCAAAAACACCACGTGCGAACTTCTGCAAGGACCACCGACTAATAAGCCTAATGAGTCGCTTTTTAAAATTTTTCCTGAAAATACTTCACACTAGATGTTTAAGAAATGTGAAGAGGTTAGTGGATGGAGTCAGTTTGGTTTCAAAAATGGACTTGGCACGAGAGAAGCGATCTTTAGTATGCAAACATTAATACAGAATTGTTAGATCAAAGAAAGGATGTTTTTGTCTGTTTCATCGATTATGAGAAAGCATTCGATAATGTAAAACACGAATTGATGATAAAATACCTACACGAGTTGGGATTGGATGCCAAGGATATAAGAGTTATCGCAAATCTGTATTGAAACTAGACAGCAACAATACGTCTTCAAAATTTCAACGAAATTGAAGATTTCTCCATTAAAAAATTAGTATATTACGAGATATTACGAGGAGGACTGCATATTACGAGGAGAAAGATACACTCCATTAAAAAAGGAGTAAGGCAAGGTTGTATACTGTCTACTATGCTGTTCAATTTATACGTAGAAAAAGCCTTTGCAGAAACAGCGGCAGACTCTAATAAGGCTATTAAAGTTAGCGGCATATTTATTAATAACATAAGGTATGCCGATGATACAGCCATAGTGACATATAACATCGAAGATCTTCAATGCCTTTTAAATGATCTAACTCTTGCAAGTGAAGCTCAGGTTTTGAAAATAAATATCAAGAAGACAAAAACAATGGTTATAAGTAGAGATGATTACCCCAACGCAAAGATGATCGAACAGGTCAGGCAACTTAAATACTTAGGTTGTTTGCTGAACGAGGGTTGGAACCCCAAGAATGAAATAAAGAGCAAGTTGAACAAGCCAGAAATGCTTTTTTGACGCTTCGTAAGTTTCTAACTGATCGCAAATTGGACTTCAAACCTCCGATACAAGATGCTTAAGTGTTACGTGTGGCCTGTTCTCTTGTACGGAATGGAAGCATGGACGTTAATGACCAGTTCCATTAACAAACTTGAAGTGTTTGAAATGTGGTGCCTGCGTCGAATGCTTAGAATATCATGGACGAACAGGGTCAGAAATGAGGAAGTACTCAGAAGAGCGAGCTTACAGGATAGGGAACTTTTTAGTTATGTAAAAAGTGAGAAGACTGCATACTTGGGGCACATATTACGAGGAGAAAGATACACTTTTCAGCAACTGATACTCGAAGGAAAGATAGAGGGAAAGAGAGGTCTGAGGCGTAAAAAATGTCATGGCTGCGCAATATTTGATAATGGACAGGAATCCACAGTTATAAAATTCTTCGCAATGCTGCTAAAAACAGAATTATTTAATCCTGACTATTTAACATCTCACCTGACAAAACGATGTAAGGTGGACGCCTACGCAGAAATGCACGGCACATTTAAAAGAAGAATAAAGATTTTGTTACCTAAAAGCAACAAAACCAGATACCTGGTTTATTATGTTGGTTCTTCTAGTTTTCCTTAACGTTGGATTTATGATAAATACTTTAACAAGTTCCAGACAAACACAACGTGTAAATGCGACATAAATGAACATACGTCGGTGAATCGAGTCAGCCCAAGAGTCGTAAAAAATGGAAACTTCGGACTCGGTGATACTCATTCCGTTGATCTCTATCGAAAGATTTTAAGACGCTAGAGAGCCAGACAGTCACATACAGTTTAGTGAAAACTCAAGAATTATTATATTTAATTTTCTCACTTTCAATTTCTTTTCTATAATAAAATAAATATCACTAACAAAAGATTAAGATTTTAACTGTAGAATAATTTTTGGTAAACGTTCCCTATTCTGATGTTAATCTAAAATTTTACAGTGTATTACCGTGTAGACGACCGCGACGGTGAAATGGGCTCTATTCCATCCATTCTATTCCCATTAATTCCCTGCTCGAAGCAGAAGCAGGTTTCGCATTTCGCATGTATCCGATGCGGTGAGGTGGATATTGAACGCGACCCTTTGCTGTTATGACCTATCTAAAAACCGCCCCTACAGAGTCGGGTTTCAAATTATAGTAACCAGCGTAGATATCTTGTGATATATGTGTTCAATGGAATTCGGAATTTAATTATTGTTAGACTTGCCAGAATCTCTTTCCGTTCTTTAATGTTATTACCTTTGAAAACACTTTAGGTTCTAATCGAGCTTTATGTTTAAAAAGGGGCAACTCTGTTATTAATCACTGAACAAATTATTCGAATGCTCTCTCTTTATCCACATAATAAAATAATACTTTATTTTATCATAAAAACATGTTTCTTACGATATGAAACCCAAAGTTTTGAGTATTACGTGAATAGTGAGTGTATTTTTAGATTAAATCAAAAACGTATAAACTTTCTATTTATCGGGTTCTACAAATTAGTGAACAAATCATTTGTTGAAGTTTTGAAATCTGCGAAGGTTTTGAACTTTTTAAGTAAATCGGGTATTTTATCCATGAATTGAGTTTAATATCTTTTTCCGCAAATCGCCAGGAAATTTTGACATTCCTGTCAAAATTTCTTGAAGAAAAAGTCAGGACTTCCTTACTGTAAGGAAATGATATTTCCGTACAGTTGTTAGTGTTCTACATAAATGATAAAAACACATTACTTATAAGGAATTAATTTATATTTTGAAAACATCAAGTCATTGCTGAATACATTTTTAAGATCAATTTGTTATATTTACAGTAATTTGACAGTTAGTAAAATTATTGAACATTGGAGGAACACTCTTAGAACTATGAGAAACATTTTGGACAACATGCAGCGTGGAAGTGTCATTTTGTTGAATATTTTGTACTGTGAAAATTTTATTTGCCACCTCAACCTTATTGTTAAGCGATTCTTCGATATATCCTTCAGCAACGTTTGATGACTTCCATCCGCCATGCCTCTTTAAACTAGTTACGTCGGCACCAGAGTCAACCAATATTGTTGCAGAAGACCGACGAAAGCAGTGACCAGTATATTCTGTCGATTTACCAAGTTCAAATAAGTAGCAATTATTTTGGGCATTTTTCTAAATTGATGAATTCCTACCACTTGTCTACAACCCTTTCCGCTTTGATATTTAAAGAAAAATCGGTCACTGTTCATATTTTCTGGTCTTAACAAAACATACTTTCGATAAACATTCAAGTAGATCTGATTAATTACAAATGATCTTGGTTTGTTGGTTTTCGAATCAGGTATGCTGATTAAAAGCATAGATTCTAAGTCTTCTATATCGTGTACAGTCATTCGGACTAACTCATCCATTCTACAGGCCCCAGAAATACCAAATATTACAGCCACCAAAAAAATAAATAAAGCTATAATCTAAATAAAAATTAAAACCTTGTAAATTACCTTAATCATTAAATTTTCTTTATCTGGAGCTTCCTGGATAAATTTTTCAATTTCTTCCTTCGTTAAAATCTTAGATTTCTTTGCCCTATAACCTTGAGCTTGCCGTTTCAATAAAGAACGAAGTTTTGAGTATGTAGATATATCTACATTGTGTTTTAAGTGCAAGGGTTGACTTCAGCATTGAATAATTGGCCCATAATGTTGAAGATTTCATCTTTAAACAAAGGTCTAGGAAGTATGTCATTACAACATTTTTTGAGAAAGAACTCGTTTTTTCGAAAGAACAATTCAACCTCAATACGTTTCCATAGTAACCCAAGTAATTTTATTAGGGATTTCAAAGCACCATTTATTTGGGAATAAAATTATCACTTTTTTTTAAATCAATCAATATCTGTCGAATTTTAAATGATTTGCGGAAAAATAGTATGTTTACCTCGTAGGAAAAGCCACATTCCTGGACTCTGTGTTGCTAAGTCTCGGCTTGCGCCTCGCTTAGTAATCTTCACAGTCGTCCAGGAATGTTAAGCTTTTCCTACCCGGTAAACAACGTACTATTGTCTGTCTCTATCACCATAAATGTCTAATGTTAGACTGTCAGCAACTTTAGTATAGTAACCAGACCACTAATAACTAGACATTTC
Source organism: Diabrotica balteata (assembly GCA_918026665.1). Taxonomy (NCBI): domain Eukaryota; kingdom Metazoa; phylum Arthropoda; class Insecta; order Coleoptera; family Chrysomelidae; genus Diabrotica; species Diabrotica balteata. Next base: position 36,015,787 of record OU898281.1, on the reverse strand, counting down.
ACGCAGGTAGCTCAAGGTCAAACTGGTCAAACTAAACTAAATGTCATTTATAGTACCAATACAAATCTTTTGATGTCGCTATACTGTCTATAGTCTATACTCTGCAGTTTAGGTTAAGAACCAAACTAAAAATTGTAATTGTCAATCGCCAATTGTCAGTAATTGATTAGCGTCTATATAATCAGATTTCAGGTGGTTATTATTCATCTAAATTGTTCGATTGATGGTTATTATTGCAAAGAAATCAAACTAAACTTCTCTGGGTTATTGTTAGCATTAACCTCAAATTAGTTTGTAAATTACAAATCACCTACCTCAGTGGTATGCCACAGGCACTTTGAAGATAAGTTTGCTTCTACATGGAGTCAAAGCTTGTACCAAAATGCAATTCCCGAAAACATAGAACATCAAGACATAGCTGATTGATTTTAGATTCCTCTTCTAATCTACATCCTAGAAAGTAAGTAACTCTAATATGTAATTAATAAAAATTATTTTACTTGAAGTGAATCATGGTATAAATTATTATATTAACTTTTTGTTTTAGTTGAAAGTTCTTCAACAAGTAGAGATGCACAATCTACACACATGTTTTATTCATTTGAGATACCCCATTGTAGTAAGTATTGGGAAGATAACAAATTAATAATTTTCCAATTGGTTACGAAGAGATTTTAATTGTAAAAACTGATGAGAGTAAGGATTTAAAAGCTAATTGTACTTAATATTTTATATTTTCTATTGCCATCCATTAGCAGATCTGTAAACATTCTCTAATATGATTAATTATAAAATTAACAGTTTGCTTAACCTTCGGATAGTGATACTAGAGTCTTTTATAAGTTTAGTTGCCACCGTCTCATAGACCAGCTGGAGCTAAAAACTCGAAATAGGAGAAAATGCCCGTGTTCATAATCTCCTATTGCTAAACTCTAACAAAGATAATATGAAGGTACTGAAACTTCTTCTTACAATAACTTAAACAATTTATCTGTCACATAAAAAAAACAGTCTACTAAGTCTCTCACGCAGCAATGCCAATACACGAAGGTTAATATAATGAATAGATTTTGCCTTGTAAGTATTGAATAAGACTTGTAAAACTGGTATGGGAGGAGATTCCCACAGGCAAAAGACCACTCGGACGTCCCAGAATGCGATGAAGAGATAACATCCAAGCAGATCTCCGGAAAATAAACATTCCATTTGACCCTAGGTGGATGGAAGACGGAACAAATTGGAAAAAAGTTGTACAGTCAGCCAAGACCCACCCGGGGTTGTAGCGCTACGTGATGATGATGAAGTATTGAATAAAGAAATTAACATCACATTTACTTTTAGATGTTTCCCTTAATAATATCACACCGCTGAAAATATTGCAGCAGTGTAAGATATCAAGAAGTACTTCTTCTTCTTCACGTGCCATCTCCTCTAAGAAGGTTGGCAACCATCATGGCAATTCGCACTTTCGACGCCGCTGCTCTAAAGAGGTCAGTAGAAGTGCAGTTAAACCAAGCTCAAGAAGTACAATTACCCCTAAAAAGAAAAAAATATATGAAGCATTAAACAACTACACCATAAATATTCTTTGGAAAGAAATAGTAAAAATTTTTTAAAACGCAGACTGTTTGAAGCTAAAGAGTTTTATAAAGAAAATAAATTGGTTTATCTTCAGAACATTAATAGAATGGCAGCTATGCTAATTCAAATTCAGTATAGAGAGAGCTGTAAAAACAAAAAAGCTAAGACGATTTACTCTAAATAAGAAATGTTTAACTTTGTCTTTATAAAAACAAAGTGCTCGTTCATATAGTATTCTTTTCAATCTATGTATCTTACCCAATAAGTCAGCATTAAACAAACTCCTGGCTCAAACTATTGGGGGCCCAGGAATTAATTAAGTTAATATTCGAGTCACTAAAAGCAACAATATCAAAAATGGAAGGAATTGATAAGCATATAGGTATAATATTTGATGAAATGGCGATTATGCCAAGCATTCGTTACAATGAGCATAGTAGGTGCATAGAAGGTTTTGAAGACATAGAAGATGACAGAGATTCATATATAGCAAATTATGTTCTAGTTTTTATGGTAACAGGTCTAAGAAAATAGTGGAAATCATCTATTTCATACCAGTTTTCTAGCAGAGGTGGTGCAAAAACCCCTCAAATTAAAAACGTGTTGGTGGAAGTCATTTCTAATTTCTTAGAAACCTCAGCCTGCTATGCAATAAGATCTGTTTCGAAGGAAATCAATTTAACATCTTCCAAAATAACATATTTTTCTTTGTTCAAGTCCTCATCTTCGATACGGTCTACTTTTTTGGGGTTCTAGAACAGCTGCCTCTGATGTTGTTTTTAAATTTCAAAAAAGAGCAATACAGTATCTTTGTGGCCTCAGTAGAATAACACATTGCAGAAGCTACTTCAAAACTTTTTAACTCTGCCCTCTTTATATAATTTTGAAACTGTTTGCTTAATTCGTAAACTCCTACATGTTTTTTCAACAAGACCTTATCATGACTACTCCACCAGAAATTTAACCTTTGATTTGTATTTACTGAACCCGTCCCCTGAGTTAGTAAAGAAATCTATATTATATTCAGCAAAAAAATTGTACGACCATCTTCCTCTGCAACTTAAATCTTCAACTTCTTTTTTAAGTTCCGTAAAAGGACAAAAACCTATCTATCTGACAGACCATGTTATTCAGTAGAGTTTCTGAACGAATAGCTTTATAATCAAGTTACTAAAGTATTTGTATAAATATATATTTCAGTATCACAGGCAGCAACAACTATGCAATTTGCAATTTATTTAAATTTTGCAACATATTGTGTATTTTAATATATTTTATTTTGTGATATTGACGATTTATGTAATTTCAGTAAATTTTAAATTGTTGTTATTTTTCTGACTTTTTGTAAGCTTTGTCCATAAAATTGTACAATTTTCAGTGATAATAAAACATATTTCTATTGTATTCTAAATTTATATACAAAGTTGTTTTACATGTATTAAATAAATAAATAAATAAATTATATTTTGCCTTATTTTCTCGTAAATGGTATTGTGTACATTTGAATTTAAAAATAATTTGCACATTTTAAAATTTCAAATGCAATGTTTTTTTTTTCAAATATGCCAAATTATATTTAAATATTTTAAGCTTTATTTAAATTTTCTCACCAAAATTAAATTTTGAAATTTCCGGCTTGAATTAGTTACGATACAAATCTCTTGGAGCGCCGAATTTCATATATATCTAAAGTATTGTCGTGAAGCATCTAGGGTAGGTGATTTGTTTAAGTGATACGCAACACATAGTCATGTATTGTTATTAAAATACAAGTATGAGAGCAAGTGTAGAGATTGAAATTTCTTAGATTACTTCTAATACAAAAATGTTTACTAAAATATACTTTATAAAAGGTATATAAAAAGAACCCTTACGGGCTAAATCACAGAACTTTTTCGGAGTAAATATTATATCTTAAGTGCTGCTACTAGGTATATATGTTTAAAGTCTCTAAATATATGTGCAAAAACCCTTTAAAGGCTACTTAGTTGGTATTATATTACATTGTTGCTGATAGTTATGTAGGATGTTCAAATTTTAAGAAGATTCACTTCATGGCAAGGTAAGCTTTCAACAAACGTCACTGATCCCGAGACGTAGGTCTCTAAATGGATTTTAGCAACTGAAGACAAGAGTTTATTTTGACGTTTCAATTCAACAGAACATTTACAAGAACAAACTGAAAAAATTTATTACAGAGGAATAATAATAACGTGTGTAAACGTAAGTTTGAGTGTGAGGGTGACTCATATAACAATTCGTGATTTGACGTTCCCCCGCCTATTGCATCAGTAGCGGCTGTTTACGTTAGAGGACTAATCTTAAATCTTACTAATCGGGCGCGGTCGTAATATTACACATCAGGGGGTATAGGATCAAATCTGGCTACGTCCATCGTGCATGATTTGACAGGAAGTAAAAAAACACTCTCACTTTTGATGGCAGCAACTAAAATTTGAGAATTACTGTTAAAACAATGAAAGAAAAGTCACTCTTTATATTGGTATTACATTCAGCATACTACAAGAGCAGGAAATACGCTGAATTGATAGAAACTATTGGACGTAACCTGTTTTGATCCCAAGCGATGCACATAGCCATGTTTGATACCAACTTCACAGGACTTGACCAAGTTTGATTCCAACGTAATCTCACCGGCCGGACTCAGTACAATGTGTCAAAATACTGCGTATCATGAACATTATTTTTATGAGGTTTCCTCGCGCCTTGTATCATGTATCACTAGCATCACGTGTCACTCTTCAGCTGGTCAACTATTTATGTACAAAAATTAGGTTTTTTTTATTTATTTTTTTAGGTATGTATATTTCTTACAGGCTAACATTATAAAGCAACACAACTATAGTTAAAAGATAAAACTAAAAAAAAATCTCTAACATATTTGTTTCAGTACAAATCATCACTTTAACAATATTATATCAACAAAAGCGGTGTTTCTTCTCTTGGTTCACATTCCAATTCTTCATTGTCATTTTCGTTCTCAGCCAGAGTTTCAGCAATGTTTATCACATCTGAATAGAAACTTAATTGTTCCAGGCCTTGCCAGTCGTCTCCAAAATGTTTTGATAGCAGATTTTTAACGTCCCTTACTTTTAATGCCTTTACAGGTATGTGTTGTATTATTTTTTTAGGAGCAATCATACTCATAATTTTAGATTTCCGACAAACATTTTCATATTTTCCCGATTGATTCCTGTAAAATCTCTCCGACTGAACCAACACATTTCCGATCCGCTTCGATCGTTTTAAATAGAATCTTTTACACTGCGCAAACTGTACTTTCCACTGTCCGGGGGGTTTCAGTATTGTTTCAGCTTCCTTTTTGAAATCATATACAATGAAATCTTCGCCTACTTTTACAATAGTTGCCTGCTGTGAAATGATATCGATGTATTGATTCGGGCTTAGTATTGTGTCCATTTTACGAAATCCCTTTTCACTGTTTCCGAACACTCTATCTGCTGGAAGATAGGAATGGCCAGTTACTGGAAACACCAGTTCTACTGTTTTAATAGAAGAATGTTCCAACAACCATTTGCAACACATTGTGATTATGGTGGAATTTTTATTCTGACCTCCGCAGCCGTCTGAGATCAGTCTAATGGTAGTTATATTGGTAAGATCCATCTTGTTTAGGTGGTTATACACTGCAGATGCTATTGTATTAGAATTTTTTGAGAAAGTGTTCTCTGTCCAGACATTTGCGAAAACGTTGTTTTTATTAAGTGGTGTCTTTGAAGTTCCTTCCACAATAGTGAAATTAAAAAGATATAATTGCCTGCTATAATAACACGATTGATCTGGTACTTTAGGAAGATTCATGTTTTTTTGGCAATCATAAGAAATTATTTTCAAACCCTCTTCTTCTGTCTTGAGCAGCGAATAGAAAGCTTTTTCCCTCAAGCTATGAACTCTTTTTTCTACTCTGAATTGTTTTTAGCCCCATGGTAGCATAAGTCGCAAACTAAAAGAGCTCATCTAAACATCCAACGATATTAGTCATATATTATTCTAGTGGTGGGGTTCTCAAATACCAAGAATCGACGAGTATTCGATTCCTGAAAGTTCTCAAGATATCTCGAACACTTAAATCAAACAAAGTATTAGAATACTGACTGAGGAAGCCGTCGCTATAAGTTAGTTTTATAAGTTAGTTTTATAAACAAATCTTTTTGGAGGTCAAAGAATATAATAAACTAACGTAATGAATATTTTTTGGGATACAAAAAAAAACGCAATACAACTGCACAACTGATACTAATTTTTTTAATAGGATTCCTCATTCAACAAAGAAAATGTGCTTATTCTCAAGATTATCAAATTCAGAAAATATCACATTTCTGTAAACACATTTCAGTGAGTGTGAGAGCCAATAACGAATGTAAACATTAAACAAATCAGGAATTATTGATGAATTTAAAACAGTATTTATTTTTTAATCAACTTTAAAAGCGAATAAGGTTCTTGGTTCTCGGTACTTCAGGAACAAATCAGGAATCATTGATGAATATAAAACAGTATTTATTTTTAATCAGCATTAAAAGCGAATAGGGTTCTCGGTATTACTCGAAAAATTCTTCATTCTAAAGCCACGTATCCATTTCACGAGGCTGCCGCGCGCGGCCTAGCTCACGTTCAATAATTATAACAGTTTTGCAAACGCTTTATGGCTTTGCCTCGCGTAACAGTGTGGTGTCCACTTTCGGCGGTAACGACAACGAACATGACGCGCGTGGTAGCCTCGCGAAATGGATACGTGGCTTTAGAAATTATACCCATCACTAGATTATACAGTCGAACCCGCTTATTAGAAGAAGAATACTGGTTATTTAGGAATATCCTGGTTTAAGGAATAGAAATTTGAGGTCCCGAAACGATTCTACTAGCCACCAATGGTCGGTTGTTAGAAAATCCCGATTATAGGAATACTTTTGCTTGGCACGATGGCTATTTCAATATGGGGTTCGACTATACCTAAATCTGACCTGCGGTACGGGCCTGGCAAAAGAACGAATTTACCTCTCTTTTTTCGCCTTGTTAGCCTTCCACTTTTGTGGCTGTGCAATCCGTTTTCGTGCCTGGTTTTGATTAACGGGCATAGGAAAAACATCCATCTTGACAAAAAACTATAGATTTTACTTGAAATCACAGGAATTCTTATTTAAAATGCGAAAAACTGACACCGTAACAACACATAAATTATATTAGTGGCCATTACAGATTTGGTTCGAATGAAGAGCTCCTATTGGCTGGCGTGCGCGTAGCTATGTTTGATACTGAGTTTATGTGGACGTAACCAAGTTTGTTTCCAACCAATTTTTTTTAATCAAAATTTCTCTGGACTAAGCTAAATTTAATCCCAAACTATTTCTTTAGGTAATAGGCTGTCTCAAAATGAAAATGTTGCCATCAAAATGTCAATTTCTAAAAATTATGGACATAGCCATTTTTGATACTATACCCCTGACATATACTAATATAATAATAAGTTAAATAGACGAAGTCAGTCGACTAGGTGGTTTAAACCTTGTCACACTGAAATCTTAACTGATTTTTTAGATCTGTTTAGAGAATATTCGGAAAATTTAAGTTCAGTTCTACCTCTACTAAATAAATAGGCTGACTATTAATGTTACCGCTAGCTCAGCTACTTCTAAGAGGTTGTCTTCTTGTAAAAGAATTGTGAAACAGCGACGTACCAGGTTATTATCAGATAATTTTGACAAATGATTGTTTTGAATACCAATTACGACTTGCGTTTGTGTTTTGTAGTTTTACTAAAAAACAGTCTTTTCGACAGTATGTACAAGATACAAAAAAATCGTAGTTTTAAATACTGTTTGATTTATGAGATTGTAAAAATATAAAATAGTTTTAAAATCAAAATCTGATTTAGGCTAAGTAAGACCCTGGATGTCAGTTCTAATAGTACATCATCAGCAAACACTCCGAGGACGATGACAAAGCGACATGTGGAAACCCAGCCAACCAAATACAACAAAACAACACAGAAACAACCCGGCAGAATTATAAAAAGGCCTTGCGACGATAACCGTGTCGACATAGTTTCGTGACGAGTATAAATTAATTCCTCAGTTGCCATAAATATCCCTTTTTTTCTTGTGCACGCACTTTCCTCGAACTTTTATCTCTCACGATACGAGGAAGCCTTTTCATGCTCGAAAGTGACGTAAATAAAATCCGTTCGGACAAGTATTTACCAGTTGGCTGGGTTTATGGGTGACTTTAAATTTAACTTTATATTCCAGATATTGGGAAATATATTTATTTGGTTTTTTATTTCTGTAGGTTCCGTTGCCGTAACGCAAAACGTTTGGGACTTCATTTTGCAGTGAATTTAATGTTATTTTAACGTTGTTAGCATTTCAGTTCTAACTCAAAGAGAACTGCAGTGTGCTCTATTTATTTTGAAAAAGCTTTTGACAAAGTGCAACACCAAAATCACATTTGACACAAGCAGAAACTGAATAGCCCAGTCTGGTTAAAAAAAAAGGTGGAAAAATGTTTCGCAGATATTTGAAGCTTTTAAGACATAGGTGGGGGTTACTAGATGACGAATAGATAAAAAGATACTCCTAGTTTTACGTTGCGTTTTTTTTAAACAACAATTTATGGTCAAAATTTGATTTTTTATCTATAAGTTTTTTCCCTTACAATTTAAATAAACAATATTTATACCATTTTTTTATGTCAAGAATATCTTTATTTTTCCGTTTTTTCAATTAAAATTGATTTATAATTTGCGGAGATATTTGCAAAAAAGCAGTTTTTTTGCACTAATTTATAAATTTAATTAATTTTTTTATTAACAAAATAAAATGTTATTAATACATTTTAACATGGAGGAATTACCGTCCTTTAAATTTGTGCGAAATTTCACCCCGATCGGTCAAATAGTTTAAAAGTTATTCAATTTGTTTATCCCTGGGACTAATTATTTAAACCATTGAGCTTGCCCTATGCATGATGCTAGACACATTTAGCAAATTTCATAAGATTGTTTAAGACTTAGACTATCTCAGAAGTTAAAGGCATATTGAGTTTTCATCGAAATTATTTACAAAATAAACGTTTGAAAAAGGGGTATGTTTTTTACTTATAAACAATTGTAATAACTTCTATATTTTTTAAGCTACAGACTTGTACGTACAACCATTGGATAGCTGGTAATAAAGCTCACATTAAAAAATAAAAAACCTTCTATGACCAATAGGAACGAAGTTAGCGACTATTTTTAAAAAAATCATATCTCCATTGTTTATAAACATTAAGAAGTAAAATTTGCACAAATTTTGAATGAAAATCTAAACTTTATATTGAAAGTTATAGCTATAAAATGTATCTCTTTTTTTATAAATATTAATAACTACATAGTTTTCACTGGCCGGAAAATATGGGAAAACTCGGAAAAATTGAGTCTATTTGAAATTCACGCTAAATACTTACTTTTTTTAATTTGCTCGAATAGTCTGTCGCAGTATTAATAATGATGACATAATTTTCACCCCCATAAATCTCGGAAAATCCCGGAAAATCAACATATGTTTTTTCATTTTATATCAATGATGCTTACTGCTTTGATAAAATAAGTCGATTTTTTCATCACTTGCCTTATTACATTTTGCAATGTTTATTGAACTTTACTTTTTTTTATTTTCTTTACATACATTGGTTTAAAAGTTAAAATTTGGTTCATTTATTCGACTTCACTGTCAGCTCTGAACCTTTTTGTTGCACGTTGTTTGTCTTCACTTATTAAGCAAGTCTATACATATACTTCTTCAGAATCACTGTCGTCATCAAACGTAACTGTACCGAGGTTGCAGCATATTTTCTCCTCTTCTTCTTCCTCAGTACAATTTATACACAAGTTCGTACAATTTAAACCACGTTTTCTGCACCCACATCTAGTAGTTTTGCAACCTGTGGTGCATTTGCATGTAATGTGCTTTAATGTCTCTTCGGGAATTAAATTATCCAAAGTATAAATTGGTTCAAAACCAGTGCAATGTAATCAAAAATTTTAAAGAATTTCCTCGTAAAGAGTACAGAAAGAGTAAAAAAATGATCTGCTCCTTTTGAATGGAAATATGTTTCACTTGTCTAAAATAAATCAAAAAAAGATTTTTTTAATATTAATGAAAGATCACAATATTGCAAGCTTATATACAACGACTATTTTAAAAATATATAAAGTTAAAATAAGCATAACCGTATTGCTAAAATCTGTAAGGACTTTTTATTTTATTAAGTTGAAATTTAATTATGATTATAAACAATAAAGTAAAAGCAATAAAAATAGTTCAAAACAAACGTTTAACTTGCATAACAATAATTTAGCCATTTATAAAACAAAACTTACAAAGGAAAATACTTACTATGATACTACTACTGCTGGAATAAGTTATTGCCACAGTCTGCTGTTTATTTTAAAATAATCTATAATAAATAATATTTTTCACTAATTATACAAGTTGAAAATAATTAATTATTCATTCAATAGTTTTAAATATTACTTACAATTTTCAATCAAAAAGTAATTAAATACGTTTAGTTAAAACTTTTTTGTTAAGCAAAAACACACACAAAATAATTTACTCAAAAATTATTGCTAAATAAGTATATTGCTTTCTAAAGCCACCACACTGAGACTGACGAAATTTTGCAGCGATGTGCTAAGACAGTTTCCCCTCCACTTTCCTATGTAGATCTTTCGAAAGTAACTTTATTTCAAAAGGCTTTAAATTTCGAAAAATTGAATGAATTTTATAGCTATAAAATTCAATATTAAGTTTAGATTTTCATTCAATATTTGTGCAAATTTTACTTCTTAATGTTTATAAACAACGGAGATATAATTAACAAAAAAATTGTCGCTAACTTCGTTCCTATTGTTCATAGAAGGTTAATTTTTTTTGTTAAATGTGAGTTTTTTTACCAGCTACACAATGGTTGTACGTACAAGTATGTAGCTTGAAAAATAAAGAAGTTATTACAATTGTTTATAAGTAAAAAACATACCCCTTTTTCAAACGTTTATTTTGTAAATAATTTCGATGAAAACTCAATATGCATTTAACTTCTGAAATAGTATAAGTCTTAAAGAATCCTATGAAATTTGTTAAATGTGTCTAGTGTCATTCATAGGGCAAGCTCAATGGTTTAAATAATTAGTCCCAGGGATAAACAAATTGAATAACTTTTAAACTATTTGACCGATCGGGGTGAAATTTCGCACAAATTTAAAGGACGGTAATTCCTCCATGTTAAAATGTATTAATAACATTTTATTTTGTTAATAAAAAAATTAATTAAATTTATAAATTAGTGCAAAAAAACTGCTTTCTGACAAATATCTCCGCAAATTATAAATCAATTTTAATTGAAAAAACGGGAAAATAAAGATATTCTTGATATAAAAAAATGGTATAAATATTGTTTATTTAAATTATAAGGGAAAAAACTTATAGATAAAAAATCAAATTTTGACCATAAATTGTTGTTTAAAAAAAACGCAACGCAAAACTAGGAGTATCTTTTTATCTATTCGTCATCTAGTAACCCCCACCTATGTCTTAAAAGCTTCAAATATCTGCGAAACATTTTGCCGTGAAATCGATGATTTTTGTATAACCAGACTGGGCTAGAAGTAGTTTACAAAGATATCTGCGTAATAAGAACATGTATGCAGAGCACAGCTATAAATAATGCTAAAATTAGAAAAGCTTGTGGTCCAGATGATACACCAACTGAGTTGCTGAAACTAATAGAGAATGATAACATAAAAGTAGTAGTAAGACTTTTTAATTCAATATATAACACCGGAGTGATTCCCGCAGATTGGCTCAAATCCATCTTTGTCGCAATACCTAAAAAACACAATGCGAGAAAATGCTCAGAATATCGATTAATTAGCCTAATGAGCCACACTCTTAAAATTTTCCTCAGAATACTTCACAACAGAATTAGACGCAAATGCGAAGAAGATCTTGAAGATACCCAATTTGGTTTTAGAAATGCTATGGGAACCAGGGAGGCACTTTTTGCGCTTAACATCCTATTACAAAAATGCCGTGACCAAAGAAAAGATGTATTTGCATGTTTCGTGGACTTCGAAAAGGCATTCGATAAAGTACAGCATGTAAAATTAATGCAAATACTGAAAAATATCGGAATAGATGACAAGGATATTCGTGTCATTAAAAATTTGTACTGGAATCAAACTGCTATCGTAAAAATTGGAGATAACTACACCGATGAAATCTCCATACAACGAGGAGTCAGACAAGGTTGCATTTTGTCGCCAACATTGTTCAATGTTTACTCGGACCAGTTATTTAAAAAGGCACTTGAGAGACAACCATATGGAATAAAAATCAACGGGGAACTACTTAATGTGATTAGATATGCAGACGATACAGTAATTCTATCAGATAATATTGAAGGTCTTCAAATTCTGCTTGATCGTATTCACGAGGTAGGAGAGGAAATGGGCATTAAAATAAACTCAAACAAAACCAAATTTTTAGTGTTTAGTCGTGACCCACATCCCGATGCAAAGCTTCAATTGAACGGAGTCCAAGTTGAGAAAGTTCACAAAATGACATATTTGGAACTGTGATAACGGACAACTAGATCCAGACATAGAAATAAAACGTAGAATAGCAATGACTAAAACTACTTTTATGAAAATGAAGTCATTTCTTTGCAATAACCATCTCAGTTTAGAACTAAGGCAAAGAATGGTTAAGTGCTATGTTTGGTCCGTACTTTTGTATAGTGCAGAAGTGTGGACGCTAAAAGTATCGATCATGAACAAAATTGAAGCATTGGAAATGTGGGTTCATAGACGAATGCTGAAGATACCTTGGACAGCAAGAAAAACTAATGAAGAAGTACTAAGGAGCGTCAACAAAGATAGAGAACTGCTAAAGACTGTTAAACATCGAAAAATGTCTTATCTGGGACATATAGTAAGGGGAAGTCGATATAAAATATTACAACTGATCCTTAAAGGCAAAATAGAGGGCGTAGAGGTGTAGGAAGAAAACAAGTTTCTTGGTTAAAAAACATTCGTGAATGGACTCAGATACCAAATGCAGGACAATTATTCCATATTGCAGAAGATCGAGAAGCCTTCGCAATGGTGATCGCCAACGTCGGATAATTCTGATATGGCACGCGAAGAAGAATGCAGAGCACCTGGCAAGAATTTGCATTAGAATAGGTAATAAGACCAAGATAAAGCCAGATTTCAAAAGCTTCTAGCCGTCTTATGGTATATAATTTTAATGTCTAGGCTTCAACTCCATACAGAAGGACTGACCAAACGTAACGTAAATAATTCTAATTCGGATGTTTAACCTTAGTTTTCGCTTATAGATCATTTTTTCCATTTATTGTCATGCTAGCTATATCATTGGGGCTAATTGTTCAACAATAAAATTACACCTGATAAGGCAATTTTATTGTTAAGGCTTTGACTAGCTCTGCCCCATGTGTAGATATGTCTTATCTAAAATGCAAATCTGAACAAGTAAGTGGGAAAGTAAATGAATATAATTATTATTAAAATAAATTAGTTAATAAATTAAAAGATTTCACATACATATTATATCATTAATAAGGTTAAAAAAACGTGGGTGAGAGGTTAGGTAGGTTATGTTAAAAAGAATATATAAAAGTTATCAAAAATTCTTACTATAAAGTTAAAACTTCTTCAAAATGGATTTATACATTTTAAGAACGTTTTCAGCGCTATCGGACCATCATCAGTAAAAAACATCTTCGTCTTCTTTTTATGTAAGCATGACTCTGACTGTTTTTTAATGTGTCCCTAGTAAGTTGTCGTTCGATCGTTTTTCCTATTGGCAATCCTCTCTTACCGTCTTTACTACTCTATTTGTTGTCATTCGGCATATATGATCGTTCCTTTCCACTCTTCTATTTCTTACCTAGTCCTTGATGTTCTCTACCTTGCATCTACGTCGTATATATGTACTTCTGGCTCTGTCCCATAGTGTTTTACCATCAATTTTCCAAGTGTTTTCTGCTGTTTCTAACACCCTTCGTATCCTCTCTGTGCCAGGTCGTATTTCTGCCGCGTATTTCATCATTGGTCTGATGACTCTTTTGTAAATTCTGCCTTTCATTTCTTTCGCATATTTTATATTTTTTATTTCTCCATATTGTTTTATTCAGGTAACCTGCGTCTCTGTTTGCTCTATTACTTAACCTTCTAATTCTGTTTCGAGCTTTCCGTAGCTAGATAATATGATGCCTAGCTATTTAAACTCCATCGCTTGTTCTATCATCTGACCTTCCAGCTCCAATTTACATCTTAGTAAATTTGCTGTTATAACCATGCATTTTTTCTTTGTTGGGGAAATTAATATGTTAAATTTTCTGGCAGTTATATTAAATTGGTGCAGTATACATTGTATGCTGCACCAATGATTGACCCGATCAAATGCCTTCTTAAGGTCCACGAAACATAGATATGCCGGTTTGTTGTATTCTAACGATTTCTCTTGCACTTCATTTAGTTTATTTGTTATCACTTTGTTTGTTAATTGTAGTGTTGTGTTTAATAAATTAATTCCTCTGTAATTTTCCGGGTCCGATTTGTCCCTTTTTTGAAGAGAAGTATTAGGATGCTTAATCTCCATTCTTGATTAATTCTGTTTTGTTCTATAATTATTTAGATTGGTTGTTTGGTCAGTTTCCTCCTCAATATTTATTTCTTCGTTTGTAGTCACATCTGGTGTTGGTGGTTCCTTAAGTGGTCACCTTAAGCAAATAGGCATCGAAAGTAGTCTGCCCATGTATCTTTCTGAATGTGTTTCGTTTTTATTAGTTCGTTCATCTCTTTTGTTTCTCCTTTGATCATTCTCCATATTTCTTTTTGATTTCCGTAGATGTCGTGTTCTATCTGTTTTGAGAAGCTCTGCCAGTGTTCCTTTTTTATGTGACTAACTAAAGTATTCGCTTCATTTCTGATTTATCTATAGTGGTTCTATACCTTTTGTGTTAGTTATTTTCTGCATTGTAAAAAAGCTTACTTCTTTTCTTCACATGCTGTAATAAATGTTATAAATATTATGGCACTAGGTTGATGTTAAAGGATTTCGTTTTTTAGGGAACATACAAATTCCCAGCTCGAAAAATGGGCATAGTTCAATCAGTGGTAACAACCCAACGTGTTATCATAAAAAACTGGACATATCAATTTTCAATTTACAAACAGAAATGTCCAATACAAAATGATACCTTCTAGAATACATCTTTACAAAAAGTTAAATATTATTTATCTCGATGACCTGTTAAAATATTTGATTTAAAAATGATCTCAATAATAAATATAATTTGCAAAAAAATGAAAAATTAGAATTTATCTTGGTAGGTAGAAGAATTTATCTACAATATACATATAATCTACAAAAATACACATATAATTTGGGTGTTGTATATACGAAAGCAATGGTTATTCAAATATGCAAAAAAGTAAAGGAATATACCCCATAAAAATAAAAACATTGTAACACTGCATTGACACTAAGTACATGATTTGTTGAAGAAAATAAAAATAATAACAGGTGTTATTCCCTCTTCATTGATCACCATCGGAAATATTCAACGTAGTAATGGAATCTGTTGTGACAGGATATAAAAAAGGTAAAAACTTGATGTGATTCACTACAGTTAAAGATGAACTAATCTGCTCTAACTTAATCTTCATTTTTTATTTCGTTTTTTCTTGCTGTCACTACATACTATGATTTACCTCGTACTATTTAATAACTGAAAACTATTTTTAAAACTACTGCCAAAGATATACTTAATCGATTGAATCGATATAAGGTTGAATGCTCGAATAAATGAACTTTGATCAAATAAAAGGCAGATATCGAGCACAATTTTATTAATTTAATCTTGCCCAAGTACTTTCGCTCCCTAGAGCATCTTCAGGGGCATTTCGTCAATTGTGGCCTATCCAACAAGAATAAAATGTTATAAACATAAAATTAAACATCACACTACACATATACTTATTCGCCAAATACCTCTAACATGGTCCGTACCGGCGAAATGCCGGTCCGACTTGTCTCGTCGAATTCCACCTGACTCCCTTGAGATCTAAACCAAGGATAATCATATTTCTCACGCATCCCAATTCCCCTTACTCTCTTTGGTAAAATTCTCCGGGGAAGAGTGTTTAACTTAGCCTTGAACTACCTTAACCGGCCGCTTTATTTGAAAAGTCAGTAACTATTTTAAAATTATTATGACAATGCAAACAACAATTATTGCGCTTATTTAATATGACGTATATATTCAATTCTATTTTCATATATACAATATGAGACTTGGTTGCTTTATTTGATGATAATTACTATTAATATGGGAATAAGCCACAATTAAAGGTGAAAGTAAGTTTATTGACGTTTCAATTTCCACTTCGGAAATCGTTCTCAAAATAAAAACATTAGTATATCACTAATGTAGCTATTATAATTAATGTAACTTATAGTTATTTTTACATGGTAGCCAACAAATATATTTTTTGCATACAAAATATAAAATAACTAATAACAGATTTTCAGGTTTAAATTGTTACAAAATAAAAATAATAATTCATCCAGAAATACTCAAAGAATAATTCAAACACCCAGAATTTTCTCAAAATTACGCCCTAATATATATATATATATATATATATATATATATATATATATATATATATATATATATTTATATTATATATTTGTTGTATCGCAATGAAACCCTCGATTGTCAAAAGATTGAGGTTACATTTGTGTGGGAATGTTTCATTGGTGGCGCCCTCTAACTATATGCAAAACTAAAAAGGCAACCTCGTAAAAGGGATTAAAATAAGAAATGAGTCAGCTATTGTTATCTTTCTTCAATAGGAACATGTTGGGCACAGGTAAAAGTCTTAAATTCAGAACATTTTTGGCGGCAGACTCTATTAAAATACATACCTACAATATTACCCCGAACTTACGGGATAGGTGGGACCGAGCAACAATGGCGTGTCGAATTCGCGTAATTTCATATATGTATGTATATAAATATTTTTATACTTGTTTGGTAGAAGAAATGCGATCTTCGTTGTGGTCTATATTTTCTAAAATTTTTAATCCCTTTTCAATTAAACTGAGGCCTTCAGTCAAGTTTCCAATCGTCATTTGATCCTCAGATTGAACTGGATCCAAACACTCAAGCTCTTCAATGTCTTGTTCTTCCTCGTGCATTTCTATGAGGTCATCTATTGTCAGCTCCTGATTGTGGGAATTCAACAGTTCTTCAACGTCATCACTATCAACTTCTAAATTTATTTGCTGGGCGATATCAACAACTTCTTTAATAACATTACTAACTTCATCATGCTCTGGCATCAATTCCATTTCAGTGTCAGTGATGAAAAAAAGGACACAGTTTTTTCCAGACGCCATTCAACGTTTTTTGTGAAACTTCATTCCAAGATTGTCCAATGATTGTCACTGCATCTAACACGTTGAATTGTTTCAAAAGTCTTTAACAGAGAGCTTGTCGTTTTTTCTTATAACTTCATGGAGATGTGCAAATGATCGTCTGGTGTAATAAGCCTTGAATGTTTTAATGACTCCCTGATCCATCGGCTGAAGTAAACTGGTTGTATTAGGTGGCAAAAATTCAACTTTCACACGTGGGTCAAAACTAGTTAAAGTTGCAGGAGGATGACCTGGAGCGTTGTCGATAATTAGCATCACTTTAAATGGAATTTGTTTAGATTGACAATAACGTTCGACTTCAGGTATGAAATGATGACCAAACCAATCCTCAAAAAGGGAAGCTGTCACCAAGCTTTACGATTAGACGTCAAATTACAGGAAGCAGATTTAGATTTTTTTTAGTGCTTGGATTTCTGAGCGATAAACTAAGAGTGGTTTTAACTTGCAATCACCAGCTGCATTTGACCCCACCATCACTGTCAATCGATCTTTGGCAGCCTTAAAACCTGGAAAGGTTTTCTCTTCACGTGCGATGAAAGTTCTCTTAGGCATCTTCTTCCAAAATAGGCCAGTCTCATCTACATTGAATATGGTTTGTTTGGTGTAGTCACATTCGTCTTCTTCTTCTTCAAGTTCCACTCCTATCGGAGATTGGAAATCATTCTGGCAATTATAATTTTATTGGTTACTCGCCTGAATAGTTCAATTGAACTGCATCCAAACCACTCACGGAGATTGCGTAGCCACGAGATTTTACGTCTTCCTACGCTTCTTCTACCTTTGATTTTACCCTGCATTATATTCCTTAGTAGTTCGTACTTTTCACCTCTCATGATGTGCCCCAAGTATTCCAATTTCCTGATCTTTATGGAATTTAAAACTTCGCATTGTTTTCCTAGTTGTTCGAGAACTTGTTCGTTTGTTTTGCGATCCATCCATGATATTTTCAAAATGCGTCGGTAACACCACATTTCGAATGCTTCTAGGTTTTTAATGTTGGATTTTTTAAGTGTCCAAGCTTCAACTCCATACAAAAGGGTAGAGAAAATATAACATCGAAGCATTCTTATCCGGAGCGATATATTGATATCGCGATTACAAAAAAGTTTTCTCATTCTATTAAAAGTTGACCGCGCAATTTCAATGCGGCATCTTATTTCTTTTGTCTGATCAGTATCTTCTGTGATCCATGCTCCAAGGTATTTGTACGAAGATATTTGTTTCAATTCAATGACATTCGTCTACTATGGCTTTTAATGTCGGTGGATAACAAGACGCAGCCTCTTTATCAGCACTTGCCGCTTCTCCGCTTTCTGCAATGCTATGCCAATTACAGCGACTTTTGAATCGGCTGAACCAACCGTTACTTAAACTGTTCATCCTTAGCGATTTCTCCAGCATCCTCTTTCAATCTCTCAAAAATTAGCTTAGCTTGGGAGCACACTGTATTCTGATCAATAGGACAATTTTTCACATTTACCTCATTATCACACCATAATTTAACGTTATCTCCATTTCGGCGATAATACCATGACGTTTACGTACGATGGTGGAATTTAAAGATTGTGCACTTTTCACAGCTTCGAGAATTTTTCCTTGCCCTTTATAATTGTTCTGACCGTTGATTCCGATAGATCAAACTTCTTTGATAGTTCACAGAATTTCATTTTTGATTCAAAATCTGTAATTACGTTAAGTTTACATTCCAAAGATAACGTTTTTCTTTTCTTATTTGCTACAGAAGGATCAGTTTTACTTCGTTTGGATGACATCATTGCTCTTTCAAGTCTTCAGTAGATATAAAATAAAAATCCCGCTATAAAAGTAACAAACACCCACTCCGTAGACAAAACTGTAGATAAGAAATCATCATCATGATCATCATCATCATCATTCAATCTTCGCTTATCCACTGCTGGACATAGATCTCCCTCATAATTTTCCATCTATTTCGATCTTGTGCCTCTTGCATCCAATTCCTATGACAACGTTTTAGATCGTCAGTCCAACGTGTTGGTGGACGACCTCTGCTTCGGTAGGCATCATCTCTTGGTCTCCATTCCAGTATCCGCTTTGTCCATCTATTATCTGTCATTCGAGCCACGTGACCTGCCCAGTTCCATTTCAGTGTTGCTACTCTCTCTACTGCATCAGCCACTCCTGTTCTTTGTCGTAGCTGGCGATTTGGGATCTTGTCTCGTAGTGAAACGCCCAACATAGCACGCTCCATCGCCCTTTGACACACACGGATCTTTTGAACTGTTCTCCTTGTCATGGTCAACGTTTCCGCACCGTAAGTCAACACTGGCAAAACACACTGATTAAAGGTTTTTCTTTTAAGGCATATTGGTATATCAGACGATTTGAAAATATGGTTCAGCTTGCCGAAGGCTGCCAAAGTCAGTCTTATACGACGGAGAAGCTCAACGGTTTGGTTACCTTTTCCTATGCAGATCTCATGACCTAAATATTTATAGGCCATTACCTGGTCTTTGGATCTTGTTACTACGCATAGATCTTCGCTGACTACAAGATTTGTCATCATCTGGGTTTTAGATATATTTATTTTCAATCCCCCTTCTAGCGATGAAAGGTAGAGTTGATTTAAAAGTTCTTTGGCCTCATCTATCCTATCAGCTATTAGTACAATATCATCTGCAAACCTTAGATGGCTAAGCTTTTCTCCGTTTATGTTTATGCACTTGTCGGTCAGTTTTGTCCTTTTACATATATATTCCAAAAGCGTAGTGAACAGTTAATACATAAGAAATATATAATACAAAATAAATGTGCTGATTTCGTGCGAAAAGTCAAAATATGTACTTTGAATGAGCAATGATGTGCGGGTGGTAATTCTATCTAATCGATAATCGAACGATTGTGTGGCACTCGAGATGACGAATCGACAAGATTTAAAAATCCTGTACCTCTGGATTCGCGGGGGGTAGCGTAAGTCGAGATATTTCCTTAACGTTTTAATATATTACCCAGTCAGGGTTGCGACAAGATTATAGTTGGGTGTTTATGTAGAAGAGCGTCATGTACACTTAACACTGCAGTCTTGAAAAGCACTGTTAACTGGCACTTTATTTTCACATGACTAAAATTAGGTGATTGTGTCAGTTTTATTGCACTAGTTCACTTAATATTGATTTTTAACTATTAGATTAGATTAGATTAAGAGAGATAGCCTTTCGGCTTATTCCACTGCGACCTTTTCAGATCTATTGTGGTCTTCTAGTCCTATTTCCATGTAGCTATTTGCCGGTGGATTTTCTTCTCCTAATGCAAAGAACCGCACATTTGCAGACTGTCACACTGACATAAATGTGCTCTGCTGTTTCTTCTTCGAGGTGACAGAATCTGCACAGGTCATCATCTGATAATCCCATCAGCTTCAAGTGCCTATTCAGCTTACAGTGCCCTGTTAGAAGACCTACTATGGCTTTGACTGTTTTCCTGTCTTTGCTTATTAGGTCTGCCGTAAATTTTGGCAAATGTTCTGTAATGAACTGTTTCGCCTGTCTTTGTCCTGGTGAATTCCTCCACCATTCCAGAGATTTGTGAGCTACCCTCTGTAGCGTTCTTGTTACTGACTTTGCAACGCCGCAGAAGGGTTCCGGTCCAATGAATGGCATTGATGAGCCTTGTTTGGCCATTTCATCTGCTTTTTCATTGCCTTATGACCCTCGTGCCCGGTACCAGGCTACCGTAACCTTGCTACGGTCTCCTAGTTTATTTAGGGCACACACGCAATCCCATACTAGCTTAGAATTGACCTCTACAGAATTGAGTGCCTTAAGCGCTGCCTGACTATCTGTGAAGATGGCAACTGAACAGAACGTTCTTTCCTGCCTTTCTATTTCTTCCACGCAGTGATGGATTGCAGTTATTTCCGCCTGGAAAACTGTCACATCCTTAGATAGACTTACCGGGAAATGTATCCCTTGATTTGTCCCTACTATGCCGGCTCCCACACCCTCCGATGTTTTTGAGCCATCCGTGTACCAGGTAGCAGCAGCTTGTATGGGTACACCTTTATTCCAGTCTTCCCTGCCTGGTATCTTAATTGTGAACTTATTGTTAAAGCTATATCTCGTAGCTGTTGCATCGATAGGTTTCCCATCACAATATCGGCTTTTAGCTCCTCGATTAGCTTTCTGTTGTCAGTACCATGCATCTGGCTTATATGTCGCTGACTATGGATTGTGGTGATGATAAGTGGTGGTAGATTTAACAGGACTTCCAACGATGCAGTAGGAGTTGTTTTTATGGCCCCGTAATACACAAGCATGCTAGCCTTTGTGTATTACCTAACAGCCTTATTGCTCCCACTTGCTGCGTCTTTGTCCACCACGTCACCGAGCCATATGTTATCATGGGTCTAATATCTTATTAAAGTCATTTTGAATGACTCATTACTAGAATGTGAGTATTCCATGTAAGCCTATGATCAAAATATACTCTAATCAAATGAAATCTCTGTTCTTCCCAGCACCGGTGGTTTTAAGCCTTGTAGTACTGTTTTTTTTGGTAAAGTTGACGATTTGTGTTTTCTGAGCATTGACTATCAGTCTCTCTTGTTTATACCAGTCGTCAACTATATTTAGGGCTGCTTGCATTCTCTCAGACACCACCTGAGCAAACCTGCCCCTGACAACGATTGCTATGTTGTCAGCATATCCTTGACAATAAAAGCCTTCTGTAGACAGATTTCTGAGGAGATCATCTACCAAGGTTTCCTGAAGTAGAGGGACAGAACTCCTTCTTGTGGACAGCCTCCACCTGCTTTTGCTTTGATCGTTGCTTTACCCAGAGTGAACATTACTGTCCTATTCTCCAAGGATGCCCTTATCCATCTGCATATTACCGCAGGTAAGCCTCGTCTACTTATAGCCCCTATCAAAGAGCTGGTGGTAACATTAATACATGTCCCTTCTATATCTAAAAAAGCGACCATTGCTATATCTTTATCTTCCATTGACTTTGAGATAAGCCTATTTAGATCATCCAACGCAGAGTCCGTAGATTTACCGGGTTGGTATGCATATTGACGATTGCTTAGAGGATTATCTTTTATAGTGAAGTCGTTTTACCCTGTCGTATTTTGGATTAACGCCCGAAAAATAATTTATGACTCTAGTTACAGCCACTCTGTTATGCTTTCCTTTTCTACCTGCTTTGTGGTACCGAACCTCCTACTGGTCGGCTGTAGTACTTGAGGATAAATCAGCGCTACCAAAGAGAACCGCTGACTACCTGAGGCAAATCTGAACAGACACTTTTATTACTTATGCGACAGGCTAAAACGATCCTACTTTACCACTTCGTCTCTAATGTACCTATCAAGAAGCCTTTCCAGCGTTTTTAATAGAAAAGAAGATAGGCTTATCGGTCTATATGACTTTGGTGTTAGATCTGATAATTTACCTACCTTAGGCAGGTATATGACTTTAACCTTTTGCCATATTTATCTATTAGTATAAAACTAACAATTCTATACGTATGTTTAAATTTCCAAATAAACGGAAAAGTAAATTTTAACTGAAATAATTATCAATGAGAAAATCTATATCATTTGTAAATCATTTTTACTACTTTTACTGATAATTTTTCGACTGTTCTAACAACCATTCAAATTTCGTCATTTTGTGTCATGTGGAACAATTTCACCCAATCATGTCAACATTAGACTGATAATTGCATTCAGTGCAATTTTCAATCCCTATGACAACACGATCGAGTTTGACAACTTCATCCAAATAAATTTCAAAATGTCACGTTTCGGCAATGAGAATGTTCAAAGTATAAATGCGCTAATCAAAGAAAAAATTCCCAGAAATACAACCTACAGTCACAAATATATTTATATTTTAATATTGTCTATGTACAGAACTGTATCTATGTTAATAAATAAATGTTTCGTTATGTTGAGTTATGATTTTTTTTTCGAAAAATTATCCGCCGAATATCCCTCGGACATTGATGAATGCCTCATAATTTCATGACAAATTTCTCAAGCTCGTTGCTTGGTAACAGCACTCAGCCTTCGGCTTCGTGCTGTTACCAAGGAACGAGCTTTCGATTGTCATGAAATTATCTCGTCTGTTATCAATGTCCTAGGGATATTACTACTGATAATAAACCACAAATTTTACTTTAAAATAAATTTATTTTGACGTTTTGATTTCCTCTTCAAAAATCGTTGCCAAAATCCTTTCTAAGAAACTTAAAGGTTTCTTACTGATAATATTTTATACTGAACAGATTATTGGTACTGCTATTGGTAATTTGAAATAATTTTCAAATCCTTCGTCTCTGGTTTATAATATTAGGTTGCAAATTATCAGATTTGTCATAAAAACTGCAATCAATAAATTTCAAACGGATTATAATTCTTCTGAGAAAAAAAGGAAAAA